>CM060606.1:45469347-45846847 GCA_030578255.1 Tiaroga cobitis
GTGGCAGCTTTCTCCTCTCTCATTAGGTTGTTGTGGGCTTCTGTATTGTTACATTGAGTGTTTTTGGCCAGGCAACCAAGAGGCGTCAAGCCTTTTGGATTTTTAACATGCCAAAAGCTGGCTGTCTCTGCCCAAATGTTACAGGCATTTGGATGACAGGATGTTGAAATTACAGAGTAATTTACGACTGACTCATGTTTTTAGAGCATAATGACCTGACACGACAGTGATCGGCAAGTATTTAGGTTAAGCTGATTTTTTGTTATTGGAGATGTAAAAACAGTATCAAGTTTTCAAGCAAATATAAAGAATTCGAATTAAATACAAATGTAATAGAGCTGCGCGATTAATCGAGATCTCGATTCAAACACCCACGCAATCTCATTCCTTAATGACAACGATCCGCCTGTGTCTATTAAACCTTTGACAAAAAAATCATACCATAACATTCAAATCTGTGTTTATGGTGCCACTGAGCCAGAGAGAGCAGATGTCTTGTATAGGTATGAAACGGCTTCACAAACAGTCTCAGCATCAGTATTTCTGTTACAGATATTCATATTATCACAGAAAAACTGGGAAAAGGTTTATAGTTTGGATATAAACACTGATGTCCACGGTAGTGATTAAAATCGAGTAAATCACCTTTAGAAAGTAACATGACGCTTCAAATAGAGATTTAATCAATTACATTTTTACATTGATTTGGCATTGAATCATTCATTAAAGAGATTTGTTTAAAAAAAGCAGCAAACATTTAGTCAGAATCTCTACTACATTACATGTTATGATGTTTATTTGTCTCTGTTTTGAATCATTGGAGATTCGTGATCTCCGCTTGAAACTAAAAAAATCATGATTCTCAATTTATCCAGAATCGTGTAGCTCTAAGATGCAGCAACAACTTCACATTTTTTACATTTTAAAGTTAAATGCATCAATCTTTCAGAGCAAAATGAAGAGCTCCAACCCCTTTTCAGTGACCAAATTTAACGGAGTAGAGCATCATCAACTAGTATATGGACTTGTTACATCCATTGTGCACAAAAGCTTATTTGAGTGACGATTTCTAATGCCAGGCCTATTCTGATCTCCTAGACGTTTCATTCTTGCTTTCTCTCCCTCCTTTATCTGAGCGGCCTTGGCGCTTGGCTATGTTTCCCTTACAAACGGAGATGACGCTGTAGCTCGTGAGTGAGAGAGAGTGGTGCGCGTATGCTCGTGAGTGGGCGGCGCTGGGAAAATAAGCTCAGCCCTGAGACCAGAGTCGAGGAAGTGTGGCGCACTGACTCATTGGTAGAGTACAGTGTGTGTGTGGTTGCATGTGCGGAGGATGAAAAGCATCGTCCTCTGCCCTCGCTGCCTCCTCTTCCACCCACTCCAAGCGTGGCTCAGACATTTCCCAAGATCCCTGTCACTCCCTCATGCCTGGGTCTGAATCCAGATGTCCGGTAGAGCGTGTGTATAGACATCCACGAGTCTGTGTTCGGCGTAGAATCAAATGGTTATCAGTCTACTGGAGGCAGAGGGTGATTTCCATGACAAAGACACAATGGTCTGGAGTTTCAGACCCCCCTGTTGGTCTGGCTGCGTGTGAAAGGCTGGGGTCTCTCCGAGTGGCCTGTGTCTGCTGGAAGAGGCCCACCAGGTGAAAAAGGGGAACCAGATTCCTGACAGAACAGGGAGCGCACACTTTTAGCTGCCTCTCTTCTGAACGTGTTTTTCCTATTTATGTGCAGTTGAACCTAACCAACCAGATCTGAGATGAAACGCATTTAAGGGCCCTTTCACACCTACCTTGTTTGGTCCGGACTTTCGGACTTTTCAGCTTGGTCCGAATCAAAATGACAGGTGTGAAACCTCCCCCGGACCACGGTCCGGACCAAACAGATGAAATTTGGTCTGACAAAAAGAGGTAGTCTCGGTCCGGATCAAACTGAACAAAGGTTTGGTTCGTTTCAGTGTGAAAGCATTTCTGTATGGTTCGGACTTTCAGACCTTTTACAGGAAGTTCTGGTGGTTCCCGCATAGCCGAAAAAACAGAAGGTGGCAGGAAAAATTAGCCGTGGCACATGGGAAGAGGAGGAGACGAGGTTTTTAATTGAAGTATGTCTGAGGACATAATAAGAAGTCAACTTGCAGTCTTCTCCTCCTTTCCTGCCGGCGACGATAAAATGTTCGCACGACGAGGACGTTCATTTGGCGCATTTGAACTAGCCTTGTGTATAGTTGGTGCTGCAGGTAATTATGCCATAAAAATAACAATATAGTTGCAACGATATGTGTCTGTTCATTCATGTTGTCAAAGTTACCCGCCGAATTGACAACACGCTGACGTCAGACGCACGTACATTTACAAAACCAATCAATGTCAAGATGCAGCCCACATAGATGATGACGGCAGGACGCAAGTATGTCACGTAAAGTTCTTTAGTTCGCTCGCATAATTGCAGTGTGAAACCAAAACTTTCTGAAAGTATAAAATGTATCAAAACATGAACTTTGATTCGGACCTTGGTGCGGACTCTCAGGTGTGAAAACGCCCTAAGACTAAGGTACTTTATTATTTCAAGGGCCTTTAGTATCGTTCAGGAACCGGTATCGAAGTCAAGGTATCGGTATTGAACATTTTGTTACGATACCCAGCCCTACCGAAAACCGGTGTATATTTTTGTTATGATATTAATTTTTAATATACCGCCATAGCGATGTATTTAATTACACAACGTTCGGAACGAACGTTACGCTGTGCCGCGCGACACTGTTTCAGACGGACCCTTTACAATGTTGCACTTCTAAGCAGCGACTGCGAGGCGAGGGTAAACAGCAGTGCTCTGGTGTTACGTTACAGTGAAGATGGATGCTGCAGAACTAGTAGAACATGACACAGAAGAACTTGTGCCAAAAAGAGGAGCCGGGTCTGTCCACTTTATGCAAGTGCTGTCGGGCTAAAATTGTATCCAAAGGCGGCAACACGAGCAATTTGCGCAAGCACGTCTTGCTTGAATACTGTGTAATGTACCTGGGCTTGAACTTGAAGCAAAAGTATTGCAAGTTGTTCTACTTTTTGTATTGGTTTTTATAAAAATAAAAATTGTGAAATTTGCACAGTAAAAGTTCTGTATTTTGACTGCAATTGTCTTTGCATTCTGATTCCTCACTTCATTAGAATCATGACTGGCTCTTATTTGTAAACAAAAAAACATTTCTAGGGCCATGCAAACCTGTAATACTAGTGTGGAATTATTCTACAATATTCACTAATGACAGTAAAGTAGACCATCCAAGTCAATTTACTGCAGTAATTCCTCTCTCAACCAGTAGAAAATGCTTTGAACACCTGATTATGCATGAAAAAAAAAACAAACATCATAAACCGGCGTAATTTTGAAAAAAGACTTGATATCAATTTTTGGTCAAACCGCCCAGCACTAACTCAATATCAATTTTATGTAATTTAATATAAACTATTTAGTATAGACCCCTTTTCAATTAGTAAACATGGTGACGTTTTTGTGGGCGGAGCTTAGGTGGAGGCAGAACGATTCCTCTGTCTTAACTAGCGGCCAATGGTACTTTATTTATTTTATGAATCAGTATCAATATAAATTTTATGAATCAGTATCAATATAAATTAAGTAATTGAAATAAAAACAATTGTTCACTATACAGTACGTTCACTATATAAATGTAATTGATTGCATCGCAATGTACTTGTAAATGTAAATGCATTTTTAATGATTGATGTTTGCGCTGGGTATATCAAGACGAAATGTACACGAAGGTTGAAAAGTTTGCGGTCAGTGGGATTTATGAAAATAACGCTGAATTTATTTGATACAAAATTAATTACAAATACTGAAACAGTAAAATGTTATTAAAATTTAAAATAACTGTTTTCTTTGTGAATATATAGTAAAATGTAATTTATTCCTGTGATCAAAGCTGAATTTTCAGCATCATTACTCCAGTCTTCAGTGTCACATGATCCTTCAGAAATCACTCTAATATGATGATTATTATCAGTGTTGAAAACAGTTGTGCTGCTGCTTCATATTTATGTGGAAACTGATACATTTTTTCAGTATTTTTTGATGAATAGAAAGTTCAAAAGAACAGCATTTATTTGAAATGGAGATCTGACATTATAAATGTTTTTACTGCCACTTTTAATCAATGCAATGCCTACTTGCTCAATAAAAGTATTAATTTCTTTAAAAAAAAAAAACTTTCTGACCTCAAACTTTTGAATGGTAGAGTACATGCATATGTATAACTTCTAAGGAAAATAAAAAATGACAGAGAAACATAAAGCAAGATGAGTAATGGTTATTTTGTAGCAAACCTCTTCATGTTAGGTTTGTCGTGAAGGGTTTATACCTTATCGCTAAAAACAATTTCTCTTAAGTTTTTCTCCCGGAAGCCGATGGGTGCGCTCTATTACACACACCAGCTAATGATTCATTCCGACCCTCGCCAGCTTCTGTGAGTGATTGTTGTTTTTTTAAACGTGACTGTGCTGTCTTCGGCTTTGAAGACTGGCCTCTTGAGCAGCGGTTATGAGTCAAACCGGGATGAATCACTTTCAGCCTGACATTCGTTTAGCACAAGCGGATCTCAGAGGCCATTTGATGGGTAATGCCGGACTGAACCTTCGATAAACTTCTGCTGTCTCGTTACCAGAATCTTGTTAGATGGTGCTGCAGAAACCAGACTGCTTGTGTTTTGACACACTGGGTTGTCATCTTAAAGGCGAAGCGTATAATATCTGCTAGTGGTGTCAAGTGGAATTGCAAAATGAATGATTTTTTCCCATTCAGGTTTACCAAAAACTCACTTTGTTTGGACAAACAGGTAGTCCTGCTCCACATTTACACCATATGTTGAACCAGAACATGTTGGACCATTTAACCAATAACTCAGAATGTTACTGTATTTTTGAATTTTGTTTATAGCTATATTCATATGTTTTTGTTATTTTTTAAATATTGTACTTTTTAATTTTCAATTTGCTCTTTTATTTGTGTATTGTTTTTTTATTCTCTCATTCGTTTTAAATCAATTTGTTGTTCTTTTTATTTCTTGCCTCTTGTGATTATTTTGATCTCTTATTATGTAAAGTACATAAAATTACTGTTGTGTGTGAAATATGGTATATAAATAAACTTGTCTGCCTTTTAATTGAGCTCTCATTAGCCTACTTTTCAACTGTATGACTTTTCCCTCGCTTCACAATATATTATGTTTAAGTTGTGGAATTTTTGGAGAATATATTTAGAAAAGCTTTTGGACATTGCTGACTTATCTTAGCCTTGGTCTTATCCGCCTGAACATGACAGATTACATGAATGCGTCAAAATAAATTGGTAAATGGTCCCGTTACGTGATATGCAAATGTATCATGCATATTCAATAGTCTGCCTAGAGTCTGTTTGTATCAAGGTTTTGATTTAGTATTGAGGTACCAGGGTTCAAATTCGATTTATTGGTATTGTGCTAACCCGTCTTAAATCTGGGAGAAATAACTTCTAAATAATTGATGAAATCTAATCACTGGCCATGCAGGTGAGACATGTATTTGAAACAGAAGTATGTATGGCCTCATGAGGAGAGTTTAATACAGCTTGACGTTACTGCACAAAAGTCACTTGTGGGTCAGAAATCCCATTTCTGAGAATTGCAGCATTTGATTCATTGAGCATCACCATCACTTCTGCTTATTGTGTTTTTTCCCCTTCCTCCACAAAGTTGCTGAACTCAGTTTTTCTTCTCACAAGCCCCACGAGTGGAAGTTGTGTGCTGATGAATCTGCTAGTGTGCCCTGGGCGTCTCACAGTCAGGGAACCATTAACTGCAATCACTGTCAAACTCCGTCATGAAGCCTGTATTAAATTTTCAGCATCTCTCTGTAGGCATCAGCCGGCTGTTGAGGGCAATGGCTTCATCTTTGTCACTAGCAGACAGCCTTCAGACCTAGTCTCTTTCCCAATTTGTACTGAAATGGTGCCGGTGCTCAGCCCGGGGATCTGTGAAACTCAGAACCGAACGTTTCCATTCACTCGAGAGCTGAGCGATGATGTGACTGGCTTTAACTGACTGTAGTCAGTCCATAAATTAACATAATTTATCTCTTACTCATTGTTTTGAGAACTTGTTTTAACATAGAATGTGATTTGATTCAGCATCTTTTTACCATTACTAGCTAGCTTTGAAAATATATTATTGTTGCTGATATTATTGTAATAATAAAAATTGTCATTATTATTATAATTATGATGGGTATTAAAATATTTGAATTGGTATTGTTTTTACTACTTCTATTATTATAATTTAATAATATAATTTACTGAAAATGTATAATAATAATTATAATTATTGTTATTATTATTATTGCTATTTAGTAAATGTATTTATTGAATTATTATTTAACTTATTATTATTTAAATGTATAACAAATACAATTATTCAACTATTAATTTTATTTAAAAACATAATAATGTTAATATAATAATAATAATATATAATAATATAATAATTTCTAATGATTTTATTAAAGATCAGTTGAAGTAGCAATGTAAACAAAAATAGAAATGGTGTGTCCATCAGCTGAACGTGTGTTGCATCTGGCGCTAGAATTGTTCATCACACAGGTGAAACTCGAAAAATTAGAATATCGTGCAAAAAATTTTTTATTACAGTAATTCAACTTAAAACTGGTGAAACTCATATATTATATAGACTCATTACATGCAAAGTGAGATATTTCAAGCCTTTATTTGTTATAATTTTGATGATTACAGCTATTAAAAGTTTTTCACAATATTCTAATTTTGAATTTGGGGTTTTCATAAGCTGTAAGCCATAATCATCAAAATTATAACAAATAAAAGCTTGAAATATTTCACTTCGCATGTAATGTGTCTATATAATATATTAGTTTCACCTTTTAAGTTGAATTACTGAAATAAATGAACTTTTGCACGATATTCTAATTTTTCGAGTTTCACCTGTATGATGGGCAGGATTTGGCTTTGGACTATCTAGTTTTATTTTGCGTTGTTGTTTTGAAAGCTGTTCTTGATTGAGGACATATCCACCTCGCCTGGCCAGTTATGTTACAGTCTTATTCTGTCGTCCTCTCTTCAGGAGCCGTTGGGGCCCAGTCCCTGTTCTCCGTGCCACGGAGGCCCGGCTATGGCACCATGGGGAAACCCATCAAGCTGCTGGCCAACTGCTTCCAGGTGGAGATCCCCAAGATGGACGTCTACCTGTATGAGGTCGACATCAAGCCTGAGAAGTGTCCACGCCGTGTGAACAGGTAGGATGTTTGAGGAATTGCTCAAAGTTTATGACTGACTCTTGTGGACGCCCTCCTGATGAGTGATGTTGTCTCTACAGGGAGGTTGTGGACTCCATGGTGCAGCACTTTAAAGTCACCATCTTTGGGGATCGAAGGCCAGTTTATGATGGGAAGAAAAGTCTCTACACCGCCAACCCACTACCTGTGGCGCCAGCTGGGGTAAAGAAACACCCGCTCTGTTCAAAAGCACAGTGAGCGACCCACTTAGGCATCACGGGTGCACTCTGTTTGGATGCATCAATTATTCAATTACATGTTTTTTGTAGGAAATTTGCACATTTAAGATCATCATGATATTCTAGGGCTTCACGATTAATCAAAATAAAACTGAAGTCTTGATATGGCTTGGCTTAGGGTGATTATCCATCTTTGCATCTGCTCTAAATTAACCATCTTCCCAAACTTGTGATGAGAAGCACTTATCAACATAAGGGAAGCTTTAAAAGTTAGTTCACCCGAAAATGAAAATTATCCCATAATTTACTTGCCCTCAAGCCATCCTAGGTGTCGGGTCAGAGGTCACTTTTCCGCCAGAATTTGACTTGCGTACGGCCGTTACCGGAAGCCAGAGATTATAGTTTATAAAGTTAGAAATATGGAGCCATATGGATTACTTTTATAATGAATGGATGTGCTTTTTTGGGCTTCAAAATCTCAGATACCATTCACTCCCATATTAAAGCTAGATTATTTTTTAATATAACTTTGATTGTGTTCAGCTGAAAGAAGACAGCCATAAACACCTATGGCTTGAGGGTGAGTAAATTATGGGATCATTTTCATTTTTTGGTGCACTAACCCTTTAAGGGGCTTTCCATCAAAATAAAAATTTGATGGTTTAATGTTTGAAAATGAAGAAATTGCCATAAACAATTATTAAGCATTGTAATTTTACGGTTGTAATGTAAAATAAAATTATATTATGTTTCAATTATTTTTTATTTTACAGTGAAATTTGACTGTCATTTTATTTATACTACTACTGCTTATTATTATTATTATTATTTTATGGTCATATTTATATAGAATCACAAAATGTTGGCCTAATTGTGCACTCCCTACTACAAATAACTAGAATAGCAAATCCTTAGCAAAAAGCGAAGATTTTTTTTATTGAAGTTTAAATTGCATTTTTATTCAAATTTGTAATAAAAAATATATTTTTAAATAATAATAAAAAGAGGTGTTGCTGCATTACTACGTGTTATGTGTCCACAGGTGGATCTGGATGTTACGCTGCCAGGGGAAGGAGGCAAAGACCGACCCTTTAAAGTCAGTATTAAGTTTGTGTCCCTGGTGAGCTGGCACCTGTTGCACGAGGTACTCACTGGTCGCAGTATGTCAGAGCCCTTGGAGCTGGACAAGCCAATCAGCACCAACCCAGTTCACGCTGTGGATGTGGTTCTACGCCATCTACCCTCCATGAAGTGAGTGCACGTGCAGCCGTATCTCAGAATGTCTCACACACAGATAAACATTAGCTGGTCGCCCTGACACGCCTACACACTTTTAGTTCATATAATATATTTCATTGTTAAACTGTGACCCCGGAGCCATTTGAACACAGTTTGCATATGTCAATGCATTAGATATCAAAATATCAAGTTGCAAAAAAAGCAAGTGGATTCTGCAAACAAAAGATGCTTAAAATTGGCATGAAATTAAAGTTGTGGTCGACTTTACGACAATAAAGACATTTTACAGTGTTACAGAAGAATTATGTTTAAAAAAATTCTGTTTATTTGATCTTACTATTCATCAAAGAATCCTGAAAAAAAATTAAGCTGTACTTTTATCAACATTGATAATAATAAGAAATGTTTCTCAAGCAGCAAATCAGCATATTAGAATGATGTCACACTGAATACTGGAGTAATGATGCTTATCACAGGAATAAACTACATTTCATGATATTACTGCATTTTTCCCCAAGTATATTTTGCTCATAAGATAGACCACTTTTGAACGGTAGTGTATTTTCTAGTGAAACGGCTAGCGAACAACAAAAACGGGTGGGTCTTCTTGATTTTTATCTGTTAGTTGTTGATTGTAAGGACTTGCATACGTCATAGACGTCAAGTGAACATATCACAGGAGAAGCAAGTTTTTTATTAAAGAATACAGTAAATATATATATATATATATATATATATATATATATATATATATATATATATATATATATATATATATATATATATATATATATAAATATATATATATAAATATATAAATGCATGGATAAATCTTTCACAGTAACATTTAAGCATTAACTAAGAAAACAAATTGGGTCAGTTTTGATTTCATGCCGACTTGAACGTGTTCTCCGAAGTTTTTTTTACTATAACTTTATCAACTGGTGGGTTTAGTGGATACATGAAGTCCCTTCATGTTCAATAGAATATAAAACACTCTGTGATTGTTCCTCTCAGGTACACACCCGTGGGACGCTCATTCTTTTCTGCTCCGGAGGGCTACGACCATCCTCTGGGTGGAGGCAGGGAGGTGTGGTTCGGCTTCCACCAGTCTGTTCGGCCAGCCATGTGGAAGATGATGCTCAACATCGACGGTAGGGATGGGCAATTTTCAAAAATATTGCATTCGAAAATTCGGGCTCATAAAAATCGAATATTCGTTTATTTAAATGACGTTTATTAAAAAAGACGTTATTTTTTAAGTTTAATTTTTGTCACCATTTCTGAACAAGCTTACGATTAGGCAATATACACAACAAGCTTACAGTATATGTTAAAGTTTTCTTTTAGTTGAAAACATTAAACAGTAGGCCTATGTGTAAACAAAAAATATAAAAAACAAAAGCGTTAATAAAAGCATGCTCAAGCAGCACGAACGGAAAAAAACGCCTATTAAAGCAGATTGCGCCAGATATCGTACAGAACGTACACACACTCTCGAGTCAGCATACGATTATCCTGTTTATATTGAGAAAAACAATAATGTCCACATGCAGGGGCGCCGCCAGGAATTTATGCGCGAGTGAGAAAAAACACTTATGTCTCAATCATTTTGCTATTAGATAAGTTATCTCAGATCATGCGGGGTCCAGCTGCGTTTGCCTGCAGTCGTGATGCAGTGATAGACAGCTGCCTTTCCTCATTCGGCTGTTTGGATTTCATGTGATTTCTCATTGTGGTGATGATATTATAACTCAGATTAATTAATTAATTAATTTGATCAAAAGTAATTCCATTTTGTAAGATCATTTTCAAGTAATTCCAAACTTCGCGAGGCGGATGACAACATTATGTGATCAAATACACACAACTTCTTAACACACTCCACAGCGCCACCCAGTGCATTTAATTATAACTGCGAGTTAGTGCTTGGGATTTATCATGGATTCACTGCATTTACGGCCAGCAAAGCAGCGTAGTAAAATTCGAATAGTATTTTATTTTTCAAATAATAATTACAGATCGAATATTCGTGCACACCCCTAATCGACGGTTTGCATCCTTTGAGTTTCCTGACGAGGCTTCGCATGCGTGTTAGCACAGAGTGTGGGAACTGTTCACACTGTTGCCCTGGGGATTAAGGACTGAAAGATGGCGGGTGGGGGTTTGTTTGATTGAAGGGGGGCGTTAAATGAGTCTCTCTTTCTCTCTCTCCAAGTTCACAAGTTCTGTGTCTCTCAGTCTGCGTGTTTTCCCGCTCTCTCAGTCTCCCATAAGTCAATTGGTTGCATCGCCTACTCCTCCCCCTTCCCACTAAAGGGCAGGGAAAAGTCTAACCGTCTGAAATCGTGTCTCCTTTCACTGGCTCATTGTAACACTTATAATGGAGTGAATGGACTCAGAAAGAGCGCGAAAGGCCGGCTTTGAGTTCACATTAACATTTGTGTTTGTTTTCTCACAGGACTAATAAAGAGCAACATCTTAACTGGACCAGATATTTTAGTACGCTGATAGTTTAGTGAAGTCAAATTAGAAATGGGGGAAAAAAACATATTGATAACCTATAGCTATACACCTAATACAGGGCTTTACGCTTACTTTTTTCCCCAAGGCCTAATTTTAACATTTTAGGAGTGTTTAAATGACTTTAGGGGTGCAGTGAAATTTATCAAATCATTTGTTTTTCCTTAATAAAGGGATACGAGGAAACATTTACAAGCAAACTGTATAACCGAAAATACGAATAATAACCAGAAAAAAAAGTACATTTGGAAATTTTAATTTTAAACAAGCTCATAATAAAGCAGGACTCTTATCTTGAAATGTCTTTACATCAAGTTGCTCAGTCTATAATAAGTGGTAGATAAAATATGCGCACTTGCAACCATCTGAAACGTATTACAATACAAACACCATAAAGTAAATATTGTCATAATTCATGAAGTAGATCATAAGCAATCACTTGGCATTGAGCCCTGCAATAGGGATCACTGACAAAAAACAAGCCACTTCTCTGTTACAACTTGATTTTCTAATAATTTCAGGTAAAAGATTTTTATATATTTTCCCTCAATGCTGCTGCATCACTGAACATTTTTATTTTTTTACTGCAGAGGATGATTCCTCATGACCTCTTCTAAATGATGATTTGAACTGCGTTTTTATCAGTTTTCATCTCTTTTGTCTCGCAGTGTCAGCCACGGCTTTCTACAAAGCACAGCCAGTTATTCAGTTCATGTGTGAGGTACTGGACATCCACAACATTGATGAGCAGCCTCGCCCCCTCACAGACTCCCACAGAGTCAAATTCACCAAAGAAATCAAAGGTATGTGTGTTCCTGTGTGTTTAGGGATTGGACAATGAAACTGAAACACCTGGTTTTAGTCCACAATAGTTTATTAGTATGGTGTAGGGCCTCCTTTCGCGGCCAATACAGCATCAATTTGTCTTGGGAAAAACAGATACAAGTCCTTCACAGCGGCCAGAGGGATTTTGAGCTGTTTCTCTTTCAGAACAGTGGCCAGGTCCCTATGTGATGATGGTGGAGGAAAACGTTTTCTGAATTGCTCCTCCAAAACACCCCAAAGTGGCTCCATAATATTCAGATCTGCTGACTGTGCAGGCCACGGGAGATGTTCAGCTTCACTTTCATGTTCATCAAACCATTCGGTCTTTAGTCTTGCTGTGTATTGGTGCATTATCATGCTGATACACGCTCACACCGTGTCCTAACTACACGCGAAGCGATACAATTCCAGCGACAGCAAGTGTGTCTGTCCACACTAGACGCGACGCGACTGTGAGACGCCACACGTCAATCAAAAATCACAGCCATTCAGAACAGCGTGTGGGCGGAGTCTCTCTGTGAAAGCGCACTGCTGGCCCGCACTCGCATTGGAAATGGGTAACTAAGGACATAATCAAATCAAGAAATAACATTATTAAAAGTCAAAACATTAACAAAATATACTCATTGACTAATTTTGTTATGAAGTACAGTTGTATGTTTGCATAGAATTCAGTTTGAACGCTATATTATATGCTTTTCAAAATCTGAGGTAAATTATCCATTCACAGTGACATATTTTTAACTCAAAATAAATAATGTGTACTCATAACCAGTGTAATTTCTTCAAATGACAATCAGTTTACAATCAGAACTTCCATCCAATGAGATCTCTGTGTGGGCGGATCTGTCAGCCGCGACGTCGCAGAAATAGGAACCGTTTCTAAATTAGAAACTTCGCGTGTCGCCGTCGCGTCTGGTTAGGACAAACTCTGATTAACATGGAAAAGATACCTTTTATCGCGTGTCGCCGCGTCGCGTCGCGTGTGGTTAGGACACGGTGTCATGGTCCTCCAGAATGGTTCGGTAGTCCTTGGCAGTGACGCGTCTATCAAGCACAGTCAGGATTGTCATGATATTGCAGCTCAAACCATCACTAGCTGCGTTTACATGGATTGACGGCTCGATCGGACTAAAAAACCTACATGTAAACACCTTAATCGATCCGATTGAGCTCGATCCGAATGAAATTTCGATCGGATTGAAAGGGGTGGTTTATCCCTTTTGTAATCCGACCGAGAGAACATGTAAACACTTGATCGGATTGAAAACCGAAACTGAAAGGACTGCGCATTTGCAATGACGTTAAATAAACGTAATGACGTATGACGCGTGGAACGAGCTGTTTTTCCTGTTGAATAAAGTGTCATATTAATAAGTTTCCCGTCATTCTGAAATTCTCATTTTACTCGTCTGTGAAGTGAAGCAGGACAACGTCCCACAAGTCCTTGTTTTGGATTCTCATCCACAGACGTCTGGCTTTGGCCGCGGGGAGGGGCATTTTTACTGCGTGATCAGCACGGCAAAACGATTAATATGCTCTAAATTATGACCAAAGACGAATTAATATTACGTCTGCTGTTTAAAACAAATAAAGAACCAATAGAGGAGAATATTTATGCGCGAACAGCGGGAAACTATATTCGTGCAGTTTGCGCATGTCAAAAAATCCGATTTGAAACTTGTGACATAAACGCGCACATCAACCCGATTACTTTATTTATCATTCATGTAAACACCTTGTTCGGATTCATCAATCGTATTGATTTCATTCCGATTGTGTCCATGTAAACGTAGCTGCTGATCCACCATTGGCTTCACTCTGGGCAGCAACAGTCCGGGTGTTCAGCCTCTTTGGGGTTTATCCACACCGTAACTCACACGGATGTGGGAAAGACAGTGAAGGTAGACTCATCAGAGAATAAAACATGTTTCACGTTGTCCACAGCCCAAGATTTGCACTGTTGCACCAATGAATCCAGCATTTGGCATTGGCACGTGTGACCACAGGTTTGGCTATAGCATAAGCCATGAACATTGACTCTGGAGCTCCTGACGAACAGTTTTGGTGGAAACAGGAGAGTCGAGGTGCACATTTAATTCTGCAGTGAGTTGGGCAGCTGTGGGTTTGTTTTTTTATTACCTGGACATCCCTTTCAGACAGCTTCCTTTTACGTTGGATGTGGTTCGTCTCACGTGGTGGTCCACATTACCCGGCATACCATAGCTCTCAATACACCACAAAGACTTGATGACAGATGAGCAAGCGAGACGTGCACCAACAATCTGGCCTCATTTGAACTCTCATATGTCTCCCATTTTGTTGTGTGGATTGCAATAGTTTATGCACAGCTGTGCTATTGCTCTGCTAATTTATCATTTACTCTCTGCTCTTACTGATGGAATTTAAAATCAGTTTAGATTCAGGCTGCGCATATGTAGGACTGAAAGCTCCAACACTATATTGCCCAGTGTTTCAGTTTCATTGTCCAACCCCCTGTATGTGCTCGTCTTTTTCTCATTGGCTGGTTTCTGTACAGGTCTGAAAGTGGAGGTGACCCACTGCGGAACCATGCGGAGGAAGTACCGGGTCTGCAATGTGACCCGCCGCCCCGCCAGCCACCAAACGTTAGTCAAACCGTCGCCGGAACTGAAGCATCCATCCATCCATCCATCCATCCATCCATCCATCCATCCATCCATCCATCCATCCATCCATCCATCCATCCATCCATCCATCCCAATTTAATTTTCTGTCATCCATCTTAATTTAATTTTCTGTCATCCATCCATCCATCTTAATTTAATTTTCTGTCATCCATCTTAATTTAATTTTCTGTCATCCATCTTAATTTAATTTTCTGTCATCCATCTTAATTTAATTTTCTGTCATCCATCCATCCATATTAATTTAATTTTCTGTCATCCATTCATCCATCCATCCATCCATCCATCCAAATTTAATTTTCTGTCATCCATTCATCCATCCATCCATCCATCCATCCAAATTTAATTTTCTGTCATCCATCTTAATTTAATTTTCTGTCATCCATCCATCCATATTAATTTAATTTTCTGTCATCCATCTTAATTTAATTTTCTGTCATCCATCCATCCATCCATCCATCCATCTTAATTTAATTTTCTGTCATCCATCATCCATCCATCTTAATTAAATTTTCTGTCATCCATCCATCCATCCATCTTAATTAAATTTTCTGTCATCCATCTTAATTTAATTTTCTGTCATCCATCCATCCATCTTAATTTAATTTTCTGTCATCCAACTTAATTTAATTTTCTGTCATCCATCCATCCATCCATCCAAATTTAATTTTCTGTCATCCATCCATCCATCCATCCATCCAAATTTAATTTTCTGTCATCCATCTTAATTTAATTTTCTGTCATCCATCCATCCATATTAATTTAATTTTCTGTCATCCATCTTAATTTAATTTTCTGTCATCCATCCATCCATCCATCCATCTTAATTTAATTTTCTGTCATCCATCCATCCATCCATCTTAATTTAATTTTCTGTCATCCATCCATCCATCCATCTTAATTAAATTTTCTGTCATCCATCTTAATTTAATTTTCTGTCATCCATCCATCCATCCATCCATCCATCCATCCATCCATCTTAATTTAATTTTCTGTCATCCATCCATCCATCCATCTTAATTTAATTTTCTGTCATCCATCTTAATTTAATTTTCTGTCATCCATCCATCCATCCATCCATCCATCTTAATTTAATTTTCTGTCATCCATCCATCCATCCATCTTAATTAAATTTTCTGTCATCCATCTTAATTTAATTTTCTGTCATCCATCCATCCATCCATCCATCTTAATTTAATTTTCTGTAATCCATCCATCCATCTTAATTTAATTTTCTGTCATCCAACTTAATTTAATTTTCTGTCATCCATCCATCCATCTTAATTTAATTTTCTGTCATCCATCCATCCATCCATCCATATTAATTTAATTTTCTGTCATCCATCTTAATTTAATTTTCTGTCATCCATCCATCCATCCATCCAAATTTAATTTTCTGTCATCCATCCATCTTAATTTAATTTTCTGTCATCCATCCATCCATCAATATTAATTGAATTTTCTGTCATCCATCCAAATTTAATTTTCTGTCATCCATCAATCCATCCAAATTTAATTTTCTGTCATCCATTCATCCATCCATCCATCTTAATTTAATTTTCTGTCATTCATCCATCCATCCATCCATCCATATTAATTGAATTTTCTGTCATCCATCTTAATTGAATTTTCTGTCATCCATCCATCCATCCATCTTAATTCAATTTTCTGTCATTTATCTATCTTAATTAAATTCATTATATAATAACAGATAATTGAATTATCTATTTAATTTATTCTAAAATTATGTATTTGGGCCATTAAGATGGTTTAAATTTTTTCATGACTATTACATTTTCCTCATAATTATTATTTAAGCATTTTTTTTTTACAGGTCCTAATTGTTTAGCAGTAGTATATAGCTTTGTTGCCAAATGACCTCATCACATTGCATGCAGGATATTTGCACACTTCACACAGTTTGCACAGTATGTACTGTAGAAATAGTAAAAGTAGCATGTTATTCCAAACATAGCCCAAATCTTTGGACTGAGGGAAGCAGTTTAGCTCTGGTTTTTGATGCCCTCTAGTGGTGGTGTGTAGTTTGATCAAGTTTCCTGATTTCTTCCAGGTTCCCTTTGCAGTTGGAGAATGGCCAAACTGTAGAACGAACAGTAGCTCAGTATTTCAGAGAAAAGTACAACCTGCAGCTGAAATACCCGCACCTGCCCTGTCTACAGGTGGGCCAGGAGCAGAAACACACCTACCTGCCCCTGGAGGTGAGTCCTGTCCTCCTCACGCTGGGATGGCCATAGACCACAGTCTCTGTTCTTATACGCTTTGCTGTTCTCGTAGGTGTGCAACATTGTAGCAGGGCAGCGGTGCATCAAGAAACTGACAGATAATCAAACCTCCACCATGATCAAAGCCACAGCGAGATCAGCACCAGACCGACAGGAGGAGATCAGCCGACTGGTGAGTGCCTTTAACGTCATGTGCACCAGCATTATTTTAGTGGCATTGAGAAACTATTATAGTTTTTAATATTTTTAAATAGTTTTTATATTTTCCATTTTTTATTTTAGTTAAAGTTTTAGTAATTTTGTTGTTGTTTTAGTTTTAGTTCTCATCAAGTTACAGGGTTCCTACTAGGGGTGTAAATCGGTCAGTTAATCACGATACGATACGATATCGATTCTCTCAGCCAGCGATACGATATTTGCCGATACCTCAAAAAATTCTACGATACGATTACGATTCGATACGATTCAGGGCTATATCGATCGATTAATCGATATTTAGATATCATGTGCCAAGTGTACACAAGCAGTTACATTTATTAACTCACAATACATTAAAAAATATATTACATGAAAGTTTAATTAAACTCTTTGAAAATTGCACACCCTCTCCCAATTGGGACATTTACAAGTTGTTTGTTACAAGTTTAAAAAAATAGTTGTTAGATAGTTGTTAGAAAGTTGATAAAGGAACAAGAACGGGGTTAACTGTTTTTGCAAATGAACTCTTCTGTTATATTAAAGTTCATTTAAAGGATTTTTATATATATTTATTGTGTGGTAAAAGCAGATAACTCCACATTTCATGTTTCAGAGTTAAACAAAGCCAAGTAATTGCTATGATGCATAATAAAACACTTAGTTAATCTGTAACGTTAATCTCCTCAGCTGACATAGACGCCTGTCAAACTTTGTTGTTGTGATTAACGTACACTCAATACAGAGAGCTTTTCACGCACCACTAAACGTGCTGTTTTAGCAAGAGTCCGTGAAAAAGTTTCAGCTTTTATTTTCCTTTTACGAGCCGAAGTAGATATCACGGGTTCATGAAGTTCGCTGAAATCCATCCTCGATCACTTTTAGTCAGCTTTGACGAAAGGTAGCGCGTCTTTTCAAAGTGACAAGCAGCCTTGTCACCTGACCTGTATAGTGCGCACTGATTTGCTAAAACAGACTTTTCGGGGCTTGTCGTTTCTGCTCTAAAACATAAACTCGCGATGCCTTTACAGTGGAAAATACCAGCTTTTGTGACAAAGGTTTCAGTCAATCTTGTCAGGCGTCTATTTCAGCGGAGAAAAGTTACGTGAGGATATGGAGTGTGTCAAAATAAAGGTACCGTACATCGATATTTTGTGTGTGGTATCGATGCATCGTATCGTTAGACATTTGATCGATGCATCGATCCATATCGGTGTATTGTTACACCCCTAGTTCCTACACAGTATGGAATTTTATTTTAGTCATTTCCAGGTATAGAACAATTAGTGATGCACCGATGTGAAAATTGTGGCTGATACCGATAACCGATATTAATATTGCTGTTATGGCTGAGACCGATATTTACCGATGTCGATATATCGATATATATATTGATTTTTTTTTTTTTTGTTTATTGAAAGTGTGGTTTATGTCATCTGAATGTGTGGAAAGCTTTTCAGAGCAGATAAGGCAACGCTATTTTAGCACCATTCACAAGCAGTGGTAGTTCAGAAAAAAAAAAAACTTCGGTCTTCCGACCTTTTACCATCGTGTATTCTCAAAGATATTCAGTCAACTCAATTCATATGCGCGAGGGAGGACTCATCAGTCATCTACATCACTCACCGGTCAAATAAGGCTTTGGCGGGACAAAAATACGGCTTAGTAAGGCTGATAGAAAACAGCACGCAAGTTCCAGTCTTCTTGCGCTTGATGTTTAAACTGACAGGACTTGCGCTCGTAATGTATACGCTTGTGCAAAAACAAACATTCCCGCCCCCACACTCACATCTACACACACGTCAAATACACAAGAATGATTATCGGCCTGTTCACATCGGCCCTATTTTGACATCGGAACGATACCGATGTGTAAAAAATGTACCATATTATATCGGCGGCCGATATATCGTGCACCACTAGGAACAGTATATGTTTCCATACTATTGCCCCTATTTGGTTTTCTAAAATATAGTTAGCGGATTTGCACTGTGCGAGTATTTATAGACTAATATTTTACAGTACTATATACTGATTCATACTGAAAATAATGCTATATATGGTTGAATACTTTATGGGTGAGGAGCAGTACATTTCCAGTATAGCAAACATTATTATACTGGATGCCATATCCCGCTATTATTTTGAAAATAATATTTTCTAAATAAATGTAATCAGACACAATATAATTTTAAAATGTATAATATAAATTTAAAATTGTATCAATCATAATCCTGTATAGATTAAATAAAATATTGCATAAAATAAAAAGCACTGAACGTGTCTGGGTTTGGAGTAAATTGGTTTTTATCAGCTACAGTACCGAGATACATTCTGTAAATTATTTGGCAACATAATAGCATACTAGTCAGAATGTAACATGCATGTGAACGGTTTGATTTTAAAACCATATATCAAATGTTAAATACATATTGGTCTGATTAATCCGCAGAGAACTCTGGAAAAGTATGGCATTTTGAAATGTTGCCTTGGCAACTAGCTGAAATAAAACAAGTTAATTTTTTTTATAATATGTCTCAAGTAACAATTCTTTTTACAGTTTTAGATGACTATAATAATGCAGATGTGCACTTAATTTGGTTGCATAATAATCCAGATGCACACTTGTGAGGATCACATAAGATCTTCCAGCAGTGTGTTAAACCTGTTCCTGCTGTCCGTGTGGTGGATCTGAATGAAGTCAGGTTGCTGTCTGCATTAATAGAGGTCAGCGATTTCAGAGCACTGACTTCATAGTGAGCTGATTAGCTGTGATCTGAACTCTTTACCTCACTCCCTGCGGATTTACATTCTGCCTGCTGCCGCTACCGTCGGGCTTGAGCTGTTAGCGTGTAATTGAAGCACTGCTGCGCTTTATACCTTATTAAAATGACAGCCAATCAGGCGCTGAATCCGAGCAGCTGACTGCGTGTTGCCGTGGTTGATTTCTCATTTAGATCTCCAAACAAGAGCGGGGAGACTGCGTGGGTGGAATGCAACTGACAACGCCAATGAAATGTACCAAATGAAAAAGTCTAGCTTTGAGACAGAGCTAACAATACCACGGTTGAGAGTATTTTCACACTCCGAAGTACAGCAGGATCTGAGCTGGGATTTATCAGCTCATAACAATAAATGTTTCTGACAAACACCCTGTGTGTTCAGTCAGTCTCAGGAAAGATTCTTCATTTCAAATCTAATATAATCTGAATTCTGGGTAATTTAAGATGCATTTTTATAATTTATTCGCACTAAATTAATACCATATCCAAATATTATGCATGTATGTATGTATGTATGATAAAACTAGTTATGTTTTAAAATTGATTGATTTTAGGACTAATAGACAGGGGTGTTTTAGTGTTATTTATATATTATTATAGTATATTTTCAATTAGCTTTTATTTTGATATTTTCAGTTTTAGTAAGCTTGTGCCTTTGTCATTTTTATTATTTTCAGTTTTTGTATTTCTGAATTTTTCATTCCAGTTTTTGTAATTTTAGTAACTTATTTTTTTTTAGTTAGTTGCCAAGGCAGCATTTTAAAGTTTAAGTTTTTAATGTAATAATTATATCTTAATTTTATTTCTGCTTTTAATACTTTTAGTTAACAACAACCCTGCTAATCGATAAAAGTGCTAAATATAAACCTAATAGTTTTAATGTTAGTACTTTTTGAATTTCAACAAATTCCTGAGTGTTAAACTAAGGTGTGTAAATTGACCCGTAATGTTTGCACTGCATGCATTTCTTCAGAAAATGTAAGAATTGCGTAATATTGGCACTAGCATTATTGAGAACAGTACTGGAGAACAGCTATAACATTACAGGCACATTTTAATTCCATAATTTTGTGTATTTCTAAGTGAAGTTGTTTGATTTAGATGCATTAAAACCGAATGCACTACATATTTAAATCCCAATGAAATATTAACTACAGACATGATTTTAATTTATTGACAGGCCTTAATGATCTTTGTCTGTGTATTTCCAGGTGCGCAGTGCTAACTACGAAGCAGACCCTTTTGTTCAGGAGTTTCAGTTCAAGGTGCGAGACGAGATGGCCCACGTGACGGGGCGCGTGTTGCCTGCGCCCATGCTGCAGTACGGGGGCAGGGTGAGCACAGAGCACTTTATGGTACCCTTCTTTTCAATCACCCACATCTCTCTGTGTCTGTCTGTCTGAATGAATGGATAGCCTCTCCTGGAGGAACTAACAGCTTCTAACCGCTGCTGTGATGTGTGAAGTGTGCAATAACTGCTAAAGTAAACAAGCTTGCAGTGATTTTTATTGTTGTTTAGATTAATGAATTAATGAAAGAATGTTTATCGTTGTCTTTGAGTCCGTTCAGAGTCAGAGAATGAATTATGGTTTTGTTTGATTTTGTACATGTACATGCTTTTTTAAATGACAGGACATCGGAGGCAATGGTAACTTGTGATGTAAAAGTGGTTCGAGGCATTTTTAACACTTTTATATAACTTTTACATTTATGCATTTGGCAGAAAGTTACTTGCATTGCATTGAAGGTTACTTTAGACAGCAGAAGAAGAAAAAATACTGAAAAATCCCAAAAAACAAACAAAAAAACTTGATAAAAAAATCCTTTTGTAGTTTATTTTATTATTATTTTTTAATTAGTCTGAAATTAGGTTAGGCTTAAGGTCTATTAAGAACCACAATTATTTTATCATTAATACATTATAATTTTTTTGTAAAATTAGTGACCGTTTTCTAAGCTACAAATATATTTTATCAGAATTACAATTGTATAATGTTTTAGGGGCTTAAATGGGGCTTTTCACACTGTGGTTAATTAGGGTTGGGTATCGGTTGGGTTTTATCTGACACCAGTACCTACTCGTTATTTTTTAAACGGTTCCGGTGCTTAAACGGTGCCTGAAACGGTACTTAAGAAAACGAAACCGCTCACACTTTGTCAAAAAATAATCCCCTTTTATTTACAGGGCCAAACTGGACACAATATTAACTTAAATCTTTAAACAATATAAATACAAGTAACATATGGTAATAATAAATAAACCAATATAAAATAAAAATTCACATTTACATAATATCAAATAAAACAGTATTGTATCAAACAATGTAATAATACTGGAGATTAATAGAGATTACAATCAGGGTAATCTAATATCGACATGGCTACAGGTTCCCATGTTTTGTCTGCTTGAACCAGTCATGTAAGTTATCTGGTCATTGTACTAGTTACGCAGCGCTTAGCTTGGCGAGTATTTCGTTCCCACTGCGTCTTAGCTATGCAGTTTTGAGTAAACCTATGAAAGAGAACGTCTCTGGTTACTGGTGTAACCCATGTTTTCTGAATAGGGAACGAGACGCTGCGTTCGCTGCCAAACTCCTCGCGCTGCCGACAACCTTGCTTTTTCGGCAGAGAAATCTGAGGAGCAGATGATGCGCGCGCTAATATAATATGACGACGTAAGAGCGTCAAGGCGGCGCCCGCGCCATCACCTAGAGGGCGTTCTGACGCGTAGTTTTACACGTGAAATGCAGCCAAACCTTGGAGCGTTTTGTCTTCGGCATCTTCATTAATCCCCTCGCTATCAGCACACGTTCCGGGAGTCTTCCGCATATTGATAACGGCTCCCTGATGCCCGCAAATTAGTTAAAATCTCCCGGAATCTAGCGAGCAAGCAAGAGCGCGCATGCGAGACAGAACAGACTGTGCTCCAAACCGTAGTGCGCGCACGAGGGAGAGGGAGAGAGCGAGAGGCGTTGCGTGTGTGCGCCTCATGACACAGAGACTCAAGCACTGATATCAGGCACCGAAATTTTCGTTCTTATTCGGTCTGGTTACTACCGTTTACGTCGGAACCGGTTCCCTATTGGCACCGCGTTTCGGTACCCAACCCTATGCTTAACTCAGTCATCATTCATCGTTCTAAACCCCGATTTTAAGCATGAACTTGATAGTACAGTCGGCAATATATAATACGAGGATGCGCAACGCTAAAGCCTTTATGTAAACCTATCGTGTTCTGCGTTCGCCCAATCAGTGACAACGACTTAAACCCAGGGTTTAGAAATGTGCAGTGTGAAACGTCAGGTTATGAATAGGGCTGTCACTTTACGTTCGAAAATCGATTGCACAATCGATCGGACCAACCAACACAAGTATCGAAAACGAAAATAGGGAATCGATTTTAACGGCCCTTTTTTTTTTTTTTTTTTTTACCAAAAATGTGTTTTAGCTGGACAGATCAATACAGGAGAACATGTAGGATGTTGGAAAATAACAATGTCTTTTCTGTTCACCAAATGCTTTTTAATATTCGCTATTACTTCAATGCAAGTGAACAAGCGCGCCGTTATTTGTTGCTTAGTGACGTGTGTATGTGTGTGTGTTCAAGGAAGCCAGAAATGCGCAGATTCTGCGCTATACGCTGTATTTAAGATATCATGAGGACTCACGAGTTGCGTATTTGCGCTAAATCCGCGCAGATTTGGCTTACACGAACTTCCCCAGCAAAGAAAGTGAGTAAACATAGAAACACGCCATATCAGCTCGTGATTTGACAGCGTTTCCCGCCAAAGTTCATTTTTTACCCGCATTTGGCAAGTCGGATGGTGTTAATCTCAATCCCTGAATGTTGCGCTCCTGTTTGTCATTGTGCTGAAACTTCACGCCAATAAATCATCAGAAATATTGCTGACTTGTGCGTCTCAAGCGCCCTCATTACGCTCGTCCTAATGCCTGTTAAGTGTCCGTGGATTTGCCTGTATTTGGTGATGAAAATGGAAACGTCTTTAGACATGGAAAATCGATTTTACAATCGATTCAATGAACACTTACGTCTCAAAAATCGAACAGGATTTTTTCACAAAAGTGACAGCCCTAGTTATGAATACTCAGGATTAATTGTTAACACCAGGTGAATTATTATGAGCAATATGAAACGTGAAGCAAGATAACTCATTAACCCAGATTCCGTTAACCCGGGGTTTAGAATGACCCAGAGTTAACTGGTTTAAGTGTGAAAACCCCTAATGATTCAGTAGGCACAGATTACTAGAAATCTGTGCGTGCAGTTCATGAATTTGACTACAAACTGTAATACCGAGGCTACAAATCTGAGAATACTGATTGATAAACTTGCAATTTTGATGTTTACAGATCTTTTGATTTAAAGAAAATGCATATAAATCTAGTGATCATGTGCTCAAATATGTGTCATCTTACTAGCTTCACTAGCATGATTGAATAATTTTGTTTGTGTGTTATAATTGCCTCCGTTCTTCCCTATGTACAGGCCTGTTTTGTGAAATGTACTTGTAAAGTTACTCTTAATTGCATTTTTTCTTCAGTTCAGTCTAGTAATGATTTATTCATGTGTTCCAGTCATGTTCACTTACAGTACCAGTGGTATATCTGTGTGCCCTGTGTTTTTGCTCACACACGTCTTGTGCAGCAGATCAACCTTGAGCTGTCGTTGCAGAATCGCACTGTGGCCACACCCAGTCATGGAGTTTGGGACATGAGAGGGAAACAGTTTCATACCGGGGTGGAGATCAAGATGTGGGCCATCGCCTGCTTCGCCACGCAGAGACAGTGCAGAGAAGAGATTCTCAAGTAAGGCCCCGTCCACACTACTGCATTCTCGTTTAAAAACGGAGAATTAAAACGAATACGATCTCCGTCCACACCAGCGTTTTATCTGCGCATTAAAATTGATCTCCGTCCGCATTAAAACGACTGAAAACGCGGATCACGTGACCATTCACCAACACTGGGCACGCACGTGCCGGTGTAAACGGTGGCTGACGAATCAGGGAAGGAGACGTCATGACTGATGACACCCAATCATAGAGCCGAGCGTGAGCCACTGCGTCAGCGTTTCGAAAGTCCTCTGTTTTGTCCCGTCTTCACTAAAACGCCGTCCGGAGATTCAAAACGCAATAGGAGCTGCAGCGTTTCTAAACTTCTCCGTTTTAGGTCTTCGTTTTTTCCGTTTTAGTCTGGACGGGAGGTGCAAACGTAGCAAAAGGTCTCCGTTTTTAAACGAAAGCGCAGTAGTGTGGACGGGGCCTAAGACTCTACGCCATACTGACCTGCTTAAAACTTTTCTGCTTAAAACATTCCTTTTCATCACCAGTAGGGCTGTGCGATTTGGAGAAAACATTTAGATTTTTCTGATAAAAATTGTGATTGCAATGTGATAAAAAAATTAAAATCCAGGTGTGTGGTGCTAGGACTGCACAATATGGCCAATGTGTTGATTATATATCAAAATGGTTATATAATAATAATTATTGTTAATCATTTTAATAATACTGCAATACTTATTGTTGTTATTATTATTAATAATTATAATAATACTTCTAATAATAATGATCTATTATTATTATCTATAAATAAAAATGTAAAAAATTCTTAAATAAAATCTAAATAAGTAATATTGCTATTGTAACTGCTAATTGCGATTTTATCTGATAAAAATTGCTGGGAAAAAAATCTGATTAACCCTCCTGTTACGCTCAAATCTGATAAAAAATGTTACCTACTGGGGTCAATTTGAGCCCAGTAATTTAAACCTCCACAATATGATTTTTTTTTTTTTACAAAGGTTTGTCTCAGGTAATTTATGTCTTTGTTGACTACTTAAGTAACCTTTTAAGTTGACATCCACCCACCACCCCCCTCCCCACCCCAAGGAACACCGATGCTACAAAATGTGTACATGACATTGAAAAAATATCAGCAGGTTAATTTTATGTTTACATAGTTTTCCCCATTAAAGGCACACTATGCAAGAATTGTACCTTAATATAACAGCTTCAAAGTCATTTCGGTGGTAAACAAACTCATATTAGGGCGAATCATCCTGGTAGTAAAGCTTGGGGGGGACGCCGCTGGAAAAACCAGCAATGCAAGTTTGAGAGGAGCGCCCCCGACAAATCTCGCGAGAATCACGACATGCTTTACGGCAACGACGTCACACACATCAACAACAACATTTGAAGCACGAAGCCACTTGCGCGCATTTCAGACGTGATACTCGACGATGGAAAAAGCAAAGAAAACACGGTCGGAAGAGACTAGGTAAAGGAAAAGAGAATCTGACCGCGTGAGCAACCGGACAAGAGTGAGTCCCTCTCGGTCGGGCTTTCACTCGTTGGCGCGAGCTAAAAAGCAGCATTGGAAGCAACAGTGGTGCTGACCTGGCGATCTTGTTGATGGCCTAGTAAGTAAATCTTTCTAAGTTTGTGTGCATTTTATTTTGTGATTTCACCGGAATAAATAGTCTCCGCAACGGCGATAGATTGAAGAGCGCGTCCGAGTGAAGACTGCACGCGCGCCGCCACAAGAGACACAATGACTATAGTCATTATAACGTTATAACGTTATGTATCTATGACACTGATAGCAGCGGACACGAGCGCTCAGGTTGAGTTCAAAAACACATTTTAGCGCTAGATCTCTTATTTAAAGGCACACTATGCAAGATGTGTACCTTAATAACAGCTTCAAAGGAGTATCAGGGCGTGAGTGCAGAGACCAGTCTATGGCAGAGACGCTCTGCGTGAGTGGCATTTACGACAGTAACGTTAAATACAAGTTCTCCACGGCGACTCTAGGGGTCGCTGTTTGACAAAAACGGAATTCCAGCATAGTGTGCCTTTATATTAGGAAAAGTCATTAAATCTGAAGCAAAAAAAAAAAAAGATGTATTTACAGACGTTAAACATTGAATGGAGTCAAATTGACCCCAAAGATAATAGGAGGGTTAAAAGTGATTTAAAAAACTTCAGGTTTGCTGTTTGTTTGTGAGGCTGCATAATTTGCTAAAATTCTGTGATTTATGTATCAATATAGATAAAAAGTAGTAGTAATAATAAGAATTATTATTACAAAATTATTATTAAATTGCTCAAAATTAAAATTATTATTATTAAATACAAATATTAGCATTTCTGAAATAAAAGCAAAATAATAAATATTACAATTGTAATATTTCACTGTAAAATAAGATAATCAAGTATTTAAGAAAACTAACAATAATAATTTTATTTTACCGAACAACTTTTATTTTGACGGAAAACCGCAGAACACAAGAACACAGTGCCGCGCTTCACTCTGTAACACGCAGCGCATGTATTAGAATTATATTTGATAATCAAGCTAAGCCATATGACGATTTCGGTTTTATTTCTTTTAATCGTGCAGCCCTAATCACCAGTGCGGGATCTACTTCCCATACTTCGAAGTGTCTGAATTATGTTTGTCCCCACAGGGGTTTCACCGACCAGCTGCGTAAGATCTCAAAGGATGCTGGGATGCCCATCCAGGGTCAGCCGTGTTTCTGTAAGTACGCACAGGGAGCCGACAGCGTGGAGCCCATGTTCAGGCACCTGAAGAACACCTACTCTGGACTGCAGCTCATCATCGTCATCCTGCCGGGAAAAACACCCGTCTACGGTAAGAGCGTCGCACACAGAGCCGAAGCTCCTGCCGAATGCCGTCAGACTAACCAACTCACGCTTGATCTGTGCAGCGGAAGTGAAGCGTGTCGGAGACACTCTTCTAGGAATGGCCACTCAGTGTGTGCAGGTGAAGAACGTGGTGAAAACCTCCCCTCAGACGCTCTCCAACCTCTGCCTCAAAATCAACGTCAAACTCGGCGGCATCAACAACATCCTGGTCCCGCATCAACGGTGTGTAACCATTTCCCCCAGCCTTATTTTGATTAACAGAACATAATCGGCTCTGCTCATTGGCTGTTTTTAAACGGGCTGCTAATTATTCCCAAATGTTTTTTTGTCAGCCGAACCCCAAAACATAAAATCAAAGTTATGTTCACATGACATGCCAGTGAACAGATAAATATTTATTCTTTTTCTTTTAACAAGTGTTTTTTTTTTTGGGTGTGTGTGATTTCTGTATCTTGGCAAAAATTATTTATATAATTATAAAATATACAGAAATTGCCAAATATTTCAATTATTTTGTTAGATATTTCATAACATATAATAACAACAATAATATACATATATTATTATTATTATTATATAGTAGTTTTATGTGTATTTATATGAAATGAAGACAGAATTATAGGCTATTACTGTTGCAAATTTTTTGTCAGATATTTTTTAACGTATAATAACAGTATTAATAATAATAATACATTTATTACTATCACTGCTCTTATTATTATCATAGTAGTTTTATCTTTAATTATACATTTTTTTAAACAGAAATAAATGCTATTATTACTGTTGGAATTTATATATATTTATATAATATAGAGACACTAAAAGTTACTAATACTAATATTTATCTTAAATTCGTACCTTCCAAATGTTCAAACCTTCTAGATTTTAACATTTCAAATTATTATTTTTTGGTTTACTTTTACATTCCATTTAATTAACTATCTGCTTGTCATCAAATCAAGAACCCCTGATTGGGAAACAACAATTTATTGACTAATTACATGCAAGAAAGGCTGATTTGTAGACACTATCAAATGCGTTATTCATGCTTGCAGCTGATTTCTGATGGTGTTAAATATGGTGGACTTGTTTACATGTATGTGTGCCGTTTCTCAGGCCTTCAGTGTTCCAGCAGCCAGTCATCTTTCTGGGGGCGGATGTCACTCATCCACCGGCAGGAGATGGGAAGAAACCATCCATTGCAGCAGTCAGTATAGCTTAGAGCTGGATGATGTACACTTTTATTAAATATACTATAAAATTAAGCAACATCATCACTATAAAATGTACTTTGCTATAGGTTGTGGGCAGTATGGACGCTCATCCCAGCAGGTATTGTGCCACAGTGCGTGTCCAGAGACCCAGACAGGAGGTGATTCAGGATTTGGCCTCTATGGTGCGAGAGCTACTCATTCAGTTCTACAAGTCCACTCGCTACAAACCCACCAGAATCATCTTCTACAGGGACGGTGTGTCTGAGGGCCAGTTTAGACAGGTGTGGATTCATTTGTCTTGCTGACATAATGGCCCATCAGTAGTTTCATGTTCGTTTGAAAATGTTTTTTTCTGCTCACAGGTGTTGTACTACGAGCTGCTGGCCATTCGAGAGGCCTGTATCAGCCTGGAGAAGGAGTACCAGCCCGGCATCACGTACATAGTGGTGCAGAAGCGGCACCACACACGCCTCTTCTGTGCCGATCGCAACGAGAGGGTGAGACTTTGAGCGATCTCTCGCTGTCCGCTTGGTTAAACAGCAGTTTGTTCTTGCACTGAACGCACATGGTGAAATGCGTCCTGGGACGGCGACAGTGGCCAACTCACAGGACTTATATTTACCAGTGTTATCTTAGTATTATATATAAATACGTTTTAAAAGCTTGAGGGTTTGAACTCTTGAAAGTTAAGAATTTAGGATATAAATATTATTATTGTAACGTAGTGTAAAACCTGTAAAAATATATATACATGTATATTTATAACAGTAATAGCCTATATTTAAGTCTTAATTTGTTATAATTTGAGAACACTACAATATAAAAATAATAATGTGTAAATTGTTATTGTGTATATACTATGTGTGTGATTATACTATTTGTTAATAGTTTGAATTGGCTTTTATTTATTTTTTTCAGTTTTCATTTTTGTTTATGTGCTTTTTTTTGTTTATTTTAGTATTAAGAGATTATTGCAGTATAAAAAAAATATTTTTTAAATTTAATTTCAGTTAAAGTCTATTTTACTTATTTTGTTGTGTTTTGTCATGCATTATGTCTATATAGTTTTTGTAAATTTTTGTTTGTTATTTAAGTACAAGCTAAACTATAAAATAAAAATGAGAAATATTGCTTTATCAACTAGCTAAAATAAAACAAGTTTAAGTATTTTAATATTTTTTAAGTAATGGAAATGTTTTTGTTTTAGATTTAGTTAAATATAACCACCATTGTAATAACCTTTTTTTTTTTTTTTTTTGCTAAAAGTTCATTTTGTTTTTTTAGTTAGTAATTTTAGTACTTAAACTTAAAAAAAAAAAAAAAAAAATACTTTAACTTAAAATTGAATAATTGATAGCATTGGCAACTAAGTGAAATAAAATAACTTTTTTTATGTCATTTTTTCAGCTTTATTTTAATTAACATATTTTAGTTTTATTCAACAATAACAATAACAAGGATACTTTCTTTAACACAAGTAGACCAAGAACGCGGGAAAATGTTACGCGTCTCAAAATGCGAAAAAAAAAAATAATAATTTAATGTTTATTTTGATACACTATTAAAACAATACTTTTATCGGTAAATTGATTTATCTGTCAAGTTTGAGTTAACAACTATATTCAAGTCAACCGAAAACCCGTGCCAGATTAATGGTCGGAAGCAGAGTTTATTAAGAGCTCTGGAATGAATATCATCTGGTGAATTGTCTTCAGGGGCGATTATGAGACAAACCTTGAAGGCTGCACATGTTGATTGTGTTTTCTAATGACTCTGTTTATTTCCCGCACAGGTGGGTCGCAGCGGAAACATTCCTGCTGGTACGACAGTAGACACGGATATCACGCACCCCTACGAGTTTGACTTTTACCTCTGCAGTCATGCTGGAATACAGGTACAGACAAACACATTCCCATTGCCTGAAATCCCACTTCCTCCTGTCTTTAAGCTGCCCTCTGGTCTATTGTTGCGTATTAAATGGCTCCTTGTTTACTTGACTAACGATTTTGCATGCAGATTTGGATTTATCAGGTCAAAGAACTGTTATGTAATCTAGAACACGCATTCAGTCTGTATATAAAAAGGCTGAATGTCTCACAATTCTCACACAAAAGTCACTCTAAAACATCCTAGGGCAACAGCCCTGACGATTTAAAGGCATCATCAAACTCTGCAGTATTGTATAAGATATTTTTGAAGGCATTCGGCATGAGTTTGACTCTTCTTCCTCTCGTCTCAGGGCACAAGCCGACCCTCCCACTACCATGTCCTGTGGGATGACAACTGCTTCACTGCGGATGAGTTCCAGCTGCTCACTTACCAGTTGTGCCACACGTACGTGCGCTGTACCCGCTCCGTCTCCATCCCTGCGCCAGCCTACTACGCCCACCTGGTGGCCTTCCGTGCCCGCTACCACTTGGTGGACAAAGAACACGACAGGTGTGTGTGCGCCGTTGTTTCAGCATTGCACTATTACTGGTGAATGATATAGCAGAAAAATTATGTATTGTATTGTGAATTTTCAGTATATTGCTCCAGTCCCACCAGGATTTGTTTTATTTTTTTGCGATCAAAATAACTGAATTTATGGCTGTAATTTCCAAACATGTGTGATGTTTTTTATATATATATATATATATATTGGATAATAGGACAGAAAATGTACAGTTGGCAACAAAAATGCAGAAAGCTTGTTTATTTTTGTTATCCAAGTAAGAAATACTACAAAAACCAAATAATTAAATGTTAAATTAAAACGCTGCATAGTCTTCTCTGTATGAATTGAATATATTCAGTAAAGAGCCGTGAGAGATTTTCTCTTACGGTTGCACAAAATTAATTTGAGTAAAATTAATTGTTGTCATGTAATTAAATCAAATGTAGCATTAAATGTAGCACTTTAGTGTGTGATTGATGTAATAATGTGATTTCTTGTATTAAAATTGCTCCTGCAATAAGGAGTGTAGTCGTGCATTGAGAAACATTTGATGTCTTTCAGTAAAGCGGTGACTTTTATCTCACATTTAGTGTCTGTTTTTTCATTATTAGAGTTTGTGGCCTTTTTTTTTTTTTTTTTTTTTTTTGCATTTTTGTCTAGTAAAATTAAAATGCCTTTTTTGATTGTAATAAATTTTACTTTTGTTTTCACCCTAAATTGCAACAGTGTTTCTGCAGGTCCTAATTCACCATTACACAAATTAAGGCCTTTAAAAAAGTCTTAAAGTCATGGCATTAAATGTTGCATGTATTTTTTTGTCCTTTTACCCAATGCAAATGTATAAAATAGCCATACATTTACTTGAGATGCAAATGCAAAATGAGCATTTCTCACTTCATTTTGATCGATTTTACAGAAAAAAGGTCATTTTGGATCTCATTTGGAATATTTAAACTCTGAAAAGTGTTGCTAACACAACTCATGTTTCTCCGTAGACGTTTACATTTAGAGAACATTTTGACATGTTGTGTTTCCCTTTACTTGTACTCATTATGTTTTGTGGTCTGCGAACTGCCTTCTGTAACAGTCTCCCTCTTTTGTTTTCCAGTGCCGAGGGCAGCCACGTCTCCGGGCAGAGCAACGGTCGGGATCCCCAAGCGCTGGCCAAAGCTGTGCAGATTCACCACGACACCCTGAGGACCATGTACTTTGCCTAAGCCAGCTCACACCAAGCCAACATTTGACTAGTCATGCACACGAACCCGACAGCCACATACACACTCAGTCACACCTCCCAAAAGCCTGTGCGTCCCGAAGGGTCGATCTCTGTGGCGATGGAAGCACGGCTCACCCCGACACTGTGCAGCAGGATGAGGAAGGCCTGCTTTAATTCCACACGTGGACCTCGGCACTATTATGCAATATTAAACCAGCCAACTGAGGCCGTTCTGTCATATCCCCTCCAAACCCTCGACAACAACCAAAAGGGAAGCCCGTTTATATCCCCGCTCCTCTTCCTGTCTGTAGACGTAACGTTTAATTACTTTTCCTGCCTGTCACGCCTTGTACCTCAACGTTTTCTAACAGCACTTTTCCCCCTATTGTCCTCCCCCTTCCCCCAAAATGAGATTAGAAAGGAAGCTGATGGAAAGACTGAGTTGGGAAGAAAGAAAGTTTTGGGGATAGAGGCGTCACACGCTCTTACTAGCAATTTTCTCAATGTACTTTTCTCCCGCTCTCAATTATTTTTGTAGCCAATGGTGACTTAACTACGTGTTAAAGTGTCAGTCGTGAAGAACCAATTGTGCGTTAGCGTTTTAAAACAGAAAAAGAAGCTTTTATTGTTAGAAAAGTGCCATTGCCGAGCGTAAAGTCCTTTATGACGTACCCCGCCGGGGGGGCAGAAAACTGACCGTTAAATTTAAAGCAAATGTTCCCATTTTACGCTCAGTAATATATACCTGGCCTGTGAGCTTTCATGTACTACAATGTAAAGTTATCATGTTTTGATATGCTTTTTCTTTTTTTAACGCCTAAATTCCCTCCAGTATTTATTTGTCTCGATCAATCGCAGATTTGTCTTGTTCACTTCCTTTCTGCACTTTGTCTCAATTTAAAATGCATAGTCCGTGTTATGTGACAGATCATAGTTTAGTGCAATAATTCATTCGCGGGATGAGAATACCTCCTGTGCAAAGACTCAAAGGTGAAAAAGGCAGCATGTGATGAGCACTGCGCTTGGGTTTTAAGGTGGAGGTGTGCATGTTTGGCACTTTTATAAGTAGAGGCGATGATTGACCATAGTGTGTTAACAAGTGCCTGCTAGAAACGCCTGATGTTGGGGATGTCGAACAGAAACGGTTAGATGTAGTCAGAATTAACAAACGCACCTCATCTAGTCCAACCAAGGGCACAGTTGCGACCACACTCACAAAATCTCTTAAAATGCGAGCCAGAGCGGTTTCAACTCACCGTTAACGTCTTGATTTTCACTGCCCTGCCTGTTCAAAGGATTTCGCTGCTATTGTACTTGTTAAAGTCGGACTGGCGGGTTCATGCTTCGGTTTCGCCTAAGCACGAGGGACTGATTGGCAGCTCTGGGCCGCGTGTTCAAGGAGAAGCTCTCGCAGCACCTGATGTGTGCTCGGTCACTGGAGGGCCACTAGGGGTCAGTATAGTGTTTTACTTGAAGAGTGCATCTCGGTGCAGTGAGCGTTGGGTGCCTTACCGTCTCTCTGTGCGCCATCTGAAGCATGTCCAGCTGTTTAAAGGTGATAATCTGCACTAAACAATGCGTAATGCATGGTGCTATTAGGTGCGGCCCATGGCGGCATCAGAAATTGCCAGAGACTTAATGTGTAAGATGGGAACATGGGATGCATAAATGGTGCCGGTTGCATATATTTCTCTCACTCCGAGGAGACGTTTCTCATCAGGACGGACGTTTGGTCGTTCTGTGTGTTTGTTGTTGTTTGTTTGTTAGATTTGCATTTGATTTTATTGCGTAGAATGGTACAGCACTGTGGCCAGTCAGATTACGATTACGGTCAATTGCACGAAGCGCTAAAAAGTGGAACATTTTAATGCATAATTATGACTTTCCAATAACAATTTCAGCCCTTTTAAAAACCAGAACTATTTATGCAATCAGATGTTTGCTTTTCAGATTCTAATGTATGAATGATAAATAATTGCCTGTTAAGAATGAAAATAACGCAGTTGGCTGTATATATAGAGGGTTTTCCGCCATTTTTTTAAAGTGTGCATTAGAGGTCGGACCTGTATAGGAAGGTACATCATGTTTTCTGCCCATCAGGCCTGTCAAAAGTGGTTTAAGTGAAGCTGTACGCATCAGAATAGCAGCTACTGAAATTGCGCCCTTTTTTATTTCATCTTCCCGAATGAAACCACTATTGGTGCTTCAGAGCCTTGGAAGTCAAACCGTCTGTGTGCGGATGCCAAACAGCTAGCAGTTTCAGAAGCAATCTTGATGAGGTGTCATGCAATTTTATTTTTGTGTAGTTCTAACTTCAAATATATATATATATATATATATATATATTTACTAACCCTTGCCTCTTATTTTGGCAAGAAGTGTCTCTTTAAAGGGATAGTTCGGTTATAAGTGACTCATGATTTACTCGCCCACACGTCGCATGACTTTTCTATCGTTGAATGAATGTGTGAGCTGCTGTTTTTTACATTCGTTTTGGGGCTTGCTAGTAAAAATCAGTCCATTTTTGTTGCAACAGCTTAAGACGGCGTTCTGCACAATTGCTTCTTATGAAAGAAGTGAATTCTTGAACGGCATGAGGGTGAGAAAATGACTATTTAATTTTTTTCATTTTTAGCTGAACGATTCTTTAAAGCGACGACACGTTTTAACCGAAGATTGCACAGTGTTTGTGTTGTACTGGCAGTGGAGGGAGGAACTGTGGTAGCAGATGTCGTTGCAGGGAATGCGATGGGTTCGTAGCAGAGTTTCAGTTCGCGAGTTTGTTGCCTGACGCGGCGTCCGTTATCCATAAACCTAGAAGTGAAGTCATACGGCCCCTTTTCTCCTCTCCTCATCTTTTAATTTCGAGCTTTTTGGGAGGGTCTTCTTTTAGGTTCTAAAACGTAAGTTCAGAGTTCATAGAAAGTGCCTTTCCTCATGATGGTGCTGAATAATCTGAGACTAAAGTGAGAAATCAAAGAGCATATTAGTCTTATTCTTACCTTGAAGAAGGTGTTGCACACATGCAGACACACACAAACACATTTTTATCTCGATCGGGAGGCTCTTTGTATGTTCAGATATTATATTGACGACGATATATGCCAAGTATACGAGCGAACGGTTGAGTTCTGTATCATACTGTATTAGGTGTCCGGACCAATGCAATGGAAGCGTTCTTATAGGTGAATGTGCTATCTTTAGATAGGGGGCAGAGCGGACACTCATATGACACGGCCTGACCCTGGACAGAAAAGCCTAGCACAGCACTTTAAAGACTGCCACCTAAACAAGGAAACAAAGTCACGGTGCTTTGCTCTCCTTCTCCTTTTCCCCCCATAAGCCCCTTTTTTCATGTACTCCAGCAAAAGTCTCTAGCTCTTGAAATCTTTGCTGAGGGAAACTTGAGCGAGATTAATTGAGGTTTACACAAGGCTCCGGTGACGTATAAAATGTCTTTTTTTTGTATTGCCGTGGCTGATCGATCCCTCTCAATGTGCAATGGCCCATGTAAACCTACAGTAAATACATCCAGTATATGTTTTAAACATGAGATTGACCCCCATGGCCTGTATTTTGTCACATGGGTGCCCGTTGGCCCAGGAGGATATACCTCGATGTAGATCTCAAAACACTGCACCTCACTTACCTTGGTATGCTGCAAATGTTATAGTGAATGGGTGAATCTCACGAAAGAACATGTCCTGCTCACATTTCATGGCGAAACTATATTTTGCATGACAAAAATTAAGCCTTATTTTGTGTTTTTTTGCGCTGTGACAACTAAACAAATTTCCCCTCCCCAAATTCTGGATAAATTGTGATGCATTTGTACACACACTAATAGTAGCTGCATTGCTTTTCATTTATGCTGATTTAATAATTTCATGTAATGCAGCAAATATCATTCTATCAATGTTGAGATTGATGGGAATTACAAAACGGCTCAAAGCTTTGGGAGAAATCTGCTTAATTGTTACAAAAATAAAACAATAATGTTACCATTGTATTGGTTGCTATAATATGCTTCATTTTTGTCATGCAAAATGTGATTTATATTTCATCCCAAAACTAAAATTAGCATTTAATTCTTTGCATAAAGAGAATGAAGCCTATTTTTGGCATTGTGATTATTTTTATGACAATGAAATGCATTCCCCCGCTCTAAATACTCATTATGCAAAAATGTAAATGCATACATTTATGCATCATGGTAGGATTTGTTGCATTGCCTTTCATTTATGCTGATGTAATGTAATACAGCAAATATCATTCCATCGCCACTGAGAATGATGGGAATTCCAAAACAGCTCAAAACTTTGGGGGAAATGCGCTTAATTGTCGTGAAAATAATGCAAGATATGTTAAAATAGGCTTCATTTACCCTGTGCAAAATATATACTTTTTCTTTTTCCTTTGATTTTGGGCTGGTTCTGTTTGTCTTGAGATTCAGCCAGATATTACTTTGATTACAGTATATTGCTTGACTAATGCCTGACAACAATATCCGTAACAATCTTAGAGCAAGAGTTGTCTAATTGTCAGAAAACGAGTCGTTTTTAAATCATAACACGTATATTAATTTTTCTTCTTTTTATTGAGCCAACTTTTATTTTGTTGTCCTATTTAAATGTGTTTCGTTTTTCTTTTAATATATTGGAAATATATATGGGAAATATTTAACGGTGTATTTATTGAGGGAGTGCTTTCGCGGCTGGAGTCTCCGCGTTGTTGGCCAGAGTCACGGGGGTCGAGTTGGGGGTCAGGGGTCAGACGCCCTCGACATCCTCTCACAAGCACAACCACAGAGTGGGCGGGGCCGGCACAAGCCCGAAGTGTTCGATGACATCACTTCCTCCTTGCCCTTTGACTAGATGGTCCACCTCATTCTGAGGCTCGCCGCATCCCACTCGTTGCATCTCATCTCTTTATGGGACGGAGAACCACACTGACTTTGTTATTCCAAAAAGATAAAAAGCTGATTGTTTTCATCCAGAGCTGCTAAACTCTTAGCCATACACGTTTCCCTGGAAGGATGTTTGATGCGTCCGGTGCTTTAAGTGGAGTCAAGAAGCAGATAATGCTATTTGTCCTTCATAATTTGCTTGAGTTCAATTGTCTTCGTGCCAGAGAGGGGGTCCCATTCCACTCATATATATATATATATATATATATATATATATATATATATATATATATATATATATATATATATATATATATATATAAGCCTCAGCCTTAACTGTACTCTTTTGTTTTTTTCCCATTCAACTTGAGACATCTGTCGAACGCCTTAGTTGTGCGTAGAGAAGCATACTAACTCCCTGTGTGGCATCTCTGTTCTCTTTTAAACCACTAACTGCGCCGACGAAAACGTGATCTCGTTGGAAGCATCGCTTCGAGACTCTGAGTCTGTATTTCAAACAGTCATGTCGTCATTTTCCAGGAGGACAGAGACGCCGAGATCCGGACGACGTTGCTCTGAAATCGCTGAATGGCACGTGTCGATTTCCTAAAAAAAATGTTTACAAAACGGTTTACTGCAACGCAAAGCTCCAGCATTCCAAAAAAAGACTGTGAACCATCCGATGCAAACAAGTCTGTCCATCCTCCGTCTCTGTCATTTCACGTCCCGTGTCTCTTGGTACTAGAGGTCGGCGATTTCCATTGCTTACGAAAGAGCCAAAGTTCTGCCGTTCCTCTCCGTGCGAGTCGGGACGTGGCGTGTAATTCCCCGTGTGTCTCCGGGATCTCGGTGTCTCTGTCCTCCCGTCTCTCCTCTCTCTCCGTGTTTGCAAAGAGTCTCTCTAATGTACCAAGGGATCTTTCTTTTACTTTGAAATGTCTTTCTTTGTTTAATAATACTCTCTTTGTAGATCAATGGCCTTTTAGTGTTGCTTTGCTTCAGTTTGGAGTGTATCTTTCACTAATACTTGCAATAAAAAGCTTTGCTTTTGAAACACATTGGCTTCGTCCATTTCATTCGTGCATTGGAGATTAAATCACCACATCGACTTTGTGTTATAATCCTAAATCGACAGACTACATTAGAGCTTCACCTCTTCTACATCAACAGAATGGACCAAATTAACACTTAAGCATTAAGACAACCATGCTGTCCACTCAGCTTAGACTTAAAAATGCCTGTTTTGCATTTATTTTATTTTTTTAACTAATTGAGTGTAAAACGTCTTAACTCTTGGCTGTATATTGCATCAAATTCTACATTGTCTGTGTGTAAACATTTTCTGTGTGTTAAACTGCAGATTATGCAACAAATGTTTTTTTTTAAAGTAGCATGCAACATGACATGATCTCACTGTGTGCATGTTTAATTCCGTGAGTGTTTCAAGTTATTTAACTTATTTTCAAAATGTTTTACCACATTTTATCCTCTTGCTATCACATCGAATAATGTGTCTATAATGATGCATTAAAATAAAAATAGGTTGGGTCGAGTGCATTGTATTGTGAAATACAGAGAATTTGAGAAAATAATCAGTACATGTTTTTTCCAATCAATTAAATAGTGTGTGTGTGTATATATATATAATATTTAAACGATTCGATTTAAATTGTATATATATATATATATATATATATAATATGTGTGTGTGTATGTGTGTTTTTCACCTATTGTATATATTTTATTTTATTTCAATTACCGAAAGTGATTTTTAAAATAGTTTTAGTTATCAAGAACAACACTGATGATAACAGTACAAAATACAACTATTGTAAAATATGAAATAAAAGCTGTATAAATCACTTAAGATACTGAGAAATAGTCTGAACGTAAACGGCAGATATTAAAATCCTGTCGCAGTGATGGATAAAGTGTTCATTCATATCTCACTAGTATGGTTTGAGGTCAGTGAAGGGCCTGTTATGTGTGATGATTATCGGTTCTGACTCAGACGAAGCTCCACCCGGATCTCATCACATCAGATTGAAGCTCGTCGCCTGACCGGGTCAGTGTGTGCAAACGTCCAGCGGTGTTTGAGAGCTCTCGTCTGTCTGGAAGAATCTCAAAGCTGGATCAACGCTCCTCCGAGACTGTTTGACATTTTACGCTCTTCATGTTAGCAATAAGCTATTGAGCGGTAGAAAAGACCTGTGAATATGCTAGTACAGCTTTCCATCGAACATAAACAGAAGCAAGCTTAGACTAGCGATACGGAACAAGAACAAGAGATGTAATGCAAGCGGAATTATTCACCCAAAAATGAAAATGATCCCATGATTTACTCACCTTCAAGTCATCCTAGGTGTATATGACTTTCTTCTGGCTCTTCCCAGCTTTAAAATGGCATTGAATAGTGCAATAGAGAGTTTGAAGGGTTTTTGTAAGAACAATATCCATATTTAAACTATAATCACTGGCTTCCAGCAATGATCGCACGCATGTTCACGAGAGAGTTATGTAGTTTCCGTGAGAGACGTCTTCTCTCACCTAAGCTTACGCTACATCCTACATCAGGTCAGAGGTCACTGGTCATGCGTAGGGTCAGAGGTCACTGGTCATGCGTAGGGTCAGAGGTCCCTGGTCATGCGTAGGGTCAGAGGTCCCTGGTCATGCGTAGGGTCAGAGGTCCCTGGTCATGCGTCGGGTCAGAGGTCCCTGGTCATGCGTAGGGTCAGAGGTCCCTGGTCATGCGTAGGGTCAGAGGTCCCTGGTCATGCGTAGGGTCAGAGGTCCCTGGTCATGCGTAGGGTCAGAGGTCACTGGTCATGCGTCGGGTCAGAGGTCCCTGGTCATGCGTAGGGTCAGAGGTCACTGGTCATGCGTAGGGTCAGAGGTCACTGGTCATGCCTCGGGTCAGAGGTCCCTGGTCATGCGTAGGGTCAGGGGTCCCTGGTCATGCGTAGGGTCAGAGGTCCCTGGTCATGCGTCGGGTCAGAGGTCCCTGGTCATGCGTAGGGTCAGAGGTCACTGGTCATGCGTCGGGTCAGAGGTCCCTGGTCATGCGTAGGGTCAGAGGTCACTGGTCATGCGTCGGGTCAGAGGTCCCTGGTCATGCGTAGGGTCAGAGGTCACTGGTCATCCGTAGGGTCAGAGGTCACTGGTCATGCGTCGGGTCAGAGGTCCCTGGTCATGCGTAGGGTCAGAGGTCCCTGGTCATGCGTAGGGTCAGAGGTCACTGGTCATGCGTTGGGTCAGAGGTCCCTGGTCATGCGTCGGGTCAGAGGTCCCTGGTCATGCGTCGGGTCAGAGGTCACTGGTCATGCGTAGGGTCAGAGGTCACTGGTCATGCGTCGGGTCAGAGGTCCCTGGTCATGCGTAGGGTCAGGGGTCCCTGGTCATGCGTAGGGTCAGAGGTCCCTGGTCATGCGTCGGGTCAGAGGTCCCTGGTCATGCGTAGGGTCAGAGGTCACTGGTCATGCGTAGGGTCAGAGGTCACTGGTCATGCGTCGGGTCAGAGGTCCCTGGTCATGCGTAGGGTCAGGGGTCCCTGGTCATGCGTAGGGTCAGGGGTCCCTGGTCATGCGTCGGGTCAGAGGTCCCTGGTCATGCGTAGGGTCAGAGGTCACTGGTCATGCGTCGGGTCAGAGGTCCCTGGTCATGCGTAGGGTCAGAGGTCACTGGTCATGCGTAGGGTCAGAGGTCACTGGTCATGCGTCGGGTCAGAGGTCCCTGGTCATGCGTAGGGTCAGAGGTCACTGGTCATGCGTAGGGTCAGAGGTCACTGGTCATGCGTCGGGTCAGAGGTCCCTGGTCATGCGTAGGGTCAGAGGTCCCTGGTCATGCGTAGGGTCAGAGGTCACTGGTCATGCGTTGGGTCAGAGGTCCCTGGTCATGCGTCGGGTCAGAGGTCCCTGGTCATGCGTCGGGTCAGAGGTCACTGGTCATGCGTCGGGTCAGAGGTCCCTGGTCATGCGTAGGGTCACTGGTCATGCGTCGGGTCAGAGGTCCCTGGTCATGCGTAGAGTCAGAGGTCCCTGGTCATGCGTAGGGTCAGAGGTCCCTGGTCATGCGTCGGGTCAGAGGTCCCTGGTCATGCGTCGGGTCAGAGGTCACTGGTCATGCTTAGGGTCAGAGGTCACTGGTCATGCGTAGGGTCAGAGTTCACTGGTCATGCGCAAGGTCAGAGGTCCCTGGTCATGCGTCGGGTCAGAGGTCACTGGTCATGCGTCGGGTCAGAGTTCACTGGTCATGCGTAGGGTCAGAGTTCACTGGTCATGCGTCGGGTCAGAGGTCCCTGGTCATGCGTCGGGTCAGAGGTCACTGGTCATGCTTAGGGTCAGAGTTCACTGGTCATGCGCAAGGTCAGAGGTCCCTGGTCATGGGTCGGGTCAGAGGTCACTGGTCATGTGTCGGGTCAGAGGTCACTGGTCATGCGTCGGGTCAGAGGTCACTGGTCATGCGTAGGGTCAATGGTCATGCGTAGGGTCAGAGGTCACTGGTCATTTGTAGGGTCAGAGGTCACTGGTCATGCGTAGGGTCAGAGTTCACTGGTCATGCGTCGGGTCAGAGGTCACTGGTCATGCGTCGGGTCAGAGGTACCCTGGTCATGCGTCGGGTCAGAGGTCCCTGGTCATGCGTCGGGTCAGAGGTCACTGGTCATGCGTAGGGTCAGAGTTCACTGGTCATGCGTCGGGTCAGAGGTCACTGGTCATGCGTCGGGTCAGAGGTCACTCTTCCGCCAGAACTCGACTCGCATACAACCGTTACCGGAAGCCAGTGTTTATCGATAATTAAGTTATAAATATGAATTTTTTCTTACAAAAACGCATAATGATGGATGGATGCAGTTTTTTGGGCTTTAAAATAAAAACCATTCTCTCCCATTATAAAGCATGGAAGAGCCAGGATATTTTTAAATATAACTGATTGTGTTCGGCTGAAAGAAGAAAGTCATATACACCTATGATGGCTTGAGGGTGAGTAAATGATGGGGTAATTTTTGGATGAACTGTTCCTTTAAGCGCAGGAATGAGAGAAAACGATGATCACCATTCTTTACACGTCTTTCCCATTGGTAAACTTTTGGAATTTTGACTTCATAATTATTGAATACAAAAGAGCTTATTATGCAAACGTCAAGCTGCTGTAGTTTATACTGATTACTGTCCAGAAGAACTCACCCACTTGTCATCTGTAATGAAATATCAAGGTTAAAGTCAGCTAGTCTTCAGTGTCCACTTTTGACTTGTAAATTATAGTCCAAAATTCAGATTATTGTGGTTAAAACTGACAGTTTAAGATTGTCTGATTGAGAAAATGTGACCAATCACATCTGAAATATCTGATATCCAGCACAGAAATAAACATATGGGACAAAATTGGGAACCGAAAACAGAAGAAATCTGTGTAAACAGTTTTTTACTACTTACCAATTAAATAGTTTATATATAACATTTTTCATTCAAATGACTTTAAAAAAATATATAAAAACAATTCTAACCCAAAATATGTTTTTTTTTATTATTATTTTACCAGAATGTCTTTCATCATGATTTATCACATTTACCATATTATACAATATTTCATATTAAGATGGAGTTTGTATAAAAAGTGTGGATGTTTAGCTATGCATTTAGGTTTAAAAATATAAAGTGTATACAAATCAATTTGATTTAACTTATATATATTCGTATTTCAAGTATAATATTTAAAGAATATAAGTATTTCAGAAAAGAGCGTATTAACGAAACCTCCTGGCGATGCTAGTCTAAATTGGTTATATAAACATGTTTGTCAATAAATATCTAAGGGTGCTTTCACACCTGCCTCATTTAGTTCGGTTGAATCGCACGAGTTTGTTTTCCCCCTTGGTGCGGTTCGTTTGGGCCGGTGTGAATGCAGCAATCGCACTCGGGTGCGCACCAAAAGCGGACCAAATAAACCTCGGTACGCTTTCAAACGAACTCTGGAGCGACCTTAAACAGACCCGACTGCCAAAGAACTGCGCATTTTTGGCCTAAACCAGCTGCCGTAGTCAGACAAAACTATTATTTAGGTTGTCAATTGCGCTCCCTTTAAAGGTACAATATGTAAGAAATTTGTAATAAAATATCCAAAAATCACTTGCACAGGTGTGATGTTTCCTGCAGTTGTGGCCGTCCCGGAAAAAAATGTCGCCTGTCAATGACGCAATATCCGCGCTATCCTCGGTTTCCGTTCATACTGCCGTAGCCATGACCGACAGACGTGGACAACGTTCAGCGGCACGCAGTTCTTGTTTCTTTCAAACATAGACCATGGCAAGCAGACTTTGGGACAAACAAGGAGAACTAAAACGAGGATCAATATCAGCGTGGCGTTTTTGAGATGCCGAGAGCTAGTGTCCGCGACTAACTTGGACTCGACAGAGCTTCACGAGTCACGACTTGACGGCTTTATTAGACAGGTGAGCAAACGTACATAAAAAAAATCAATGTTATATAACGTTAGCTCAACATGATCAAATGTTAGAATATGGTCAGTATGTTATTCTAATGTTGATCTAGCTCACTGCAAGTTTCGTATAGCAAACGAACTAACACGTAGAATACCTGACCTGTGTGAGTAATCCAGCACTTGCGGGTAGTTCGGTAGAATTAAATGTCCTTATTCCTTTATATCCGCGGGACTCGCATGTGATGTCTGTCTCTTTAGCAATCGCGACCTGCTTTATACCACTGTAATTTTAAAAAACAAACATTATTAGATCCATCAGCTTGACAGCAAGTCCCATCACTGCGTCATCAACCTACGCCTTTGTTATTGATGGAAACTGCGCCCTCTTGTGGCGAAAAAATCGTACATATTGTGCCTTTAAGCCATGATGACTGACTTACCGCGTTCTGCACTCTCACTAAAACTCTCCTCACAAACACTGCAGTCGTCCGCACTGCACAGTGAATCTCTTATTTACGTTGCGTCTAGACTTGTTAATGTTTATGAGGTGATTTGCGAAAGGATAAAGCTTGTGCTGATTCTGAACATTCATTGTGAGCGAATTCTTCCTCTTTGTTTACTTCCGGTAGTTCTGTCGGAATTTTCCCGCACGTTAATTCTGACCAATCGAAGTGCAGTTATGGAAATATGTTCAGGCCAACGAGTGATGTGGATGTTGTCACATGACTGCATTTTGGTTCGTTTCATCAACTCATCAACTGATTCGGACCAGAGCATTCAGTGCGGTGTGAAAACGAACCAAAACCCCTGAAAATGCAACAAAGTATCATTTTTCGCCCTCGGTCCGGACCAAATGAACCGAACTACAGATGTGAAAGCACCCTAATATTATACAAAAGCGTCTCTAAAGCATGGATCAATAAAGTATAAATAGGTATTCTGAAAGCTTCAAGTGACTGTCAGTCCATCAGCTTTGGTCAGTGTTTGCACGAGTCTCACAGATCCTCGTCATACGGCTCTCTCAGTCTCTCTCTTCTGTTGTGTCCATGCCGGTGTCTCCTGCGGTGGAGAAAACAAGACAATTGTGAGAAAACTGACTAGAAAAGTCAAGAAACTCCAAAATCTAATTGATAACAGGGTTCAAGCACTTTAAAGGCACACTATGCAAGAATTGTACCTTAATATCACCCAAAGTCATTTCGGTGGTAAACAAACTCATAGTAGGGCGAATTATCCTGGTAGTAAAGCTTGGGGGGGACGCCGCTGGAAAAACCAGCAATGCAAGTTTGAGAGGAGCGCCCCCGACAAATCCCGCGAGAATCACGACATGCTTTACGGCAACGATGTCACACACATCAACAACAACATATGAAGCACGAAGACACTTAGGCGCATTTCAGACGTGATACTCGACGATGGAAAAAGCAAAGAAAACGCGGTCGGAAGAGACTAGGAAAAGGAAAAGAGAATGAGCCTCTCTGCTCAACCCGTAAATAAATGCATCGATCCGCAAGTTTTGTTTGATTTCTTTAATGGTCTAGTGGTAGATCTTTTGCCAAGCGTGTCAGAGGTTAAGTTTCAAGTTCTTAGTTTTTTCTCTCTCATCAAAACTGAATATGTTCATCAGTGGTTACATTCTATATCAAGCAGGGACACGTTTGTGTGCATTTTATTTTGTGATTTCACCGGAATGAATAGAGTCTCCGCAACGGCGATAGATTGAAGAGCGCGTCCGAGTGAAGACTGCGTGCGCACCGCCACAAGACACACTAATGTATCCATGACACTGATAGCAGCGGACACGAGCGCTCAGCTTGAGTTCAAAAACACATTTTAGCGCTAGATCTCTTATTTAATGGAAAAAATGCACACTATGCAAGATTTGTACCTTAATATAACAGCTTCAAAGGGGTATCAGGGCATGAGTGCAGAGACCAGTCTATGGCAGAGACGCTCTGCGTGAGTGGTATTTACGACAGTAACGTTAAATACAAGTACTCCACAGCGACTCTAGGGGTCGCTGTTTGACAAAAACGGCAAAAAATTGACAAAAATTCCTGCATATTGTGCCTTTAAGGCCTCAAACATGCGTTAAAAGGTATTGTTTTATTAAGCAAGCATGTAACCACCTCGATCATAGATGGAAAAGACCATTTACAGCCAAAATAGGCAATTTACTAAGGAAATACAGTTATCGAGGTAGAGTTAGAAACCTACGACTAGTTCGTTAAAAAGTCGTTTTTTTAAATAATTTCCAATATTTAACAAACGATTCGATTGACGGCGGCGATCCTTGAGGCAAAGTTGCTCAGATTGAGGAGTTCTACCATGTGGTCATGAATGCCGTGGGCATGTGCGAAAAATAGTGTAATATACAATCCTTTACGCACGTGAAAAATGCGAAGGCCAATTTCATCAAACAGGCCCAGCGAGTTTCGTTCCGATGGGCCTCCGTTAACCTTGTCTGACAGCCGCTCAAACTTTATTCCCCGACGACGGCCATGTTTTTCGAGATACTCTAATGTTCTCGTAGACAATCGCAGCACTTTGGACAATGCAACGATTTTAAGTCAATCAGACTGACCGTTGCGTAGTTATAGCCGTTTTCATGTTTTTTATTTTATAGCGCCACCAAGTGGCCAGTCGCCACATCCTTTTTCACACGACCACAGACCGTACATAGATGTACCGAGTTCGGTGAAATGATCTCATTCCTTCAAGAGAGATAGGCGTTTTAGTGAAAGTGGCCATGTCCACTTCCAACATTTCTGCTTTTAAGCCTCACAGATGTCATTGTAAGTGTGTTACTGTGACCGTGATGTTTAATAAAAACTTAAATAGTTACTAAAACAAGTACAAAACGGTGACTTGTTTAAACGCACCTCCACAGCAGAAAGGCCAGAGATGCGGCTCCGAGCGCCAGCAACAGCAGCAGAAACACAACCACAGCGCTCGTGCTCCTGTTGGTGCTTTCACACGGCTCTGAAACACACACACACACACACACTCTCTCGTCAGACGGTCAACCTTACAGATGTTAGTCAAACCAAACTTTATTCAGACACCTTCAACATTTCTCACATTATCACAGTTTATTCGCTATAGAAAATGCTAATAAAGTATGACAAGAACTCAGAGTTCTCAGATCAGTTGATATTTCACTGGTTCTGTCCATCCTTCTGTTAGACTCTCACAAATTAATTATGTTGAATATCTGTCAGCTGTTAAATTTAACTACACAATTAGATCATACCAGTTTAGCTCAACCGATTACCAAGCAATGCTTCATGTTGTTCAGTCTGTGTGTAAAAAGGTGCATTAGCAATTAAAGAAAAAACACTGAAGCAAAACATGATCAGCTCAAAGTGTCGGAATAATTTTTGGTCCCAGATATGTATACATTTTACTGGTAGTCACTGTATGAAGAATTTATGGGTATGTCGTCACAATTTACTTTATTCTGCTATCCTCACTTATATAAATGAACTATAGTGTCCTGAACACACTAGTAAAAATATATCAAAAATGATATCTGGTGTCTGAATAATTTTTGGTTTGACTCTACATGCTCGAAACATAACAGCATTTCCCTATCATTAGTGACCCTGATGCTGAGCGGTGTACCTGCGGTGTATGTGGCCGAACTGTGTCCCAGTTTGTTGCTCACCACGCAGGTGAAGTGTCCGCAGAAGGTCCCGGAGACGAACAGAGACGCTCCATCTGCCGAAACACGGCCCACTGCCCCCGTCACCAGCACTCTCTCATACAGCCACGTGAAGGAGGGATCCGTTCCCCAGGCCTCCATACAGTGAAGAACGGCGTGAGACACATTCACCATCACCGACACGTGATTCACCGCCACTGAAACACACACACATCAAACCGACTAAACTACTGGAGAAAAGTGCAAGGACATAATGAAGAAAGTCCTGTCATGGAGTGCATTTGTAGATAACAGGGTTTCTGCAGGGTTTCGTCAGTCAAATTTAAGACTTTTTAAGACCTTTTTATGACCATTATGATTTAAAAGACCTACACGAATTACGAAAAATAACTTCCTTTCAAAAGTCTTTTTTTTATTGACTTTCATTAAAAGTAATAAGTTTCATTATTTAAAGGTTCCATTTTCTCAAGAGTAGCAAACTGAAGGCTCCCTTTTCCTGATTATCAATAACACAGGAACAACACTTAACAATTATCACGATAACATATCAGTCAATATCGATAATTATCACGATAAATGTCAAATCTTTATTTCTTTCAAGTTTAAAGGCAGATTTTTGCTCCTAACTGAAAGTTGTAGAAACCAGAGCGTTAATTGTGGTTTTAAACTACTCTTTATTGTCAGAACATATCATGACAAACACTTGCCAAACAGGTGAACATTTCACAAATCTGAGGTAGAACATTCAAACATTTGTCATTTTTCCTTAAAGGGGTCATATAATGATACATGCACTTTTACAAGTTGATTGTACTGAAATGTGTGTTGGCAGTGCCTGTACACAACCATCATTTCATGATAAAAATCCATCCAGTGTTTTTGTTTTAATCTCCTTATATGTTTTCCCCTGCCTCAAATCAAGCCGTTCGACCGTGTGACGTCACACGGTCGGACGCCCCTCCCACGATTGTTGATTGACAGCAGCGTTTCAACACATCCTCGCCCTGAGCGAGCTCGAGCTGTCATCATAGTGCGTCATTGTTGATACACTGGAGCAGAATGGCGTCTAAGCGATTGTGGTGTTCTGTTCTTGGGTGTAATAACGAACACAGTAATTTTTATGTTCCTAAATCCATGCCATGCATTATATTTTGAACAGAAATGAACAATCGCAAAAAAAAAAAAAAAACAATTCCGTGCTCAATAAATCTATTTGCATTATCCATATTAACGTGCAATAATAACCCATCACGCAGTTTACAGGTGCTCTCTCACAAACTTATTCTCTGCGCTCCTGTCAAGTCCCTCTCTCTCTCTCTCTCTCTCTCTCTCTCTCTCTCTCTCTCTCTCTCTCTCTCTCTCTCTCAACCTCTTAATTCTGTGCGCGCTCAACTCTTGACACACACGCTCGCTTAACATACAACAGCGTTACAAGTGTGCCACAAAATCAACCAATCGGAAAATTAAAGGTCAATTGTGATTGGCTGTTGGTCTCCAATCAAATCAAAGCCCGTCTGGTAGAACTATCTACTACAGCATCCCGGAAGCTTACTGAAAAAAACAAATGAAAATAAATAACTGACTACAGCGAGACTAATGGATTAAAACACATTTTGGTAAGTATTTTTTATTATTATTAACTTAAAAGTGCCTTGTTAGTTGTGTGTATTATAATGCTGTTGTGTTGTTTAACTTATAATATTACAGTAGCCTATATCTCCTATTGTGACTAAAGTTAGTTTGACTTCTCCTTTTCACCATTTGACTCTGTCATGTTTGATGGTGGCTAGAGAAGACATCTATCCATAAAATTCATTTTTCGTCTTCTTTGTGCTGCGTGGTGATTGGAGATCAACAGCCAATCACAATTGACCTTTAATTTTCCGATTGGTTGATTTTGTGGCACACTTGTAACGCTGTTGTATGTTGAGCGAGCGTGTGTGTCAAGAGTTGAGCGCGCACAGAATTAAGAGGTTGAGAGAGAGAGAGAGAGAGAGAGAGAGAGAGAGAGAGAGAGAGAGAGAGAGAGGGACTTGACAGGAGCGCAGAGAATAAGTTTGTGAGAGAGCACCTGTAAACTGCGTGATGGGTTATTATTGCACGTTAATATGGATAATGCAAATACATTTATTGAGCACGGAATTGTTTTTGTTTTTTTTGCGATTGTTAATTTCTGTTCAAAATATAATGCAATGTGCTTGTAAGTTTTGAGCACAGAGAACTACATTTTGCAATTACTCGCTCAGGATTGAGGCACACATATAACGCCATACACCTTCACCGGTTTCTGCGGTCAATGGCGAACTGACTACTATGTGAGCGTATGCTGGCAAAGAGGTTGCGCGTTCTTTTTTTCAAAAGAAAAACAAGTTTTTCATTGGTTTGGAAAGCCAGCGTAATAAATACTTGGAGCGGGCATGGGGAAATGTATCGAAGTAAAAAGTAAACTTTGTCTTTAAAATTGTAGTGGAGTAAAAGTGAAAGTAGATGCAAATAAAACATACTCAAGTAAAGTACAGATCCCCGAAAAAATAGTTAAGTAAAGTAACGAAGTATTTTTACTTCATTACTTACCACCACTGCGTATGTGTATATATTTATAGAGTCTGTATGTTTAGTGGTTCAGGTGGAAATAAGTGCAGAACAACAGAGTTTGAGGAGTATCATGAATGAATGAGAGGCTTTAGCTGATCTTACGATACTCCTGAACGCTTCGCTGAGCAGAACGTCTCTGTCCTGATTGGTCTGTTACTGTGACTGTATAAACGCCGCCGTCCGATGCTTGATAACCCCTGATCCTCAGTGTGGATCCCTGTTGCTCCACAGTCACTCTCCCATCAGAGCGAACTCTATGAGGAAACTCAGCCACTGTTGAACTCTTCCCAGAAGTCTTTGCGCTGCGTTCCCATGTCACTTCAGAAACGCGTTCACCCTCCAGAAGCTCGACTTGTGCCTGTAGGATCAAATCCTGGCCTTTGACTACATACACAGACTGGTGGCTGGAGAAGTGGACGGACAAACACTGGCCGCTCCAGAGCCCTGCGGTTACAGCATATATTATAAAACATACTTATATCTCGCAATTATGATTACATGAGCTTGATGCAAAAGCATTTAACATGGTAATTCACAAACACATGGCTGCGAGTTATTTATATTATATATTATAGCAACATCAAAATTAAAGCTGCAGTCCGCAGTTTTTCCTCTTTGTCGCCATCTCTGTTCGAAATCTGCAATTGCAGTCATGAATTATCAACTTTACGTGAGTTGTGCCTCGGCACGGCACAGCGCGGATGAACACAGTGTTTGAGGAGAATGTGAGGCTGTCAGTCGCCGCGCCGGTGTGGAGACTGGCATTCACAATCACAGATTATTCTTTTTGGAAGTTTGACCAACATAATAATTTTCACCGGAAAATGTCCTCTGAACTAGTAAGTAACATCCACTTTTGTTCTTCTGACCAACTAAGGGAAAAAAGTTGCAGTAAATCGCGCTGATTAAATCTAACAATCGCTTATCATATCACGCAAAACCGTGCAAATTATACATTGTTCTTAAATTGTTAATGTTAACAACAGCAGTATTGCATCAGTATAATCCTTCTGAAATCTATCCTTGTTTTCGCATGGGTCCGGTTGCAGTCTCTTTTTTTCTGTAGCCACTCCGAAGTCCGAACGAAGTCTTTTGCATTTTACACCGGGTGAATCTCTAGTTGTCATTTGAACCTTTCTGGATCCGCCATCAAATTGATATGTTTAATTATATCAAGTGCTGTGAGAAAAGGCTATAAATCTCCACCTCCAGCATCCTCACACACAATATAGCCGACTAGCCGAGACTCCTTCTTTATGTGTACAGATGTGTGTGTACAGATGTGTGTGTACAGATGTGACGTAATGACGCAAACACATGCTCGAATCTCTCGCGGAAATCCACCAGTACCTCTGGAGTTAAAAACATTATTACAAGCTTACCGCTGTGAATCGAGCTAAGGCAAGCAGAGAGTTTTGAACACTGGCTGATTATGTACTTGCTCAAATTTATTTTGGATAATTTTTAACCCAAAAAAGCTACGGACTGCAGCTTTAAATATAAATATATATATATATATATATATATATATATATATATATATATATATATATATATATATATATATATATTTATTTATTTATTTTATTTTTTCTCAATAAAACTTATTTTTTGATATAATAATTATTAAAATAATATAGTTCATCAAACTAACAGTAGACCATTATGGTTGCCAAAAAATGCAAATGTAAATATATATATTTTTTTTTTAAATGATTTTTTAAAAACAATGGTTGACTACTAATCTGAATATTGGTCGTGTGTTGTGTGAGACACATTTATTATCATCATCATCAATGTTGAAAACAGTTGTGCTGCTGCTTCATATTTTTGTGGAAACTGATAAAAAACAATTCAGGATTCTTTGATGAATAGAAAGTTCAAAAGAACAGCATTTATTTGAAATAGAAAATGACACATAAGACACCACCGTTCAATAATACGTTTTTATATAATTATTATTGAAATAACATGGTTCAATAATAACTGTAGACTGTTTACTGAATTGTAAATGTTAAAAAAAGGGAAAATGTTAATTATTTATTTAAAAACAATAATGATCTAAATATTGGAGGCGTGCGTCTCCCATAATATAAAAAAAATAATATTCTCATTGTTATCAATTTTGAATAAACCTGTGCAACTTAGTATTTTTGTGGAAAACGTGATGCATTTTTCTGGATTTTCTTGATAAATAGAAAGTTAGAAAATAACAGCATTTATTTGAAAAAGAAATAAAGTATACATTTAAAAATACACCACAATACAATTTTTTTTATATACATAATTAAATAATAATATAGTTAATTAATCTAAATGTATTTATGGTGTTTGTTTATGCCAAGAAATGTAAATGTTAAAAAGATAAAGTCATCGATCTGAATAGTCATTACGTCCCCCATAATATAGTTATTTGCTGATCAAGAAACATTATAATCATTATTATGCTTAATATTTTTGTGAAAAACATGATTTTTTTAGGGTTGGATTCTTTGTGGAATAGAAAGTTATAAAGAACAGCATTTATTTGAAATCGAAATAAAAGTAACATCAAGAATGCTGTAATTGGCCAATCAAATTCAAGTGTTCCCGCGAGCCCATATAAACGCTATATAAACACAAAGACATCACAGATAATAACTCACAGCAGACTTGCAAAAGCAGGAGGGTCCGGGTGAACGTCTGTAGTCGAGGCTTCATGTCTCCTGTGTGGAGAAGAGAATCAGAAACATGCGAGCAGAAGTCAACATTACAGGCGGAGTCTGAAACTTTATGATGCTTTTCGTAGCAAACCTCTCATAACTTCCTGAACGCGAGACGCTTGTGTCCACAAACTTCTGTGCCATTCAGATCCTAGAGCAGAGCTGCTAACATGTCGCCAGTGAGTACGGGACTGATGTGTGTGAACTCGTGTGAGTTCAGCAGGTCAAAGGTCTTTAGGCGTCGCCGTGTTTGCAAAGCGAGCCGTTTCCTTTTTCCCTTTCCTGTGGAGTAAAGCCACTATTCTCCGTTTCAACAAGCAGATCCTCCATACACTCAAACCAGATCTTCATCACTTCACACACTTTTATTCACTGAACAAACTTCTTATTCTCATCCAGCACAATAATAAGAACAAATGAGGTAGATCGCTAATAAAGAGTGATATACATTTTTTGTAAACAAGACGTATAGATCCATATAGTCATTTTAAAAGGTTTAGCCAATGGACAATAAACGCAAGCACATTCTTCTGTCATAAATAAATAAAACACAGCCTATACAAATCTACAATTTGACCAAACAGAAAAACCACACAGAATCGATTCAAAAACGTTTCCATGTGACATAAGAAAACCTGATTTTCCTGAGAACATTTAAGAACTGTTTGAGAGTTACATATATTCAGAATGAACAATCATTTAAAACGACAACAAAAAACAATGCATTTGTATGCATTTCCAATAAATGCGCACCATGTTTTGAAAAAGGAAACAGAGAGGAAAAGCATGTACATCAACATAGGTAAAATAAATTAAATCAAAATAATCCCAATAAAACTCTTTAAATGCTTAAACATGCTTAAACATAAATAAATGCTTAAACATAAATAAATCAAATAAAAAGCTGTCTTTGAGTGTATGAGTGGCTGCTCATTCCCTGGCTGGATGGTAGCGGTTTTCTCTGCATTTCTTCATGACAAATAACCTGGAATAAAAAAAGTGATGTGGAAAATAAAGTAATCAGGCTAGGGCTGGGCTAAAAATATCATTTGACATATCAATTCTTATATTTGTTTTATACTTATAATTTACATGCAAATACTATGTATAGTTGAATTTATATATATATATATATATATATATATATATATATATATATAGGGTACAACCTTAAGGAAAATATGCTTTTCTATAGTGTATGATTGCAGAAAAATATATATGTTTGTAGTAAACATTGATGGAGCAACAGATTTTGTGTGAAAATAAATCATAAAAGTGGTTTGTTTGTTTAAAAATCTTATAAATGTATGAGGTGGCAAGATGGGCTTTTACCCCACAGAAACACAGGGTAGAACGAGCACGGGGCAAAAGACACACAGTACTGATACAAATACCTCAGCTAAAATAATGCACTTTTAATAATGTCTAAGTTAATACTTATTCAAAACTATCATACTATTTTAAATAAAAGAATTCCCTTTTCAATAAATATACTGCCATTAAAATAGGTTAATATAAATATATATTACAAATACAGAAGCAAAATTCTTTTAAAAAGTGAAGATTCTGAAAGGAGATCCCATACTAATTTAATATAGATTTACAGTAAATGATATTTTATGATATGATTAATATCATATTTTTAAATATGATGGTTTCACCATAAATATGGTGATTATCACTAAGATGGACACCCAACTTAATATATTATATTTACCATCTGACTCTAATAATGTCATGTCAACAAATGGAAAAGTCAGCCACTGTTTATTATAATGTTAATTATTATGCCTTTTAACACAAAAACCTATACTTTTACATATTCTTCCGTTAATGAAAAACTGTTGCTTCAATTACATTGAACAACACTGAAAATCATTAACAAGATTGTTGTCTCAAAATATAGTCAAAAATGTTATCGATTCTCATTTGATACCTAAATATACAACATTTTAAAAAACATTAAATATTAGGTCAAATTTGCTCAGAATCAACTTTGCTGCTGCCTGCGATCAAGGATCAGTCAAATTTCCACGTGCATCTTCAAAAGCGGATGTTTAGGAAAGTTTTTGTGCCATCGAGTGGTTTAGAGGAAAATAAAATCAAAGCCGCCTTTAGCCCCATTGTACCCTACATATAGCCCAACCCTGAAACAGATATATACTGTCTATTTTATATACAGTCGTGCTCAGAATTAATGGCGCCCCTGGTAAATGTGATCAAAAATGCCTGTAAAAAATAAATCTGCATTGTTTATCCTTTTGATCTTTCATTAAAAAAAAAAAAAATCGAACCTTTCATTGAAGTAAAAGAATTGAAAGTGGGGCGGAAATCACATTATGAAATAAATGTTTTTCTCCAAAACACATTGGCCACAATTATTGGCACCCCTAGATTTTTTACGAGTAAAATATCTCTGAAGTATATTCCCATTAATATATACCTAATTTAGCACACCAGGGTGACTAGGAACATGAAATGGTCTAGCTATGACCATTCTATGAACTCACAGGAGTTTTATATATGAGTAAACACAAAGGCCAAATTCCCTTAATCATCTATCACAATGAGTAAAACCAAACAATATAGTTCTGATGTGCATCAAAAGATTGTTGAGCATCACACAATAGAAAGTGGCTGTAAGAAAATAGCTAAAGAATTGAAAACCCCCATTTTGACTATCAGGGCAATAATTAAGAAGTTCCAATCAACTAGCAAGCAAGCAAGCAAGCAACTTTATTTGTATAGCACATTTTTAAACAACAGACGTTGCCCCAAAGTGCTTTACAGAATAACATGAAGGTCGTACAACAAAACAGACATACTTTATTCAAAAGCTAAAGAAAATAAATACGTTTTTAAAAAAGACTTAAAAGTTGCAATCGATGGAGCTGACCTCACATGGAATGGGAGACTATTCCAAAGTTTGGGACCTACCACGGAGAAAGCACGATCTCCTTTTGATTTTAAATTACAACGAGGTACCTTTAAAAGTCGTTGATCGGAGAACCTGAGAACTCTAAAAGGAGAGTAAGGAACTAGAAGATCACTGATGTACTGGGGGGCAAGGCCTGACAATGCCTTCTAAACAAACAAGAGAATTTTAAAATCAATCCTAAATTTGACCGGAAGCCAATGTAAGGATTGCAGTACCGGAGTAATATGTTCTCTCTTTCGCACCCCCGTTAAAAGCCTTGCCGCTGCATTCTGCACTAACTGTAGGCGGAAAAGCAGAGTCTGGGGGAGACCGATATATAGAGAATTACACTAGTCAAGCTTGGATGTAATAAAAGAATGAACTACAATTTCTAAATCCTCACTAGATAAAAAATGCTTTACTTTAGCAATTGATCTCAGGTTAAAAAAGCTTCCTTTGACAACAGCACCAATCTGTTTCTTAAAGTTAAGTGATGAGTCCATGATTACCCCTAAACTCTTTACATGATTCTCATTCTTTAGGGATGAAGAACCCAAATGATCAGGAAAGCAAGATGGGACGGGAGAGCCTAAAATCAGAACCTCAGTTTTACTTTCATTTAATTGGAGAAAGCTGCTAGATAGCCAGAGTTTAATGTCATTGTAACATTCCTGTGGTTTGTCCAATGAACAGGTTTTATCTAGCCTCACAGGAAAGTAAAATTGGAGATCGTCTGCATAGCAATGATATAAAGACTAAAGATGTCTTTATATCTAAAGATGTTACGAGTCTATATTGCCTTAATGGACGGTGAGGAGGACAGTTTGAGTGGCCAAGGACTCTTCAAGGATCACAGATGGAGAATTGCAGAGATTAGTTGAGTCTTGGGGTCAGAAAGCCTGTAAAAATCAAATAAAAAAAATCAAACAACCCCTCATCGCCACATGTTGTTTGGGAGGGTTTCATGAAAAATCTTCCTCGCTCATCCAAGAACAAACTCCAGCAAATTCAGTTGTCAGACACGACTGGATCTTCAAACGGCACAGGGTTCTGTGGTCAGATGAAACTCAAAAAAGAGCTTTTTGGCAGCAAACCCACCAGATGTCTACGGTTAAATATACAGCTGGATCTTATATGCTGTGGGCATATTTTTCTGCTGGAGGTCCTGGACTTCTTGTTCAGAGACATGGTATTATGGATTCTAGCAAATACCAACAGATAAAAAAATCAAAACCTGACAACCTCTGCTAGAAATCTTATAATGGGCCGTGGTTGGATCTTCCATCAGGACAACGGTCCAAAACAAACATCAAAATCAACACAAAAATTTGGGTAACGCTTCCTTTTACAGTACAGTACTTACGTGTACTTACCTAGAAAGTACTGGCTAATATAAGGTAAGTACATGGGTTAGGGGTAGGTTCAGCAGGGTTAGTACCTAGTTATTACCCATTGATTGTATTACTATAGTAAGTACATAGTATGTACATGAGTAACACTGTAAAAGGAAGCGTTACCAAAATGTGTCACTGAGCACAAAGCCAGCTTCTGCAATGACCGTCCCTGTCCCTGAGCTGAACCCTGCAGAAGATGAGTGTGAACTGACGAGGAGAAGCGCCGACATGGATCTGGGAATCTGCAGGATCTGGAGAGCTTCTGTACGGAGGAATGGTCTCTGATCTCAGGTCAGGTGTTCTCCAAACTCATCCGGCATTACAGGAGAAAACTCAGAGCTGTTATCTCGGCAAAAGGAGGTTGCAAAAAGTATTTAATAACAGGGAGCCAATAATTATGGCCAACGTGTTTTGGAGAAACGCATTTATTTCATAATGTAATTCCCCCCCAACTTTCAATTATTTTACTTCAATTAAAGGTTCGATTTTTGCGAATTTTTAAAATAAAAGATCAAAAGGATAAACAATGCATATTTATATTTTACAGCCATTTTTGATCATATTTACCAGGGGTGCCATTAATTCTGAGCAACACTGCATATATATATATATATATAGTAGAAGAGATAAGAGGTCTTACCCAGCCACACAGAGTGCTGTTATTATTACCACTCCAACTGCGATCAGTCCCGTACAACAGGGCCGAGATTCTGAAGAGTCAAACACAACACATTACAGCCAGCTGTAGACAAGCGGACTGACATCACTTTAGAAACCATGCACTGAGTGCAATCTACTTGAAATTTACTTATTCCAAAAGTGTACACCTCAAAAAATGAATCGATATACAGCCACAAGCAGCAATTTTGAGGCCCGAAAACACAGCAATGATTTTAAGTGCACTGCATTGAGCAAGCTTTAAAAATCAGAAGGTTTGAGAGAGAGACCCTGAATATGTAAGAGAACCTCGCAGATCTAGTTTTCTTGTTTGACAGTTCAGTTCAGGACTGTTTCCACAGACAAGCAGGTTATGATGTAATGAAATAAAGGCTTGTCTTATCAATATGAATTATGTTATGCACAAATTTCACAAAAGTTTCGATGAATAACACCCCATGAAACAAAAAAAACGTATATGTAAAATGTTCGATTTGTTAACATTATTCAACTAAATCAGCTATGTTACTATTGGAGCCTTCACGTGCTACGGTAATTATGGTAAATACCAAAAGCCGACGTGGAAACTGCACATGAACACCCCCTCATGTGGTATTTTCCACTGGGCAGGTGTCGAATATTATTATTTTTATTTTTTTATTTTTTTTTTTGAGTCTTTTTTTATTTTTTTATTGAGAAAACGTTAAAGGGAAATACAGAGACATTTGAATCCGTGAAACAAACAACAACAAAAAAAAAATCACAATTCTGCATCTTATTTCACATATCAATCATCTTTCTAATACATTAAGTATCCTTTTCAACAGTTTTGATGTCTTTAGAGCTTTGCGGTTGTTTTGTATTGAAGTTAGAGAGTTATAAAACATCTTCAAATCAGTGGAAAATAGTCTAACATTTGGTACAGTGGATATACATTTTGCTTTATGTATATGATATTTTCCAAATAAAATGAGAAGTTTCATTATATTATTCATTTCCAATAATTCAGAGTTACAATCCATAAACAAGACCATTACCTCAGTTATTGTGACAAATTTATAAAATAACTCAAAGAGAAACCAAGAAACTTGGGACCAAAATAAATTAGTATAATTACAACTAAAAAATAAGTGTATTATTGTTTCATTTTCTTCATTACAGAAACTGCATAGTGGTGAAACCCCTTCTTTAAATTTACTAATAAAGTCATTACAAGGATGGTATCTGTTTATTATTTTAAAGTGAGTTTCTTTAACTTTATTAGGGAGTACATATTTATTTATATCAGACCACAAATTTTTAAAAACCAGAAAGTGGTAGTCCTGTTTCCACTTCACCATTGCCTTAGGTGAAGAACTTTTTTCTTTGGTTAAAATTCTTCTGATATATATATTATTAAATTTCTTATCTCTAATAGGAAGGCCCCCAACAGTCAGACTAGGAAGAAAACTTGGAGTTACAGGATTATACATCTTTTCTTTTTTTATAAGATAAAGTACTTTCGGGGAGATACAACGAATAAGTTTAAAGTATTCTTTAGAAGATACATTTGTCCCAAAATAATTAATAAATTCATTATAATTAAGTAGGTCACCTGATTGATTTATCAAATCTTTAACAAAAATTAAACCTTTGTTAAACCAATCGTTCCAAAAAATGGTTTTGTTTTTGAATAGTACATATTGATTATTCCAAATAACACATGAATGGGGAGAGAAATTGTGTTTGTAAATTAATTTCCACGCATTCAAAGCTTGTTTATGAAAGTTGGACAACTTAATTGGGAGTTTATTTAAAATCACAAGCAAGTAGAAAATTAAGACCCCCACATTTTTTGAAGATTAAATTGGGAATGAAAAACCATGGAAGGCTATTATCACAAAGACAATGTTTGATCCAATTAATTTTAAATATATTATTGATAGTGTCAAAGTCTAAAGCATTTAGTCCTCCTTCTGATACACTTCTAATTATGGTTTTCCTTTTAATATATTCTGTCTTACCTCTCCAAATAAATTTAAATACGATTTTATCAACTGCAGCACACATTTTAGAATCTACATAAAGAGATAATGCTGGATATACAACTCTGGAGATGCCTTCAGCCTTTGAAATCAACACACGACCTTGAATAGATAAATTTCTTTGGAGCCAGCAGTTAAAAATATTTCTTGTTTTTTGTAATCTTTTCAAGAAGTTTTCTGTTAGTCTCTCAGAATCTGATTTACTAATTACAATACCCAAGTATCTGACTAATTGTTTAACCTGTATTCCAGATATATTTGAGTCTTCAAGTTGGTGTACAGCCATAATCTCACTCTTAGCCTGATTCACAGTTAGACCTGAGGCATCAGAGAACAATTTAAGTGCCTCCAAAATAACAGGGATCTGATCTTTGTTTTTCAAAAATAAACAAGTGTCATCAGCGAGTTGACTAATAGTTCAAGTGAAATCTCCTATTTCAATACCTTTGATTTGAGAGCAATGCAGAGTGTAAAGATTCAAAGTTTCGGCTACTAATAAAAATAAAAATGGGGAAATAGGACATCCCTGTCTAATGCCTCTTTGGATACCAAAACGAGCAGACGTACCATTAGATAAAGAGACACTACTAGAAATATTTTTGTAAAGTGTGTGCATCATATTTGTAAAAGTTGGGCCAAAACCAAAATAATTAAGAGCTTGATACATGAAATTGTGCTCTACTGTATCGAAAGCCTTACAAAAATCTAAAAACAAAATAAGAGCTTCCTCATTGACCAAATCTGACTCGTCGAATATTTTGATGCACGAGTTGCCGAGATGAGATAACCTTTGACCTTTTCAAAATGGCGGAGAGCAACGCAAGAGTCGTGAATGGTAAGCATTGTACACAACTAAACGTTTTTTTCTTATTACAACAACACTGTTTTTGAGCTGGTAGGAAAGATTAGGCTAGTTATGCTTCACATGAGGGCAGACCTAGCGTTTGCAGCTAAAACAGAAATATTCGCTCTATTAACTCCCTTGTCCTTAAAAAAAATCTCTACTATTCATGATCTTCTAGAAAATATAAAGCATATTATTTACTGTTTGAGTTTTGATAAATCATCTTCTTGCTGTAGCAGATGACCTAAGCAATCTAAAATTGTTTTAGCCAAATAACAGGTCTGAATCTGTGAGTCCATCTTTTCACCACATTACGACAACAAAAGCACTTGAACACAACACACTGGTAAATACCAGTTCACAAGTGGGAAATATATATCATCTTTTCCATAGCACGTGAAGGCTCCATATGTGTTCCCTGGCCTGACTTTTGTTATACTTCCTGTTTCCTGTCCTGGTTGCCATATTTGTAGTCGCTTGTAGTCTTTATTACCAGTGTATATTATATAGCTCTTGTGTTTCCCTTCTTTCTTGGTCAATCGTTGAATGTTTCTATCATGTTCGTGTTCTCAGAGTTTTAGTTTTGTTTTCATTATGCCTTCCCTTGTTCTCAGAATTACAATTTAACATGACCAAACATTTTTTAAATACTTTGAAAGCATTTTTGTTAACACTTTAAAATAAGGTCTCATTTGTTAACTTTAGCACATTAGCTAACAACGAGCATGATATTTTACTGAAGTACAATATTCACATTAGTTCACAGTACATTAACTAACGTTAACTGATACAATCTTGAAAATGTTTTAGTAAACGTTGAGAAATAACATGAACTAAGATTGGTAAATGCTGTAGAAGTATTGTTCATCGTTAACTAATGTGGTCAAATAATTTGAACCTTATTGTAAAGTGTTACCGCATTTATTAATCTTTGTTCATTTCAACACTTACAAATGCATCATTAAAATAAAAAGTTGTATCTGTTAACATTATTTATTGGACCTGAGCTATCATGAACTAAAAATGAACAGTTGTATTTTTTGTAAAGTGTTACCATTTTTTTTTATCATTTGAAAGTGTAAATTAAAAAACCCGATTTGATGCATCAACGCTAAATCTAGATACGATCAAACCACCCAGTCCTACATTACGAGTGATTTGGAGACACGACGGAGATTTATATTACAATAATATTACCCCCAAATATTCAAAAATGCTATACGTAGGGTTGGGTGTTGAGAACCGGTTCCAGTTTAGAACCGGTTCCAAATTTGATAAGACAAGTGCATTTCCGTTCCGCTTGTCGATTCCTGTGCGTGCATTTTAATATGACTTTAAACCATTCAAGTGCAAGAAGAGCTGTGCACTGTTTTCTTTGCTGTGCACACATCCAAATCTCTTCCACATCTTTTTGCATTTGAACAGGCAAATATACACAAAAATATGTCAAAATATCCTCATAAATATGGAGCTAGAAATGTGTCTTTATTATATGCGAGAAAATAAATGATCTGAGAGAAGAAAAAAAGTTTGAGAGAAAAAGTTATCACACTGATAGCAAAAAAGCATTTCATGAGAGAAAAAATAATATTTGAGAGAAAAAGTTTTCATATCAATAGCAAAAAATAATATTTGAGACTAAAAAAACTTTTGAGAGAAAGTATTTTCTCATAGAACATAAAAAAATATAAATTTTACATTTTAAAAATTATTTCTGAGAAAAAAATATCTCTCTCAAAATACTTTGAAAAAAAATCTTAAATATGTATTTTTTGCTCTCAGTGTGAAAATATTTTCTCTAAAAAAAAAAAAGTGTTTCTCTCAAACCGCTTTTCTTTGCTCTCAATGCAATTTTTTGCTCTCGTGTCAGGATTTTGCTTTCGCTGTGAAAATTGTGTCATGGGCGGGGCCACGTTCTTCTTTTCCTATTGGAACGTTCCTATTGGCCAGTCGGGTGAGCATCGTCTTGTCTTGGGAGTCGAACTGAATCATTAAGGCCCATTCACACCAAGCACGATAACTATAAAGATAACGATAAAGATATAATTCTAAAAATCGTTCTCCATATTAAAGAATAACAGAGTTCACACCACAACTATAACGATAAAGACATGAGGAACGATATCGTTGGGATCACTTTCAGAACGATTTTTTTCCAGCTGCCAAACGATAAAACACTGACAGCCAATCAGAATCCATTCTAATTTAAAGGTCTACTTTGAAACCGCAGCGCGGATGCGCGCGTGCTTAGAATAAAAACACCGTTATCAGTCGTTGGTGTGGACGCATATATAGTTATCTTTATCGTTATCTTTATAGTTATCGTGCTTGGTGTGAACGGGCCTTTACACCATTGTTCGGTTCACATAGATAGATGCTCCTCTGCCTTTAGATTCTCTCCCCTAGCCCGAGGTCGGCCGATATTTCCCGTCACTATCCTCGGGCCGGGCCTTTGATCTAGAGACGTGCACTCCCAACTCAAAAGCGTGCGGCGCGGGACTAGATTTGATGGCCGAGTGCGAGCGAGGGCGCGGGGGGGTAATGCACTCACTCTGTGTGTGAGGATTCAGGGAGAATAAAACGATTCGTGGGACTCCAGCAAACTAGAAATATCTATGAATAAAACATATAAAAACGAATACATTTTTATTCATCTGTTCGTTGCAGAAAAGCAACAAGAACAACTACAACAAAATACAAATGATTTACAGGCCAGAGTTTCGTTTTCTAACATGTCTGCAGCGTTGAGCGATGTAGCCAATCACAGACATATGTGTTGAAAATCCTGACACGAGAGCAAAAAATTGCATTTAAAAAAAAAAAAAAAATTGCATTGAGAGCAAAGAAAAGCGGTTTGAGAGAAACACTTTTTTTTAGAGTAAATATTTTCATACTGAGAGCAAAAAATAAATATTTAAGATTTTTTTTTCAAAGTATTTTGAGAGATTTTTTTTCTCAGAAATATTTTTTAAAATTTAAAATTTATATTTGTTTGTACATTTGTTCTATGAGAAAATACTTTCTCTCAAAAGTTTTTTTAGTCTCAAATATTATTTTTTGCTATTGATATGAAAACTTTTTCTCTCAAATATTCTTTTTTCTCTCATGAAATGATTTTTTGCTATCAGTGTGGTAACTTTTTCTCTCAAACTTTTTTTCTTCTCTCAGATCATTTATTTTCTCGCATATTATAAAGACACATTTCTAGCTCCATAGTAAACACAGTCGGTTATGTCTTAAGTGAACGTTAACAGTTGAGAAAGAAAACACACCTGTAACAGTATATTGGATCCGTGCAGCTCTTAAAGTGACAGGAGCCTATTATTCTGCTGCTATCTCTATAATACCGTTAATCAAACAACAAAAGACAAAGAGAAAATTCACTTGCTGATGTGAATCACTTTTGAAACTATGTTTGTAATGTATACTTTATTTTTAAAGTGCAGTGTTATTTTACATTCGATAACAGTTTCTGTACCCAAATACCTGAGAATCTTAAAATACTTTTTTATTTAAATCATATCTTTGTTCTATTGTGTTTGTGTGATTGCTCATTTTTTATTTGTTCTATTTTATTACTGAGTGTTTACTTGTCTTTAATAATACTTGAAATGTATATTAGTTAGGCTAGTTGTTTTTGCTATGGTATTTTTAAGCCACAGGCAAACGTTTCGGTCACCCTGATTTTGCCAAGTAAGACATGGTCCTGGATCAACATATTTTGTTGATCCTGGATCAACATTCCTGTCCCAAAATGTAGTCCTTACCCAATCCCTACCCCTAAACCTAAACCTAACCCTACCCATAACTTTTCTCTAAAATCAGAGGGTAATGAAAGGTGAATAACACTGATGTTTAAGTACTTCACCCTTGTTCTAAGCCTAAACTCGACATAAACTGTAAACTTGTCCCTCAAATCTGATTGGTTGATTGGAAAGTTGATCCAGGATCAACAAAGATTTTGATCCAAGAACATGTGGTACTTATCACGTTCACCTAAACGTTCCTTGTGTAAGTGTTCTTTAGCCTGTATATTTTTATTTATGGTATTCAGCTACAATGAAATGTTTTGCAATAGGGCTTAGAATAAATGTGAATGATATCCAAGTTTTTTTTTTTTTTACCTTCTTGGAATCAAAATTAGGAATCGATAAGAATTGGAATCGGGATGGTGAAAAAAATTCAAACGATACCAAACCCTAGCTATACATTCTTGACATTGCAAAATACCTTTTGGTGCTTCATAATGCGTCGTGAGCGTTACGTTGAGGCTGCTCTTGATGACGCAGGTGTAGTTAACTCCCTGAACCTCTGAGATATTGAGTCTACTGCCCGTTTGATTGGTTACTGGAACGCCATCAACCAGCCATGAGAACTGAGGACTGTCCCACTGCGCCTTGTCATGTTCATCCACCACACACTCCAACACACGTGCAATCCACGCCTTTGGAGGTTCCTCTGAAAGGAGAGAAAGAAGTATGAAAAAAAAAACTTGTTCAACTGGTTTTTGTGTGTGTGTGTGTAATGCATGACATGCCTTTGGACTTAAATAGCTATGCATGACCTGAAAATATTCAAAACAGCTGCCCGGTGCACAGGTCATATATTTACCTATCTTTCGCACTTCTACAGAGTCATGCTCCTGATATCCATTACTGTCTGTAACGGTGATCTTGTAGATCCCAAAGTCTCCTTCTGCAACATCAGTGATCCGCAAAATTGCATTGTCTTTCTCCAAAGATATTCTGCTTCCATGAATGAGTCTAATAATGTCATTCCCTCTCTCTAGGTCCCACGTCACCATGTCTATCACGTCGTCTGGATTTTTCTTGAATACGGCTTCCAAAACAAGAGTTTGACCAAGCGCAACATAGTGAGGTCGTCCAGTCTTAATATGTACTGATATTGATCCATGAAGACACACAGGCACTGGGGACAGTTATTCGAAAATAATTAATATGTTATAATATTACATATAATAGGGTTTGCAAACTGACTGGTCCCAATGCCTTTTACAGTTTCACCACTTTTTTTTGAGAAATGCATGCATAATAATTGTAAAGCAATAGTTTTATGATGCACAACTTTCACCTCTACCAAACTTACAAGCATGAAAATGATTTAGAAATTGATTTGTATCACTCCAAATGAGACTATAATTGGTGAAAAAAATATTTAATGTAATACAAGTAATTTTTGAAAATGCATTCTAATATTAAAATAGCTTTTTTATTTACAGTGTTTATTTTGATATTTTTCTGTATTGATGTAATTTCCATGTTTTACTTAAACAATTTTAATTCGATGAATGTTTGTGGATAAAACTGTTCTTTGCAGCCAAGAAAAAAATGATTAGACTTGTCTTTGAAGTAATATTACATGTCCAAACAGGTTTTATAGCTTAATAATGAACTATTTCATTCAATAACACCAGACACACTCACTCAGAATGACTGTGGTACACAGAATCCAAACCAACATCCAAGATCCCATGATGACACCTGACAAAGAGAGACTGAAATTATTTCTGCCTTTCTTTTTCCTTTCCTTCAGGTGAGACTGACTGGTTGGCCAGGTCTAAAAAACAATCTTACCTTGACTTTCGAAGCTCAAACTCCGTTACTGTCTTTCTGTTGTATTGAGATCGTCTTACGATAATTACAATGAACTAGGGATGGGCGGATCGATCCTGTGGTGTCGATAGATCGATATGCTCACGCTACTCATTTGGCATCGATTTCCTTAAAAAATATCGATATTAACTAAAAATAGATATATAATTGGGTGTGTGTATGTATCACTTTCAGCTGTTTTAGATTACTTCCTTAAATTACTATGTGCCGCGACACCCCTGGCTGTACCTGGCGGCGTATTGAGCTGGCCCATCTCACGTGACAGGAGACGAGCGAATGAGCGACACAGCCGACGATTACACACACACACACACACACACACACAGTCCAGTACGAAAGCGGGAGTCGGAGGGAAAGAAGAGTTACAAGAGTATAATATTATGTCAGACAAAAAACGAAGCGTGGTGTTGATGTATTAGGTTTTTTTTTCCCCTTTTAGCTTTTTCTACCAAGATTGGTCTTTTTTCTTTATTTTTTGAGAAATAAGAAAAGTGGAAATGTGTATTATTCATATTTAATTTAGTTTATTTCATTCATATTTATGTAATTTAAAATTGTATTTTATTATGTATTGACCATAATAAATTTAGTTTAAATGGCCTGTATTTGTCTTGTGATTTGTCTTAAATGTAATAATATTTTTAATGACAAAAATTGTCAATATGAAATGAACGGTATCGGTATCGATATCGATGAAAATGCAAGAAAAGGTATCGGTATCGTATCGAATCCTAAAAGTGTGGTATCGCTCATCCCTACAATGAACGAAATGAGTTTTACGGAAAATTAGTATCCGTTTATTCTCCTGAGCACGTCAATCATGAACGACGTGGCGACGCCCACAATATTACGTCAGCCGAACGTAAGTTTTATGATTTACTTTTTATTTTATTAAATCCTATTAAACGTTTGCTCTATCGAAAGTTGATTTTTATTGTGAATATGCTAGAACATATGAAGTAATAATGAAAAAAAAGTATATTCATAAGTATAAAAACGTATCCGAAACGTTTGTACATATAAAATATGTACAAATATGAATATTTTACACTCGCCCACAACGACAAGACTTTTTAATTAATTAGTTAATTATTACATTTCCAATGTATATTTTTCCTTCTAAGGATGACTGATGATCTCAGTTGTTGTGACGATCCCGTGAGGTGAGGCGTCGACAGGTATTCAGGAAGTCAAAGCGACGCGTCGTCTGTTGCCGAAACCACACACGGACTTAAAGACACGAAAATGAAAACCAAACGAAGACTGCTTAGTGAGTCTATATAACAGATTTAATTAATCATTTTAATGCTATGACTCGCTTAATAATAATCGTAGTCTCTATCGTCTTGCTTGAGCACTGAATTCCAGCTTGTTGTCAAAGCAATCCCTTATGAAACAGTGATTGATGTCAGTATCTATTTGACAGAATGTCTCTTATTATGATTTATATGCTTTAATGTGTGATTTAATGAAACATCTGGAAACTAATTTAATGTTTTTGCTCAGGCCCTCCAGACTGACATGAACATACTGCTGCATCCTGTTGTGATTGTCTCATTGATAAGTGAGTTTTGTGTCTTCAACGTGTCACGATTGCCAGATGTGCTTTTGTAGAAGACACATCTGTGCATTTTACAGTACCCCGTTTAAATTAGACAACAACAATAATATACTTCACTTGTAAAACACTTTAGTTTTCACTGAAAATACATCTGATTGATATACATCAACAAACCTGAAAAAAATACAGCATTAACAAAAGCAACTTGCAATAGATAACTGATGCAAAATTAAAAAGATAAATAACTTGACTAGAGGTATCAGTACAAACTCAGTTTTAATATAAAAAAAATAGGAAAATAATGTGAAAGCAATTAGTTAATATAATAACCAACACTTTAGTGTTAGGAACATCTGGATTAAATCAGGCGATCACTTCAAAACACTGATGCCGCAAATCGTAGACAGATGCAAGAAATATTTAAAGCTCATACGTACAAGTACTGAAGTTTGTGTCACACATAGTTGAGTTGCACCTGTTTTACAGCATTCTGCATTTTGTTTGAGCTCTTTTACGTCCATCATTTGCATGTCTCTTCATGCCACACCTATATGAATGCATTTCTTTCAGATGCACTCGCATTTTCTCTAACTTTCTTTCTTTGTGTTTGTATTGTGTGTTTGTAGAACATTCCCAATGTTAATGTGATGAACTAAACCTGTCTACTTTCCAAGGACATCTGTGTGAACTTAAAGGTTCACCCCAAAATGAAAATTCTGTCAGTAATTACTCTCCCTCATGTTGTTCAACCCTGTAAAACTTCGTTCATCTTCGGAACACAAATTAAGATATTTTTGATTAAATCTGAGAGCTGGATCACTCCTCCATAGGCTTCTAAGGGATCGAAACTTGCCGGACCAGAAAAGTTATTAAAGACATCGTTAAAATAGTCCAATTAACATCCGTTTAAAATCATATTTAGCCTACATTACAATAAAAATCTTTTGCGAAGCATTTGAACAGCATCAGATAAAACTTTTTTAATGCAAATACATTTTTAAGCCTGTAAGTGAACTGTATTAACTGTTGAAGCAGCTTTCACTAACTTTCCATCACTAACTCTCCATAGGTTTGCCTTTGGTCGCTGTGTGTCTGGACCCTGTTCCAGTTCAGTTTGAGAAGACACCAGTGTTGGTGGCATCAGGGAAAGATGCTATCTTTACAGTACAGACAGTGTCTAATGCGCCTCTTATCAGATGGACTGATAGTGGAGGGATTACACTGGCGATGTGGGTAAACGGTAACCCTTCTGTACTGCCCGTCCAACAGTATCAGACCAGAATCTCAGTCACTGCCACTCAGCTCAAAATCAATAACAGCCAGCTCGGTGATTCTGGAAACTTCAGCGTCTCTGTCGAACCCTCTTCTACCTCTGGACTCGGTGTGAACACCCGTTCAGTGCAGCTCAAGGTGTTTGGTATGACCACACATGACTTAAAAGAATAGAAAACATTGTTTACTCATTCTGTTATTGAAACTTATTTCTGCCACGGAATAAAAAAAAAACGCAATTCATCTCGCAATTCAGACTTTTCTTCCCAGAATTGCGAGATATAATTGATCGCAATTGATCATATGGACGATTACTTCCTGGTTTTCGATAAGCCAGCTTGGGCATTTCCAGTGAACTGTACATGTAGCTGTTATTCTGAACTCACTTTACATCGATACAAAACCATCAATGGTTGATTTTTTTAATATAATGCAGTTATCACACTTACCTAATTTGCCAATAAACCAGTGTCAGTGTCAGTGCCAGTGACTTGAAGCCAATGGGAACGTTGGAATAAGAAACACGGATGTCTGTAATTGGACACACATTTTTTTTCACATTTTGAATGTGATGACCAAAAATATTATTTGTTCATTCTTCTGAGATAGTCCCCTTTTGTAAAACCGAACGTCTCAAGATGTATGAAATCCAACATTTGATAGAAAACACTTTTATTTTAAAAAAAATACATTAATTACGACTATAACCAGTAGATGGCAGCAGAGAAACATTTATTGTCTCAAATTTTTTTGTGCACATTTTGCTTTTGAACAAATATATAACATTATAAAATCACAAGGTTTTAGAAATAAATTTTGTCAAGGTTTAGCACTTTTTTGTAGTTAAGTATGAAGTAGGAAACGTCACAAAGTCTCATGAAAAACAACAACTTTTCTTTAAACTGTGAATTGATTACTCAGAAACCATTTACTCCCTTTATAATGACAGAAGCTGTCAGTCAGTGCAGCCCAAGCTCGCTGATTTCAGCACACTTGTGAAAACTCCCATTTTGTTCAATGTATTTGACTAAAGTGCACAATAAACTTTAATTTGCACTGCTGATGCTTTTTTTTCACAAGAAAGTGTGAAAACTAAAGTAATTTTGCTGAGGAGGAAAACTGGGACGTGCCTTTTTTTTATGTTGCCTTACGTTTGGATAACTAAATGAATGCTAGGCCTGACTCTTTAAGTGACCATGTTCTGATTATAAACCAACAAGTGACATTTCACCGCAAAGTTTTCCAGCTGGCTTGAATTATTGCGGAAGTTCTTAAGAACGTGCATATCAACGTAAGAACGTGCATATAGTCAACTCTGAAAAGAAAAGTCTTTGACATAAAAAGTTGCAATTACATAATTTTTTTACTCTGTGGTACAAAACAAAACAGAATTACAAGAAAAAGAATCTGAATTGCGAGATGTAAACAAAGTTTCTCTCAATTGCGAGATTATAATTTGCAGTTGTGCGATGCAAACTCGCAAAAAAGTCGGAACTGGAAGATATAAAGTTGCAGTTGTGAGAAAACTCGAGAGAATTGTGAGATAAGAAGTCGTGGCACAAACGAGCTTCCATACCCTGTCCTTGTTCTCCATCTTCAGATGCTGTGAACGGAGTGAGTTTGTCTCTGCCTCCTCTTCCTCTGGAAGGTGCGAATGTGTCGCTGAGTTGCAGCTGGTCTGTGGGTTCAGAGGTCAGTGTGGTTTGGGGTAAAGGAGGCGCAGCTCTGTCCTCTGACAGCCGCATTACTATCAGCGCTGGATCTCTGATCATCACGCCAGCCAGGAGAGATGATGCCGGGGAGTATTCATGTACCGTCAGCAACGCCGTCAGTGCACAAACAGCCAAGGCCACCCTCAGCGTCTACTGTGAGTCATTCACCATTAATGTTGTGTCATTGTTGCAGAAACTAGTCACCATTTGGTGAATTACTATATTATGAATTTACCAGTAACTGTAAATATCACTGGACATGTTTTTTTTTTACAGTAACAAATAAAAAGAAAACAATCAAATTAGATGAAGCACCTTTTATTTATATTGTTGTATACCACTTTTTAAAATTTTATTTATGTTTTATTTTTTCATTGAATTTCCATTAAAAATAAATACATTGTGACCTATACACCTGTTTCCGGGGGGCGCTACTGTAAAAAATAAAGTGGGTGCAACTTCCGGTCAGGCGGCGGAAGTAGCATACCAATGGTATTTTGTGTGCTATTTAGCGAAGAGGCTAGGTGTTTTTCAGATAATATTTTACTATTTAAAATAAGTCGCAAACCTTTATGAGAGATGTCGTTACGGAGCTCAGGGACAACATGTGCTGTTCGCGGTTGTACATAGGCCTATAACCGGACTAAACTAATTCAGTGGCAAATTGTATTATCCAACAATCTTGGACTAAAGATTTTAAGTGAAGGCTACTGTGAAGCAACATATTCATGAATGACACACAGTAAACATTTCATAGTATATCTAATATAATATATAGGCTATATATATTTCTTAGGTCTGTAAGGCAAGTAGACGCTGAGTTTCGGTTCATTTATGAGACGAGCTGCAGTTCAGGCGCCAGCGCCTCCATTATTGTCTGCTATATTTACCGCTACTTATTATTTATTAAATCCAGGTAAATTGTTGATGAAACATTGATTGAAATTAAGATACAATTAATACAAAACGAAATTAATTTTAAATAAAGGCTCAGTGCTTTCAAAAAGTTAAAGTTTTTTTTTTTGTGTCACCCTCGTGTATTTCCCTCATATTAAATACAAAATGCATGTGCTATATATTTTTAATGTCTGGAATCCTTTATTGATATGATAGGATATATGTATATAAACCGAGGTTTCAATAGCCTAAATGCATTTTCGGAGAATTTATATTTTGACTGCAAATGTCACGTCCATAATGCTGGAATCGCCCAATTTTAAATAATTTATCCTCAACTAGTTTTGTGGTGTGGGTCTACAAATTTTATAATGTTAACTTCAAATAATACAAATAGTAAAGATAGCTATATTGGATCTGGACGGGAAGGATATCTCTGGGAGTGGGAAGGGCGTATCGTGATTCTGCCTTCCCTGACCGCGACACAGGTCCGTGGATCTGAGTATCGCGATTTCGGTTTTATTTAACATTATTCTTTTTTATTACTATTTAGGAACAAACAAGGGTCTCTGTTTAAAAAACGCCGACTCGCACCGGCAGTCCAGAGCACCGCAGCGCATATCTTCAAGTTTAGCCATAACCGAATGTCCAGTTTAACTGCCACAAGTTGATCTTGTAATAAAGAACTCATCGTGGAAAAGCACGCTGTATTTTTGTATTTTCATTGCATTTGTAATTGATAAAAAGTTAAACAAATTAAATAATACATTTTAGTATAAATATTAATGATTAATCGATAGTCGAATGAATGAATGCGTGTCACGTTTAGCTTGTTTACTTCGAACCGGAAGACGCACCCACTTTTGACGCAAGGCCTCATGGGACGTAGGAAACTTGTGGATACAATTATAGTGATATAAAATGACTCGTATGTTGATACAAGATTTTGTTCAGACTGACCAGCTTTACAGTTTGACAAGCCTGGTAAATTGTCATTAAGCATTTTAATCTTTAATATTGTTGGTTCCTCAGATGGTCCAGACGCCCCACTGTTGACTAAGACCTCGAGTGAGTGTGTTGGCGGTGGAGATGCAACGGTGGGCCAGACGGTGCGTCTCACCTGTACATCTACCTCTCTACCTCCTGCCTCCTTCTCATGGGTACTCAACGGCCAGCCGGTGACCGCCGCCCAATCAGGGAGTGGCGTGCTAAGTCTGCAGATCTTCTCCACCAATCAGAGTGGCACTTATACCTGCACCGCACGGAATGACATCACAGGAGGAGCATCAAAGCAGCAGATAGACCTGGCCGTTGTGGGTGAGTTAATGGCTCTCTGTGGCACTAGTGACGGATGCATCTGTCAGTTCATTCTTCGACCTGACATTCATTTTCTTGACTGGAGAGGGAGTAATCAACTACAGGATTGATAAATTCATGTGTCACTATACTGGAAGGAGTCATAATTTCCATCCGCCTACAATGCATTTCCTCTGCAGGATACTTTCTCCGATTAGCTCGCTCCATTATTGATGATTCTGTGATGTGTTTTTCTCTCCATTTATGTTTTCTGTTCTTAGGGGCGCTTGCTAATCTAAGTCTTCAAATGTAAAATCTAAAAATCATGTTCTCCTGCTTCACAGGTACGTGTCTCAGTGGAGGGGCCGTAGCAGGGATTGCTGTTGCATGTGTTGTTGCACTCATCATTATTATTATTGTCATTATTGTGCTCCTGCGACAAAGAAATGGTATGTCCCTCCTCATTGCTTCTGTCTGCTGTTTTGCTTTTTGATGCTAAAGGCACTGACACGCTCGTATGCTCATATTCACAGTTGATCGGAGACTCAGAGATGCTATTGGACCTCAGAAGACAAACCAGAATGAAAGTACCACAGTACGACAGTTCCACTTTCTACTATTGTGTTTTGTGTAAAGTAGATTAATACCTTTTGAGCTGTAAAATATTTATATATATTTTTTTTTTGATATTGTTAACTTTTTTCTTTCTTTTTTTTTTACAGATGACATAAATCATTTAGTTTTGAATTGTTTGATAAAATTGGACATCAATGTATTCTTAAATTAATTCTTTAGGATTAACTCGTTTTGCACGTTTTAAGATCTCATTAAAGATCTCATTTTCAAGGGAGTCTTAGATAACACTTACCAACTCCAGCACTGTTTTTGCTACTTAAGATTGTATTAAAACATCTTTATATTAAGACTCTCATATTCACTAGTTGCAAGATAAGGATCACAAAACTTGTCTAATGTATTTTAGAAAACATAATGGCCACATAAAGGAACCTTGTAATCAAAGTTAATCTCTTCATCTTTTTCAATTTAACAATAATACTGCTTATTTTTTCAGATTGCAAACAGCGCTCTTGTCAATGGAAACCACCCTGATCCAACATTACACAACTCACTGCCACAGAACTTCACCACTTTTCCCAATAACAACAATGGGAACATCAACAACCCACTCCATCATAATAGCCATATGAACACAGATGTATTTCACCACAACTTCAATGCATTCCCAGACAATGGGCATCAAAACAACAATTCAAATCCAAACAATGACCCACAGAGGTCGTTCCCACAGCCTGTCCAGCACAATCCTAATATTCTCATACAAACGGGTAGTTCTCAGCCTGGTGCACTTGCTCATACAGTTCATGTAAACCTCAACACGTTGCCACACACTGACCAGCCTAACAATGCACAACCTCAAACAGTGCATGTCAACTTGAACACATACCCTCCAGAAGCAAACCAACCAAGTCAGGCAATCCGGCAACATGCAGACCAGAGAGAAAGTGCACCACAGAGTCTGCATACGAACAGCAACCATCAAAATCTTTCTCAGACTGGTTTGTTAAACTCTGAGCCTTTGAGTTGGGGTAATCAAACACAGACGAATGCTTCAACAAATGGATTTCGCCAACCCAATGCCCTCATTCAGACTGGCCACTCGCACCCTACCAACCAAACCAATGCAAACCGCCGAACTACCAACTCACGATCTTCAGCAGAGGTTCGACATTCAAACCCTGTTCGGACCATCAACCAGATAAACGACACCCGCACCAACACGCACCTCCAGCAGATGCCTTGGGACCGTTTGCAGGGAACGCCGGCGTACCCCAATCGTGAAGTCGACAGCTCGGACAGCAGTGGATCCTCGGATTGGCGGTCTAGATCTCCTCAACGAAATGCACGGCAAGGTCGTTCCGTTGGGAGATACCAGGAGGCTGAACCTACAGGCAGGATAACCCAAGCTCCTTCTGCTTCCCAAAGAGGAGACCTCCAAAGACCAGTTGCTCACAATGTGCTCAGCCAGTCTCAAATGGACCTAAATGTGCAGAGGCAAGTTATACAACAGAGCATCAGCACACAGCCGCAAATACAGACTACAGTACCTCAAACCCAAACCTCTCAAGGTCAGAATCCAATCCACGTTGGAATGACTACATCTCAAACACATCCTCAGACACACACTTCCTCCAGACCAAATCAGACCGTGGTTCAGCCATCCATTCCTCTTACTCAGGCTGCACTACGCCAACACACCGCCCAGACCGATAACCCTTCTGACACCCGGATCCAGCAGACTCAAGCTGCCCTGCAGAAGCCTGGACCTTCTCAACCCATCCAGCAGCTCAACAAAGCGGGTCAGAAGCCTCCTACTCCACCTCCAGTGTTGAGTCCGGATCAGTTCCAGATGCTTCCACGTGAACGCATGCAACAGGCGCGCAACATCCAGCCTGTGAACGTGCAACACCGACACAGACCTGCAAATGTGACTGGAGTGCGGCATACGAGCCCTCAACGATTGCCAAGAATGCATCCCATGCATGGACACCCAAGCCACATGCAACAGGTTAGTAACATTAAAAGAGTTAAATGCACGAGCTTGTCATGATCCTCGGGTGCTACACTGTAAATATTGTAAAAATTCAAAATGCATTTTATTATTATGTTACCTCCTAAGATATCTTGTTTAGGCCACATTTCTTTATGGTATCCTATATGATGCATGCAATCCCACCATGCAATGCTCAAAGCTCAGTTAGTAAATTAATCCAAGATAGCTGACATATAAAGAGAAATGCACAGTTATATACGTATTTTACTCAGTATTTGAATGTGCTATGCATGTAAATGCATATTAAAATATCACGCTTTCAGCTGAGCTGTATGCTATTTGTGTTTGACCAATGTAGTGCGTTCCAAATCAGTCACTTAAGAGGATGTGAATATGCTTTCACATGACTCATCAAGGCTTAAGTGCACCGTTTTGATCTCCATGTGAAAAGCACTGCAGATAGCATCACGGAAATGCAATTTTACGAGGTCGCGGGGTATGAAAGAGGGCAGTGGGCACAGTAAACGGTGAACACATGTATTTGAGCCTGGTACAGAATCTGCGGTGATTGTTTTGATACATTATAAAAGCAAAAAATAAAATACTTGGGTTCACTAAGTTTTACAGTTTCTGCATTCTCTTGGTGATTTAAATAAGCGCTAACACTTTACAATAAGGTCTCAATGGTTAACATTATGTTATGCATTAGCTAAAATGACCTAACAGCATTTATTAATATTAGTTGATAAAAATAGTTGTTCATTGTTTGTTCATGTTAGTTCACAGTGCATAAACTAATGTTACTAGATTTTAAACATTTATTTAATGTTGAAATTAACATTTAACTTGGATTAATTGTCAGCTCATGTTAACTAATGTAGTTAACTAATTTAGTTAACTAATGTTTACCAATGAGACCTTTGTGGTACATTATGATGCATTCAAGATCTCTTCATAAAGTTTGACTTTTAAATTATTTGCTGTCTTTTACTCTAAATGATTATTAACTTGTGTGCAAAGTAGGACTTGTCATTGCACAGGCAGACTTTTCATACATCATGCAAATTGTCTACTAATCATTAGATGCAAAATGGTCAAAGTTGAAGTTGAACTTTAAACTGAAGTAACACTGTTGCTGATGCTGAGTTCAGTTCATTGGGCATCGCTGACTCGGGTGATGTGAAAGGGCCTTCAGACGTGATATATATCAAATGAAGCATTTTGTTCTTTCTTTTCTCCTTCTTCTCTCCCCCAGGTCCACAGAGGCAGACCCAGACGCTGAGAAAATGCAGTGCTCGTCTAGATCGACACTATTTGCACTGCAAAAAACTTTCTTACAAAGCACAATGTCTCTCTGGTGGAAAGAAACAAATGCTCAGCCATTCCTCTGGCCCTCCGCTTATTGTGCCATACAAATCTTTGTATTTTGTCAGAGCGACCACATTATTGATGATAAGACTGATCTTTTTGTTTCTCCTGCACAACTGTCACGTAGGCATGTGAAAGCCATGGCTGTTGAATAGGACACAGTGTGAATTTTATCCAATCGGAACAATGCTGCTATGGGATTTTTCTTGCGCTCAAGTGTCTGAAAATAAAACACAATACAGTGTTTTTCCACAGACAGGAAGACTCGAACAAAATCCAAATGAATTAGGATGGCTGGCAGAGCTGAACTACTAAATGATAAATAATGGACTGCCACTATTTGTCCTCTCGCATCTATTTATTCAGCTCTCTGCTCACAGATGCTTCTTGTAACGCCGCTCAATTACTGCGATCCGCTACGGTGCTTTTGTGGATGGATTGCGCATTTGAGTATGAAGGAGACCCACCTAACGGACGTGTAATTAATTAAGCTCTTTAATTTTTATGTTAATGATGTGGAAAATCCTAATGACTTTAAGTAAAATAGGTTGTTGACAGGCCTAACAAAAAACATGATGAAAAGCAAATGTTTGATCAGATGTTTCATGTACTTTAAGCACACAGGAAGTTGTTACAAATAAATTCTCCCAATTTTATTCGCTTTGATCTTTATTTAATGCACATTTTTTTCAGTCATACTTGGGAATCAATTTTAATTGTACTCTTTCAATCTCACGTTCTTCTATTTGTAACGCTTTGTGTGCATGCGTGTGTTTGTGTGTGTGAATTCGCATTGTTGTTTGTAGAAGAAGAAACTTCCCTCTGACTTTCAACATGTTTCAAGCGCTGAGTAAAATTAATATTAGTTCAAAGTGCCAGCATTTATAGATGTCTGCAATGTACATAAAAAGCATTCTGTGGTTGTGATGTTTGAAAGAAACTCTCCTCTTTCAGTGAAATGAAAAATGTGTTGCTTCTTTCCTGTTTTGTCATCATAGCATGCATGTGTCAATATGACATAATGAGACAAAGCTATAAAGACTGGAGGAGCATCACATCGTCACTTCTGTGATACTGGACTGATTTCATTTAGTAAGGTATAAAATATTTTGCTTCTACGGTATATATTCTATATTCCAGATTGGTTTGTGATGATTCTTTTGAATGTTCTAATGCGTCAACAAGTAATTGTTTTGCAGTTTTGGTCAGAAAATGACAATCACAATGACTGCATGTGGAACCCATATTTCTAAATGTAATTGTCTGTAATGAGGATTCTTAGAATGCAATACTATATATACACAAACATATATTGTATTTCATTCTAATAATTCATTATTACATAAACTCAGTAAAGAAAATCACATATAGAAATATGGTTTCCCTAAATACCAGATAATGTGTTGTGATATTTACAGTATACACATGAAATGAAAGTATTTTAAGGGCTTATTTTTCATTGCTGGTGAGAAGGAAATATTTCTTTAAATGTACTTTTACACTTAGCCTACTAAAATGTAAATTGTTCTGAAACATAGATGTTGCTAAAGTTGCTAAATATAATATATATATATAATGTTTCTGTCTGGAAAATGTTAGTGCTGGTTAATTTTCTAATAACGTTTTTATTTTAACTGTCATAAATGTCACTTCACTAATATTTTCCATTGCACAGTCTGGTATTTCCCTTTAACGCGTCTCCCATCTTTGACTGGTAATGCAAACTAAAAAAATTAAAACACTGATGTATAGATCATATACAGTCATGATGCAGCTGAAATCGGCAGTTGACCTGGGGTGCGTTTCCCGAAAGCATCGTTAGCCAACTATGGTCGCAAGTTCTGTCGTTACTAGAGTTCAATGGGAATTGCGAACAGCTTGCGACCATAGTTGGCTAACGATGCTTTCGGGAAACGCACCCCAGTTTGAAAGTGTTCTAGGAAATGCATTTTAAGTAATAATATTTTGTTGGTCGCTAAGTACTTTATTAGTTGCTGTGTAGATACTCCAAATACCCAGGTGTGAAAATGCATCACCTAATCATGCAGTCTGATCTCTGTATGTGCATTGCGGAATTATTTTTTTTCACAGTAGGCCTAATAACACCTAAATGTGTGATGTGTAAATGCATTTCCTGAGATGGTTTGTTTTACTGTATATTAAAAATGTATTAGATAATATCCTAAAAATACTGCATTTTTATTTATTATTGCAAGCATAGATAGATGCATATTTAGCACAGGTGTTTAGTTTAGTCAGTCCTGTGTTGAACTGTTTTTATTGCCATTAATAAGTGACCTACTTGCCAAAAATAGGATTCTTTCCTACCCTAAAGCTCCATTGAATGGTCAATTACGGTATTGAGAGAATAACTCCTTGTAAAGGAGCAGTGGCGGAACTAGAGTTTTATACATGGGGTGGCCACTGCTACTTTCGGGGGTACACAGTACACACACACACACACACACACAGTGGAAAAGCTTGTGGAAGGAATTGGGTCACTCTGTTTGTGTCTATAAGTGTTGAACATCCAAAATATTTCCAGAAAACAAAGCTGAAGCACCAAGTAGATAAGATACCGCATGTGTCTGTTATGAACTGCTGCATTTATTTACAAAAAAACTCACATTTACAAAAAAAAAATGTTTTTTTTATTTATTTTATCTTTTATTAGATATAGCAGGCATCAAGCAGACATGTCCTTGAAAAAGTTAAACAATTTTATTGCCCATCAATATAAAATCTTATCCTGGGAAGTTTAAATACAACATAATTCTTTCTTTATAATAATTCTAATTCTAATTATTGAATTTATAATTTTTTTTTTTTTTTTTTTTTTGGGGTGAACTATCCTTTTAATCTGGCAAAATCATCTCAACTTAAATTCCTGAATTGGGTATGTGATTGACTGCCTGTGTCTGGTAGATGCTCTGACCTGTTGCTGGTTCGGAAGTCGGACCACACTGACTCTGACTAGCCAGTGGTGATGCCAGGGCTGGGGGGTCTGTTTGCACCTGATCTGCCTGTTAGTCCAGACATTTTAAGCCAAAATGGGGGTCAACCTTGAACAAATTGCAACAAGCAAACTCAACTGATTTTGTATCCTCAATATGTCCTGAGTAAGGAAAAAAAAGAATCCCATTAGGGAAAGTTTAGAAAACAAAAACAAATATAGCCTATTTATACGCCTATTCATTCTTTTTCTTACGAGAATAGGGTAAAACGTTTAACCTTTAGATATCACCATGAAAATTACTGAGTTGATTACTTACATCAAGACAAACAAAAAATGTATTCCAAGTTTTTTTAAATTGTTTGTTAAGATGGACAAACGGTGCATAATCTAATTACGTTTGTGCTAATTTGCAGATCTAAACATTGGGTCTAGCCAGGTGAAAATTCTTGTTCTTGTTGAATCTTGTTGACGCATAACAGTAAAATACTTAATGTTAAGGTCTGAATGGAACCCATTTAGGCTACCCATGAGCATTAATACATAGAGGAAGAAGTACTTTAGAAACCAGCCTTTTTTAATTATTAAGAGATGGGGTTTGGGGCTGGGTCTGTGCAACTGTTTCTGGGGGACGAGTCTAAGGGAAGAACAGGAGACAAGGGTAAGGAGAATGCAGAAGACAAAAGGTAAGTAAAATAAAAAGTGAATCCCCAGAAACAGGTTTCAAAACTTTCCCCAAATGGGATTCTTAGGGACTTTGTTTCCTTACTTAGGACATAATGAGGATACAACATTATTTGAGTTTGCTTCTGTTGCAATTTGTTCAACCTTTTTTTCATAAAATGACTGGACTATGTTTGTGCTTATTTTAAAATAACTCTGATATCTCTCCCTTTCTTTTCATGTTTAATTGACCATGTTCAAAAATATGACAAATTTAAAATATGATTCCAATCATATTCATATTCTAATTATCATCCAATTACCAACATTTAAATCTAAAAAAAAGTGGTTTTGGTAATTTTCACAATTTCATGGCACCCCAGAATATTTTGTTGTATGAATATCTGAACATACCAAAAGAAAGAACAAACCCTGTGCGTTTAAAACAAAAACAAAAAAAATAATGTTATTCTAGCTTCGTGCGTCTTTTTTTTTAATCAACACTTGAATGTTGGCAAGTTTCATAAAAAGCAACATGAGCAAAAAGCTGAGAAAATCGCATTTTTATCAAAGACTACATCTAGATAAGATTCATAATGATGATCAAAACACAGTAGATCGAGTCGATCAACAACCTACACCCATAAAGCTTCATATAGTGATCGTATTATGATATCGCTTGTTTCTGCTCTTCTTTGCCTGCGTGTTGATCTCCTATCCTCACATTAGCTAGAACATTTGTAAACTGTAACGTACACACGGCAAGGTACTGTATATGCGTGTATTAGGCCTAATGTAGGCTATTGGGAGCAAACCACCCTGATGCTAAACTTTAAACGCTTACTTCAAATATGATGTTTTCTTATTCGGTGAAGTTCGGCATCTTGCAAACCATCTCTCGTCCTCTGCTCGTCCGTTTGAAAACCGCGCGCGCCGCGCTGCCGGCGAACGTGATTTAAAAAAAAAAAAAAAAAAATCAGCATCAGCAACTGCCAGTAGCAAATAAAATTTTGGGGTGGCACCCGGGGTGGCCAATCGCATGTCAGGGGTGTCCAGTGCCACCCCGGACCCCCCTCTGGCTCCGCCACTGTAAAGGAGGTTTAGGGTGCTTCTCAATTCTTATTTGTGCATCCTCTTTTCCTTTAATCGCGTCTCAGCTCCACCCCCTGTAGGATGTGAGGGAAGAAAAGGAGGACGGAGGAATCGATTGAAAGCTTTTTTTATACATTGGAATACTTGGATCACTTGAGCGTCATCAGCAGCTCTAAAAGGATCTGCCCTTATGTCGTTTTAGTTTGGTTATTTAAGAAATTCATAATAAATAATAAGAAAGAAAGATGTGTGGTTTATATAAACTGCAAAGGCAAAGTATAAATAAAAATGATTGTGACCGATGTGAAGGTGGAGGAGCATACATACGTGCGTTACGTTTAGTCGATAAAACACTTCCGCATATGATACAGATACACCTTCAGTTTCATCATCTCAGCATCCCGGATAGCTTAGAAGAACTTGATATTGCAACAGAAACTTTTAACTCTCTCTTTTTCAGCACTTTAGACATAGTTGCTGAAAATTATAACTATGCAACAACCGTCTACCACAGTATCGCATCAGGGAGTGCATTGTAGTCTCCCTGAGGAAAAATTTGATTCATTTGTTGCTATGAGAGGAAGAATTTTGCAAACTCGTTAAATCATCTAAATCGACAACTTGTATGTTAGATCCTATACCGACTAAGCTACTGAAAGAGATGTTTCCAGATGTTATAGATCCTCTTCTTACTATCATTAATTCGTCTTTGTCTCTAGGATACGTACCAAAAACCTTTAAGCTGGCTATGATTAAACAGCTTGTTAAAAAACGCACCTTGATCATACAAAATTAGTCAATTACAGGCCGATCTCGAATCTGCCTTTTCTGTCAAAGATACTAGAAAAAGCAGTATCCTCACAACTGTGTTCCTTTTTTTAAAGAAATGATATCTGCGAGGATTTCCAGTCCGGATTTAGACCGTACCATAGCACTGAGACCGCTCTCATTAGAGTCACAAATGATCTGCTCTTATCATCCGATCGTGGTTGTATTTCTATATTAGTGTTACTCGATCTCAGTGCTGCATTTGACACCATTGACCACAACCTTCTTTTAAATAGACTAGAAAACTATGTTGGCATTAGTGGAATTGCACTAGCATGGTTTAAATCATACTTAACTGACCGTTATCAGTTTGTAGCAGTAAATGAAGAGATGTCTTATCGATCACAAGTTCAGTATGGCGTACCACAAGGCTCAGTATTAGGACCGCTGCTGTTCACACTGTACATGCTACCATTAGGAGATATCATTAGGAAACATGGAGTTAGCTTTCACTGTTATGCCGATGATACTCAGCTGTATATTTCTTCAAAACCTAACGAAACTTACCAATTCACAAAATTAACGTAATGACCAGAACCAGGAAGTATGACCATATTAGCCCGGTTCTGTCAACACTGCATTGGCTGCCTATTAAACATCGCATAAATTTCAAAACATTGCTGATTACTTACAAAGCACTAAATGGTTTAGCTCCGCAGTACTTGAGCGAGCTCTTAACGCATTATAGTCCTTCACGTCTATTGAGATCTCAAAATTCCAGCCAGCTGATAATACCTAGAATATCTAAATCGACTGCTGGCGGTAGATCCTTTTCCTATTTAGCACCAAAACTTTGGGACAGTCTTCCTACCATTGTCCGGGAAGCAGACACACTCTGTCAGTTCAAAGCTAGACTAAAAACACATCTCTTTGACCTAGCATACACATAATACATTATAGACTTCTATAATTCAATGTTAGGCTGCATAGGTTAGGTCAGCCGGAACTGGAAACACTTCCCTTAAATCCTGATGTACTCGTTACATCATAAGAAGAATGGCATCTACGCTAATTTTAGTGTCTTTGTTTATCCCGAGGTTTTCCCGCAGTCTGCCAGATCCAGGCCGTATCCAGGTCTGACGAAGGACCTTCGCCTGGACCGATGACAACGCAGTGTTGAAGTGCCAACTAGCCTCTCCCTATGGAGGATCCATATTCCACTCTACAGATAAAGCGTTGTGGAAATTAGGGTTTACATACCAACCCCAAAGCGATAGAATAAAATAAAATTCTGTATCAAAACTTATAGGCAAGACAAGTAGTTTGTTTAGCCATGGTTTGTAGGGAATTACAAACCTGCACGCAATTCTTAATGCACATGTGAACGCCATCAGCATTTATCACAGGTTCGCGTTTAAAGTCTGTTTAGAAAGAACGGTGTCGTCTTAGCGGCCCCTAATTTAATAACAAATGATAATTTCAACGGAAGTGAATCAATCAAACCTAACTTTAGCTGGAAAATAACATTATTCAGGAACAGCTATAAAACCAAACCAATCTCTGTTACCTTACATTACATTAAGTTTATCTCTGTAAAGCTGCTTTGAAACAATCTCTACATTGTTAAAAGCGCTATACAAATGAGGATGACTTGACTTGACTTGACCTGTGTATCCTCGCTCATGACTCCTCAGGAAGCCTTCTCACTCCTCGATCCTCGCGGTGCAACTAGAGAGTTGAGATGTCCTTCAAGATGGCTGAGCTTGATTGGTTTCCGGGTCACAGGATGGAGAACAGAGGAGCGAGGAGACGAGGAGGGATATTGAGAAGCACCCTTAGACTATGCAAAACCTTTGCTTGCTCTGTCACCTGATGGAGTTTGGGTTCCTTGCCACTGTCGCCTCTGGCTCGCTTAGTTGGAGCTCCCATTGTTGAATACACTTAATATTCAACAATATTATTGATCTGACTGTACTGACACTGTTGCATGAGAACTGAACAGAGCTGGACGATGACATCACTGTTTTCTGCAGAACTGCTTTAAAGATGAAAATAATTTTTTTTATTATTGTTGATCTTTACAACGGAACTTAATCAACACTGAACTGACTTCAGCTGAACAATGACGGTGTTTCTTTTAGAGCTGCTGTACAGACCCAAATTTGTTTGCATCATTGAATCATTCTCCTGTTCATCTCTGTAAATCTGCTTTGAAATAATCTGTATTGTATAAAGTGCTATATAAATAAAGGTGACTTGACTTGCCAATTTTTTAGTATTGAGGAGATTATGGAAGTAAAATAATGACAAATGTTTTTGAAACAAAACAGCTTGTTGAATTGCACTACTTGATTTTTTTTTTGCATTGCATTAACCCTGCTTGCATTTTTATGGGCTGAAATTCAACATGGATGTATATTTAAGCTGTGAATATTTCAATTTAAAACTTTTCACACATGTTTTCATTATTAAAAAATAAATAATCCATATTCACCTTTGAGATTTCACTTTCAAAATACCCATTATGTTTAAAAATACAATCTATAATATTCGACAGGCAATTTTCGGTCCATTTTATTTCGCTTTACAAATTCGCTTCCACAAATTCAGTGGTTCAAATTCGACAGAAAATTCGACATTTGACATCTGGGAATGGCAGGAATATCAGTAGATTGCTGATTGATAATCTCCATAGCTGTTAGTCGACCTCACCAGCAAGGGGTGCAAGCGGCTGTTGATGAAAGAAAACTATAGAGCAACGGGTGAGAGAGTCATTCATTCGAAAAAAAGGATTTACAGAAATGGAGCAAGCAGTCAGTATTTGTGATGATTATCAGGGCAATCTAGTGATATTCCTGCCGTTCCCGGATGTCAAATGTCGAATTTTCTGTCGAATTTGACAGAACAGAACTTGTGGAAGCGAATTTGTAAAGTGAAATAAAATGGACCAAAAATTGCCTGTCAAATATTATAGGTTGTATTTTAAAACAGAATGAATATGGATTATTTAATTTTTAATAATGAAAACGTGTGTAAAATGTTTTGAATTGAAAAAATCACAGCTTAAATCTACAACCATGTCAGCCCATAAAAATGCAAGACCTAAAAATACAATGCATTAAAATGCAAGCAGGGTTAATGCAATTCATATTTTTTTCCAAGTAGTTCAACTCAACAAGCTTTTTTGTTTCAAAAACATTTGTCATTATTTTACTTCCATAGGAGATACTTATCAACTTCCTGTCATGTCTAAATTATGTTGTTATTTTTATGAAGAGCCAAGGGTGAGAATCTTAACATGCATCGGTTAAGTGTTTAACTGTGAGCCAATTTGATTTCTGGATGTACAGTATGTATTGCTCTCACTTGAAGTCAAAAATATGAAACAAGGTTAAAATGCTTATCTTAAATTAAATCTTTTTTTTTTCTCATACAGGTTTGCATACTTGCATTTACAGTGACGATGGTGTGGACGGTGGGTCTCAGTAACCTGGTGTTAGGGGTCTATGGATTCACGTTGATCACAGGCCTTCCCGCCAACATCTTGGCTTTGTACACCTTCTCCCAGAAGGTGCGCCAGCGCTCCACCCCGATGGACGTGCTGTTACTCAGTTTAACCATCTCTGACCTGATCTTCCTCTTTTTCCTGCCGTTTCGCATGGTGGAAGCGGCCAACATGAAATGGACGATGCCGTACTTCCTCTGCCCGCTGTCGGGATTCATCTTCTACACCGTCATCGCCAACAGCACCTTACACTTGACGGCCATCAGCGTGGAGCGATACTTCGGTGTAGCTTTCCCCATTAAATACAAGCTGAAACGCAACCCTCGAAATGCCATGATAGTCAGCATCATATTCTGGGTGGTTTCCATGGTGCACTGCAGCGTCGTCTACATCATGCAATACCACAACTATTTGAACCCCAACTTCACTGATCCATCCAAGCGTAACACCTGTTATGAAGAATTCAGTGATGAACAGCTCAAGATCCTCCTGCCGGTTCGCCTGGAACTTTTTTTTGTTTTCTTCCTCATTCCTTTCCTCATCTGTTGCTTCTGTTACATCAAGTGCATCTGCATACTTTCCCGTCTATCCAAAGTTCACACCAAGAAGCGGTATAGAGCCATCGGAATGGCGTTGGGAACGCTTATGGTCTTTGTCATCTGTTTCATGCCCTTCAACATCTCACATGTGGAGGGATTTGTTGGCGGCTATAGCAGTGAATGGAGAAATTATGCTCTGCTCACCAGCACACTGAATGCATGTCTCGACCCTTTCATATTCTACTTCTCTTCTTCAGCTCTCAGAGAGACTTTCAAGAAGGTGTTTCAGGAGCTGGCGAGGCGGCTGCTCCCTCCCTGCTGCCGCTCGACTCTCTGCTGCCGCTCGACTCTCTGCTGCCCTTTATTCAACCGTGGAAGATCAGATGAGAGAACCCAGAGCTCTGATGACAGCATCCGCTAACATATCAAGCCAGGTTTTGCATTGGTTGATGTGCTTTGCCTGCATATGCATCTTCAATGCATGTCATTCTATTACGCCACCGTGACCCAATGCTTTATGGATGGACAGAAGAGGGGCAGCTTAAAAAGGGTTTTCGGAAGAGAAAATCAAGCATGATTGCACCAATATTTGACTTAATTCTCCTCAGCAGCGCAATTGTATTCGCAATGAAATAAAAAGCTTGACCAATTTGTGAACAAATTGCAGTGCAAAATATAACATTTGAACTAATATGCAGTATTTACTTACAGCAATGATATAAACGTCAATTAAACAAAGATATTTTGACACAACTTTGTGAAACAAGCTATTTGTTACAAAGTTTTCAATAAAATTTGTGATTATGCTTTTGTTCTTTATTCCTCCATTCTGAACCATTAACTCATTGCGAATGAATACTGTTTATTTATTTTCTACGCAACACTCAAATGTGAATTGCTTGTTTTTAATTTGCCATCTCTTTAGATAGACCAACACAAATCTGTTCCTGTGATGTCACTTCCTGTCCCTGTTCGAAATTATACAGCGTGTGGAGGTAGTTTGATTTCTAATAATTTATTTAATCTTTTTTTTTTATATATATAGATATATATATATTTTTTCTGTTCTCTTTATAATGGCTAATAATTCATGTAATTTGTTATCACATAATGTGAACATTTGGTGTCACTGAAGCAGATTTTGAACTGTGTCATGTAGTTTTCTAACTTTGATATCAGATTTAGGCTTGGCGTTTCAGCAATGGCGAGAACTGAGGGATTTGAAATGTTGTAAAAGTGCCGCAGAGATGATGGCGATTTTATTAATCAAAAGGTGAGTAAGGTATTTAATTCAACAGATGAATTGCCATATGTAGCTTTTATTGTAAAGCAAGATCTGTTGTGAAGGGTCTTTTTATTTTGGTTGTTGTAGCGCTTTGCTGGAATTTATTTAAGAAGTACAGTGTCTATTAACGGATATAGCTAAAGTAACTTCAGCTAGTCGGCCTGGGATCCTTTCCATCTAAACTGATTATATCTTTTAAGACTAGTAGTAAATGTTTTATGAGCAGTAGGACAACATCTCGGGAATGCTGAGTCCCAATTGAGAGGCTGCATCCTTCGAAGGCTGATTGCATCACTGCGGCGCGACGAAGGCTGTCCCATTTAATAAGGCTCCTTCAAATGCGGCCTTCAAATGTGTGCTGCTTTTCTTGTGAAATGAAGGTGGCCTTGCCTACCATAGAATTCATTGCGCGTCAGTTAATGAATTTCTTTTAAAATTACACTTTTAAGCGCAAGTATTGGGTTTCAATATACTCAAATATCTAATGATACAAATGTAAAAAAATAAATAACTTCAAAGCGGTTCAAATGTTGAATTATCTTACTAAAATGCAATTATATATAGTTTATATTCTTTATTATATATAGAAATGCACCATTGTGAACATATTTAGACAGTTTGTGAACCCTGTTCTGTTTTCAGACAGTTTAATATAACTTTCAAAAAAGTCTATTAGAAACGTTACTGTCACTCATCAATGGCAGCTGTCACAGTTGCTAGTCAAAAAGAACAATCCTCCGTAGGCTAGACCGTCCCAATTAACAACGCTCAATCTGACCATCGTGGCCTTCGAAGGCGTTGCCTTTGAATTGCAGCCAAAGTGACCATGGTTCCCTGAAAAAAGGGAGGGAGACATTGTGTCACAACTGACCCTATGGGGGAACTCCCTTTCTCCGAAAATGCTGAAGTGTGTGTGTGTGTGGGTGCAGGCAGCATCACTGAAGTCAACTAACTCTGACAGCGAATTCTCATTCTCAAGAAACTCTTTGACTTTCAACAACAATCCATCTTGTAGTTTCAAGCGCTGAGTAAAATTAATATTAGTTCAAAGTGCATGCATTTAGAGAAGTCTGCAATGTACAGAAAAAGCATTCTGTGATGTTTAAAAAAAACTCACCTTTCAGTGAAATAAAAAAAAACGTCTTGCTACTTTCCTGTTTTGTCATTGGAAAATGTCAAAATGACATAATGAGACAAAGCTGTGAAGACTGGAGGAGCATCACATCGTCACTTCTGTGATACTGGACTAACGTATAAAACAGCTTCTGTATCTTTTTTCCAGATTGGTTTGTGATAAATATATTTTGAAGTTTTTTGTTTTGCGGGTTTGGTCAGAAAATGACAAATGTTCTCTGATCTACAGGCTATAGAAAAAAACATAGGCCTATGTATGTGGAACCCATAATTCTAAATGTAATTTGGAAAAATGTAAATGTAATGTAATTTTCTGTAATGAGTTTTATGTAATAATGATTATTATAATGCTAAAAGTACACAAACATACAGTATATTGTATTTAAAAAATACCCTCATCTCACGACTCGATACATATCACGATACTGAACTCATGATACTGGGGCGGCAGTGGCTCAGTGGTTCATGTAGGTTGTCTATAAACCGGAAGGTTGGTGGTTCAATCCCCGGTTCCACCTGGCCAAGTGTCGAGGTGTCCATGAGCAAGACACCTAATTATGTAATTTTGTAAAATTTCTGCTCCCGACGAGCTGGATGGCGCCTTGTATGGCTGACACCGCCGTCGGTGTATGAATGAGTGAGTGAATGTTAAATTGGCAAATTGTAAAGCGCTTTGGTGGCCATTGGGTCTGTGAAAGCGCTATATAAATGCAGTCCATTTCCCAGTCCATTTACGTTGCGATACTCCAAGACATATGATAAAAGGTTAACAAAAAATTGTTGATTAAAATGCTAAATTTGGTGTGTAAATGAATAGGCTTGGACTTGGTGCTGATAACCTAATGCACAGGACAATGGTGACAAAAGAATAAAAATATCCATGATTCTGAAGCTGAAAATACAGAACTATTTTAGACGAATAGAGAACAAACGAAGTATCCACAGTATCCTCATTCCCACAGAAGTAAACCAAAAAGGTAATGGAGGTACGGAGAGTTTAGAGATATCTTGTTAACTGCTGTGGGTGTGCTCCCTTGTAAATCAACTTCTGTCCCCAGTAAGTAGAACCCAAGCTTGTACTAATAGGTACAAGGTTGTGTTTTGTTTGATACTAAATAAAACTAAACTAAACTAAGTCTGGCATGGTGATTAATGCAAATTCCCACTGTGAATTCATGTTTACATTTGAAAAGAGGTTTCTGCCTTGGTCTGAGTATTTAGGGAGATGCTGAAGAGGCTCGTGGCGATTTGTAACTCAAATTATTAACGCAGACACTTCGCATCATGTATTTTATAATGGCAGGTTCGCATCTTCTCTCTTTATTCCAGAGCATTTGATGTTTTGTATTTATTATCTTTGAACTGATAATGAAATTGGCATGATACATTTACCTGACATAATACATTTTTACATTTGATTTTATTCCGACTGACTGAAATTGTTTCCCCAAGTAGATTAAACGGATTCATATGTTACCGCAAGTCAGATTATTGACGACTAATATTTGGCACTAATTCAAGCATACTTGGTTTTGCAAAGAAAAGAAGTGAATCTCCGTTTAGGGCAGTGTAACGGGTGTCTGCAGTATTTAACAATTAATTGAATGAATTGTTGTTGGTGCAGATAGATTTAGCAGAAGATTTTTAAGGTTGTAGAGGATGTAGCGGGTTGTGGTGAGAAACAACAGACAACACAAGTTAGATATGAACTGGTATGTAATTTGGTTTCCAATGAAAATAAACAGAATCAGAAAAGGTAATTACAAGGTCAGTCAATATACACACAGTTCAAACGTGAAAATTTCCCCTAGTGTGCACTCTTTTACCCCAAAACATACACAGATCATTGCAATAACAAAATAAAATAAAATGAATAAAACAATGAATAATGGAGTGGTGTCTTTTTTCCCTTTTTTTTCTTAAACACCCTTCTCTCAAAATATCACAAATGTCAAACATTTGATTGAACAAGAACCTCAATTTTAGCTATGGATAACCATACACCATCACGAGTATTCAATGCTTTTCAAAGCACATATCAGTTTCTTATCAGTCTCTGTATTCATCTGTCAATCTTGAGGAAAAGAAAAAACTCAATAGTCTCTAAATGTGAATGGTCTCGCTACAGCAAGACTGGAGAAGAAAGGAAAGGATATTGTCCTCTTCCTTACGAGTTGTTGCCCTTTCACTGTAGTAGATTCGGTTGGCTCGCCATCAAACTTGAAATGTATCACAGGATATCACAGATCATCACAACCCCCAGCACCAAAGATAAAATAGAAATACAAAGAAGAGAAAACAAAAAAAACCTGGACTCTAGAACAATCCTATTCGTCTTTCTCACACAGGCGCATGTGACCAATAATGGCGCCGGTGAACTCTATAGTAATCGTCTTTTGTTTTCACCAGAGAATGTCTAATTGAAGAGAATTGAACCCTTCGCTAAGCCACGCCCGATGGCTTCACGCCACTGGCCAATCGTGGCTTAGCAACCGTAACTAGGCGCGGGAGGTCTGTCAAGCTTTCGAGCGAGGGAAACATGCCGACGCATTGTGCGTATGGATTGTGCAAATCTGATACCCGGTATCCTAAAAGTTTGGGCGGTGGGGTGGCATTTTTTCCCTTCCCGAAACCTAAAAGCCAAAGGGGAGAAATGCCGGGCGTGGATCAAGCAGTGTGGGAGACCTATTCACAACTAAATGTCGACAGGATTAACAAAAAAAAAAAAAACCTTTTGCTTGGAAATAATGGCAGTTCTTTGTTCATAATGCATATATTTGAACGTAAAATAAGACGATTAATGGCAAGACGGAGGCACTGACATACTTTAAAATATATTTCAGCATTTTGTTAATCGGCGGCCTACCCCTGAGTAACTTTACCTCTATCCGATCGCGGCTCTCCCGGTGTTAGATTGATGGATAAACTGTTTGATTTGTAATTATTAGATTATTTTCACATTTCACTTACCCTGCTGTGCATGAACATAGCTGTTTCTCCATTTGTGCATTTCCCATGTGAATGGTCTGCTAAGGAGGCTGCTTGCGCTGCGACCTAACGTTATAGGCTTTAGCTTCAATTTTGATGAAATTATTCTCTAATCGGTTGCATATGTCGTGGATATATCCCTCGAATGCATACTGCAGTCCCTTTTGTCTTGCTCTCTCAGATATTTCACCTGTTCACCAAAAATGACTAATTATCTCCTTGGGAATGTCTGACAACGGTGCATTCACACTGTAATAGACATGGCAGTCGCGAAAGCTTGACAGGCGTAGCAACAGTAACTAAGGAGGGCGGGGCTTAGCGAAGGGTCAATTGGCACTCTCTGATTACTTCCGGTTTCTGGACTGGTTGCAGTAACGCGTCTCTGTCCATGCGGGGGCGCTCGCAGGCGAGTGCAGAATGAATGGGAGTCTATGGGGTTTCACCCCCAGGAATCCACTTTTCTCAGGATGTAATTTTTTGTCAAGTAATTTGAAAGTTGCATTCAAAAGAGAGGGCTAAGATAATACACTCAGCTGAAAATTGCATTTTTAAGTTCACTTATCTGTTCTAAAAATCCGTTCAAAAATGTAATGACGTCACATAATAGCAGAATGCTAGCGTGTTCCGGCCAACAACGGCCTAACCTGTAAGAAATCGAAAGGACATAAGTACTCGTTCATTCGACTTTTGGCCTATAATCTATATTGAACTTGCGGAATCAACAATAAAATCTATGTTGATTCAACGACAAGCAGGAGAAAAAGATACATTTAGCCGTTTAGCCCCATAGACTCCCATTCATTCTGCACTCGCCCGCGATCACCTCCAGTGGAATTCTAATGGAACTGCAACCAAGATGATACACATTGGGGCTAATAGGAAGTGCCAAGGCTCTCCGTTAGACGGGCTCTGCTTTCACCCAGGCGCGTCTCACAGGCCGCGCCTAATAATTAATTAAATAATTAATTATGGTGTAGTATGTCATGATTACTGTATGACCTTTTTCTCATAATTAGCTTTTTATGTCATAATTTTTACGTTTTAATCTCATAATTGACTGTCAATTTAGACTTATCTCATAATTATGACTTAATATATCAAAATGTTGCCTTTTTATCTTGTTATAAGTATGGCTTTATAAAGACATTACCTTATAATAATGACTGACATTTTTTACCATTTTCTCATGATTGACGTTTTTTTTATAAGACTTTTTATCTCATAATTATGATTTATTATGTCAAAATTTTGACTTTTTATGTAATAATTATGACTATTGCATAAATATATTAAATTTGATCTGATAACTGACTTTTTATGTCATAAAACTTTTTTATCTATAGATAGCTTTTTATTATCATTATACTGTTCTCATCTGACATGAAACAGCAAGCTAAACTCGTTTCTTCAAAAGGTTTTCCTCCAATGAACAGGCAATGTGTTGTACTTGGCAGGTAATTTTAATGAAGAAAAGGTAAAACTGAAATAACAAACACATAACCAAATGCAGGTAAGTAAACAAAATAAATACAGCACGAACAGATAATATATTGTTCCTAAATTGGGTCTTAAGTTATTAAATTAAATATACTCACTGACGATGCCCCATGACCGAACAAAAGATGGATGGATAGATATCGTTTTACTACAACATGTGTTTCTTCAACATGACTGCAACAGCAGCACCACAGGAAAATGATCCCACCCACAAGAAGTCTAAATTACAAAATAAAACACACACTTTCAAAATAAAGGCATTCTACATTAAACAGTCTCTTGTAACTTCTTTAATTACACCACACTCCCCGCCTGGCACCTGTAGGATGCCCTAATTACTTTAACCTAAACAACCTCTGACTCCAAGAGTAGAACGACCTCAGAGACCGGTCTCAGGTAAGTCCTGGGGGGTTGGTGGGAGGCCACCTTCACTTCCACTTTCCTAACTAGCCCATCATTGCTCTGAAAGGCCTTTGCTATTACTCCCATTGACCATTCATGCCTTCTTGCTTGTTTGTCCTTTAGCAGCACTATGTCTCCATCCTTGAGATTCTGCCTCTTGGAATGCCACTTTTGTCTGCTCTGAAGTGTATTCAAGTACTCCAGCCTCCATCTTGCCCAGAACGTGTCTGCTAACGCCTGAACTTTCCTCCATTCATGTTTCAATAGATTGACATCCGAGAAGTTCCCAGGAGGAATTGGTGAAGTCCCAATCTTCTGCGTAAGCAGCATGGCTGGAGTAAGTATCAGAGGCGCTTCCGGATCTGAGGAGACTGGTATCAATGGTCTAGAATTAATTATAGCCATGACCTCTGCCATCAATGTGCACAGGACTTCATGGGTAATCTTCGACCTTCCTTCTTGGAGCAACATTGAGTCCAGGGTACGCCGTGCCGTTCCTATCATGCGCTCCCAACTGCCTCCCATGTTAGACGCATGCGGGGGGTTAAAGACCCATGTGCACCTTTGACTGAGTAGGTATGCATTGACACTGTCCTCTTGAGCGTCTGTGGCAAGCTTTAACTCGTTGGTAGCCCAACAAAATTTGTCCCGCGATCGGACCTAATCTGCTTTGCTGGTCCCCTGATCGAGAAAAACCTGCGGAGGGCATTTATACAGCTTGAAGCAGTCATAGACTCAATCACCTCTAAATGGACAGCTCTTGTGGACATACAGGTGAACAATATTGCCCAACTCTTGCTGTTGGCACTTTCACCTCTGGTCCGACGTGTCACGACTTCCCAAGGCCCAAAAACGTCCAGCCCTACATAGGTAAATGGAGGCTCTTGCTGCAGGCGCTCTGGGGGGAGGTCCGCCATCTGTTGCTGTTCCAACCTGCCACGCAATTTTCTGCACGTCACACATTTGTAGATAAGGCTGCTGATGGCTCGTTTTGCTCCCATTATCCATAGGCCACTTCCACGCACCGCACCTTCTGTGAAGTGCCTTCCCTGGTGTTTAACCTGTTCGTGATGATGGCGAATAAGTAACACAGCAAGATGATGCTTGCCAGGGATAAGAATGGGATGAGTCTCATGTGCAGGTAGGTTTGAATGGATAATGCGTCCTCCGTAGCAGACCCTCTTTGTCTCTCACAGGATGCAACTTCTTTAGAGAACTACTCTCAGGTAAGTCTTGTTTCCTTTCAAAGCATGTCATCTCTTCTGCGTAAACCTCACGTTGCACACTCTTTATGATGACATGTTCTGCCTTGGTAACTCAGCTCCTGTAACGCCTTTCTTGCAGTAGTGCCATCCAACACATTCTGCATCATTTTCTGGTTTGTGGAAGCTTTGTGCCACATGTAATAGTCGAGCTACAGCTCTTGACAGTCGACTCCATGATGAAAAGCGTTCAAAATGCTTAGTGTCCAGTTGTTCTCTTAAGACCTTTGTCGAAAGTGCTGTGACCTTTGGACGAAGTTTGGATCAACCAGTTCAAAGGCTATAATGTCTGATGACGACTTCTCAGGTTCCAACAAAAATCTTGGTCTCATCAACCAACTGGTTCCTTGCAACTTACTTGCAGGCACGGATCTTGAGCCGAGATCGACTGGATTGTTGTCTGTGGCTACATATCTCCACTGACTCGGATGGCTGGACTGTCTGATGCGCTGCATATGGTTATTCACATATACGTAGAACCTTCGAGATTCATTACTTATATAACCCAACACAACCTTACTGTCCGTGAAGAATGTGATCCTGTCCAGCTTAAGCCCTATTTCCTCTCTGATCTGGTCCGCAATTTCTGTGGCCAGCACTGCAGCGCAGAGTTCTAGTCTCGGGATGGTAAGCTCTGCCAGAGGTGCCAGTTTGGCTTTGCCAAGTACGAAACTGACTTCTGTGCGACCTTCGTCAGTTTCCACCTTTAAGTAGGCAACTGCCGCAATTGCCTTTACCGAGGCGTCAGAAAAGACACATAGCTTTGTACCTTTGGCCCTACTCAGCGAACATGTAGCATAGGTGCGGCAGATGTTCAGATCATTTAGCTCTTGCAGTGAGTCCTGCCACCGTTGCCACTTCTCAAATTTCTCCGGAGGCAGAGGTATGTCCCAGTTAGTACCTTGGGAGACTAGTTCTCGTAGAAGGAGCCTGCCCTCAACCGTCACAGGCGCCAGGAAGCCCAAAGGATCAAACAAGCTATTGATCGTCGAGAGCACCCTTCTGCGCGTGAAGGGTTTCTGGGGCTTGGGATTGTTAAAGGTGAATGTATCCCTTGTCATATCCCAGGCTACTCCCAGACTGCGCTGGATGGGCAAGTCGTCAACTGCAAGGTCCAGAGACTCCATACCCTTGGCTCGATCTTCCCTGGGAAAGGCATTTATAACATCGACCTTGTTTGATGTGATCTTGTGGAGCTTTATATTGTAACCTGCCAACAGATTTTGGGCTCTCTTTAGAACATCAACCGCTTCAACCTCAGTCGGAAAGGACCGCAAGGCGTCATCCACATAGTCTTAATGTCTTAACATAAGTCTTAATGAATTCACAGACATCCCAGCCGAAATCCTTCTCTCCCTTATTTTTTTTACACGTACACGTAACATTCTCATTTTCCACTAGATATTTTCCTCTACATCTCATCAGCAATTTCGATTTTGGCACGCTCTGCAGCAGCTGAGCACTAAGGAGCGAATGTACAGTGACGTGACATAACTGCCAGATTCAAACTGTGCTTTCGCGTTATGGCTGGCGTCAGACGCCAGACGCGCTCGGCGCTTGTCATATATCACAACTATTTAGTGTTTTTAACCACATAATGTTTATTTTAGGCTTCAGACATTTAAATACATAGAATTTAAAGCAAAACAATACATTTATAGTATGTAAAATACACAACAATGTCTATGGAAGCAGCAATAACAATCCATTCAAATATATTCGCGATGCCGGCTCAACATCGTGATGTCTGTCAGCCATCGCGATGGACGATGGCATCGTCTATCGGCCCAACCCTACTAACAGCCTTGTCACCTGACCTGAATACTGCGCGCTGATTCGTTAAAACTGACTTTTCGGGTTGTGTTCACAAACAACAAGGGTGCTGCTTGTCGGTTTCTGCTGTAAAACATGAACTTGCGATGCCTTGACACAGTGGACAATACCGGCTTTTGTGACAAAATGTGTTTAGGGTTCAGTCAATCTTGCATCTATTTCAGCTGAGAAAAGTTACGTGAGGATGTGGAGAGTGTCAAAATAAAGGTACTGTATTATATCGATATTTTATGTGTGGTTACGTGAGGATGTGGAGAGTGTCAAAACATTTTTGTTTTGGACATTTTATCTCATAATTGAACATGAATTTTTTTAATAAAACATCATAAAGTTAGAAATGGAGCCGCTATAGAGGAGTCTGCAAACAAAAAGAGAACGTCACAGAGCTCGTAATAAAACAAGAATCAACATTGGCATGGCTTTTCAGAGATGGATAGAACTGAGAGATTTTAAATGTTGTAAAAGTGACAGAGAGAGGATGGCGTTTTATTACTCGACAGGTGAGTAAGGTATTTTATTGAACAGATAAATTGCCATATGTAGCTCCCTAACAGATTTCATAGTAAAGCATCATCTATTGTGAAAGTGACATGTGAAGGCCATTCCTCAGAATTTTCCTCTGCGTTTAACCCATCCAAGTTAGTGCACAAACATTAGGAGTGCTGCGTGTCCGGCCACCCCGTAGGCCTTCTCAGAGATGTGGACACTAGTCCTACATGGCTTTGAAGAAAGAGACGGGGTGGATTTCCATGCACAGGACGGACGCAGGTGAGCTGCGATGGCCTCCTTGAAAGGAGGCGACTGGGCATAACCCCACTTGTCCGCCCCCTCAACCAAGAAGAGGTGGTTGTTTCCCTGGGCATGGGCTGTGCCTGAGGGATGGGAGCATGGCCGTGCAAACTCCTCATGGACTTCAGGGAAGAACGGCACCGGTCTTTGGGGGGCTTCTGACTGGTGGCCTGCATACAGATAAGAACCATACACCCCTTTTCTTGAAAGCTACTCTTGGGCTGACCCTAAGTTTTCCTGAAGTTGACCCGAAGGTTACTGAAGTGGCACCCGCCTCGTCCATCGGGGCTTCTGACCCAGCACCTGGGTTGGAAGCTTTAGTTGACATTGCATCATCCTCTCCAGAACCGGAGAAGACCAGGTCCCACGCTTCAGGAGAAGGCTGTCCACCGTATAGAAGGGCTGGTGTCAGCTTATCAAGGAAGCCTCCCGAGTAAGCAAAATGCAAAATGCATGCAGTTTTGTTTTTTAACCTCTACATGGTCAAAAGTTACATTAGTGTATCTTTAACAAGTCTAAAGATCATACACAGTTTTGCTTAAATACTTGTTCAGAATATAGTTTTTTGTGCATGCATGAGTTTTTCATCTTTCCGTGCATTAAGATCATACCCAGAGAGTTTACGAGATACGATAGTGGGCATAAACATCACATATACAGTATTTGTTGCTTCTATTGTATTATGCTGAGTGCCACTTGCAACTTTAAACGTGAGTTTGTGTCTTTTCTGCCCTACTTCCACTTCAGCAAAAGCTGCATCTCTTTTTAGCCTGCATGCTCATCTGTCTTTCCTGTGGCAGAGGCGTCTGAAACAACATACTTTCCTGTTGTATGATATAGGGGGAATCCACATATGTGGGACACTCTCTGATAAGCTTTCAATGGCATTTGAAAGTATGTTCCAGAGGCATAAAGATAAAGATCTCCACTGCACAATACAGATATTACACCTAAATGCTTCCTCAAACACCTTAAAACAGAAATTTCCAGGAGTGACTGATAAACTGGGCAACATAGATATTTTAAATACATATCATTTTAAATGTAATAAAATGCTAAATGACAATTAGCCTAAATTTACTTTATCCTATCCGATAAAGTAAGTTAATCCTATTACCTTTATCCTATTACTCAGATGTTTTTAAATCTTTGGATGTCAATGTTGTTTGGATGTTCTTAAAAATATACGTTGTGTTCTATAGAAGAAAGAAGGTCATGTGGGTTTGTAAAGACCAACATTTTTTTTGGGGGGGGGGGGGGGGGGGGGGTTAAGTATGCATTTAAGAGAAAAAATGCATGTTTTTTTTAATCTTCTGATATAAATCAAAAGAGGCCACAAGATGGTGCCATATATAATTTATTGTGAATAGAATAGTTCAAGAAAGCTTTACATTTACCACACAATATTAGATACATTTTTGACACTTTGCATTCAGACCATTAGAGTTTAGGGTTAGTAGATATGCATCTTTTTGAGTAGATGTAATATTGTGTCCTCTGTCTAACAGCTCAGGATGAGTTCAATGGTATATCTACTCATCACTAGATTAAGGAAACAATTTTTTTTTTTTTTTTTTTTTTTTTTTTTTTTTTAAGTAACCATAAAGAAATGAAAGCTTTAGTGTAAGTTCTGCCGGGAAGACTCAATTGGTACGTCACTTATTACCCTTCTCATCTATCCAATTGTGTTCTAATTAGTGCTGTCAAACGATTAAAATATTTAATCGCGATTAATCGCATTAATGTCATAGTTAACTCGTGATTAATCGCAAATATTTTTTATCTATTCTAAATGTCTCTTGATTTTCTTTTTGTCCCATTATTTTTTCTCATTTTAATGCTCTCAACATGGAAAAGTGGATCGGCTTGCTTTGTGCAAATGTTTTTATTCAAAACAAAATTTTACATATACTGTGTTCAATTTCACACTAACATTCTCACTTGGAGCAAATAATCTCTCAATGTAACACTGTCCATTAGCTAATAAAAGGGTGAAAGAAATACTAACGAGGTCCTGATATTGACGAGGGGGCGGAGAATTCGCATCAGCTGTGTGTGTGTGTGTGTGTGTGTGCTTGGCCATCAAGTGGTATTTCAGACTGGACGTGCTGCGATGATGATAGCTCAGTTCACAACAACAAAACACACAGATCACTTTGGTCTTGTCAATGGAATAACTTTGTAAAAGTAAACTTTCCTTTCAGAATCTTATTGGCATCCATTTCGCCGTCTCGCGCTCGTCATCCACTCAAAGAGTAACGTTAACCAACTATTTGGCCGGCTCGCAAGCCCAAAAGTGTGTGCGGCGGCACGCCTGTTGTTTTGTTTCCGGTCTAGCTAGATCAGCTTGCGCTTTGGTCGATGAAGCAACAAAACATCCTCGCACGGCGCAAGCCATTGAAATGAATGTGTTTCATAGCGCAGCGCCGCGCATGCCTCGTCCTGTTGTAACAGCATGTGAAAAAAACGACAAAGTTTGCTAGGCCAAAAAGACCGTTAATCGCGCGATAAAAAAAATTACGCCGTTAAAATGGGTTTGCGTTAACGCCGTTAATAACACGTTTAACTGACAGCTCTAGTTCTAATACTTGTAGTATAAAAGATCGGTACTTACACATGTCTGAGTTCGCAGATGCTGACGCCTACATTCAGTTCGCAGAAACCGACGCCGGCGTTCACTCACCCGCGTCTCGACTGCAATCATAACAACATAAAATCATATCGTTGATTTTGATCTCACCAACTCTGGTGGCGTGCGAGAGCGAGACCCGTGTGTAGGAAACCAGCGCATGGCGGCTTTAAAAAACGAATCTCATGAGAGACGATCTCCTCACACGTTTTTCAAGTTCAAGTTCCACTTTCAAGGCTTTCAAGTTTTTGGTAGGCGACTGGCCATCAGTCATCTTTAATTTGATAATTAAGGTCGTGGTCATTCCTGTCTCTGCGTGGTTTGTCTCTGTGTGTGTCTTCTAGGCCTCGTGGCATATCGTTGCCTGGTCCGGTGTGTGGCCTCGTAGCCCTTAGTGGCATTGGTTCTGTGAAGCCGTTGTCTCTGTGCGACCTCGTCTCTGTGTGGCCTATCGTGGTCTTGTCCTGTGTGGCCTATTGTGGTCCCGTGGCCCTCGTGGCTTTGGTTCTGTGAGGTCTACCATGGCCAAGTGGCATATTGTTGCCTCGTCCTCTGTGCCTATCGTGGCAGTGTGGCCCCTCCAGGCATAGGTTCTGTGCTTGTCTCATGGCCTTGTCTCCATGTGGCCCATTGTGGCCTCCACACAAAGACAATAGTCCTCCAACATGCTCCTGTTGCGTTGTTTTCACCCTCTAATGAGTCTGTACAAATTGCATAATATGCGTTTACAACAAAGACACTAAATTGCATTGTACGTCTGTGCACACGTTCTATAGATCTGCGATTGAGTTACGTCTTCCGATGGCTCATAAAACGCTCGGTGCACTATGACCCAAGGGTTTGTCGCATGTTGTGACGTCACAAGCTGCATCATTTGACTCCTATTTGCTGTATCTACTGTGTTCTACTTTTGTTATTGTCACTTTTTTATCATTCAAAAGTTCAAATCAATTGTGTGTAGTTTTAAAGTGTTTTATGCAAGTTTTATACATTGACAAGTTTGAGGTTGACATTTGTGATATTTCTGTATTTAATAAAATATGTAGAAAAAAACTATTTAATTTTTTTAGTGTGTTATTTATTGCACTTTTGAGCTCTTTATCTAGTTACTATTCATTTATTACATACATAGCCTTCAAATTGAGGGTGTAAGGATTGTTTTGATGTATAGCATATGAAAATGTTCAAAAGAATGACAGCACATGTAAAATCCTCTGGCGGAATTGTTCTATGGCAGGTCATAAAGGGTTAATAAATCCAACCTTGTTACGTTATTTTGCCTTCTGAGTCTTTCTGGTAGATCTAGATAGGAAAATTTTCTGAAGTTGCTAAGAGTGGTGCTTTCCCAAGCCAAATGTGCTTGGTTTGGCATATTAGATAGCTAATATGTTGCTTAGGAACTATTAAGGGTGTTTATTATTAGGCAGGCTGCTACGACATATACGGTGGTATTTGCTAAGCAGTCGCTCTGTTGTTTTGAGTGGTTGCAAGAACATATGCAGTTGCAACGGATGTTTGTTAAGATGTTTCTTGGTGGTTGTGGATTGCTAGGATGTTCCAAGCGGTTGCTAGGTTGTTCTGGCTGGTACAGTGTCTGCTTTAATGCAGGCATGGTAACTAATATAGTTATCATTGTTTTGAACAGCCCTCAACTATAACAAAGACATCGTTTTAAACATCATTCAAAATGTAAAAGAATTTGAGTCCACACTACAACTATAACGATAACTGCATAGAGGAACGATATCGCTTGGAATCAGTTTCAGAAAGTTATTTTTTTCCAGCTGATGAACGATAAAAACATCGAGAGCCAATTATTACATCAGAATCCATCCTGCTTTAAAAAGGCAGAGCATTTAAAATGGTAGCATGTGCTTAGAATAAACATAACATTGTTGTGCGGATGCTAATATACTTAATGTTATAGTTATCTTTATAGTTAACACTCTTGGTGTAAACAAGCCTTAGCAATAACAATGTAGTTTTAAAAAATCATTCTAATGTAAAAGAATAGCAGAGACCACAACCTGGGCCGTAAGCAGGGTTTTACAATCACAAGGTCCCAAGTTTGAGGTAGTTAGGGGGAGAACATTTAGATTTCTCTGATCTACATATGTGCATTTCAAGACATTTGAAGATCAATAAATAAATAAATAAAAATATGTAAAGGAATAGCTTTAAAACAAACAATGTCAGTAAGTAGATTATTTGTCAATACCTGCTCTCTCCTCATCTCCTTCACTCTTTCTTTTTCTCCTTATCTTATTCTTATTCTTTGTCTCCTTATCTTGCTTCGCCTCTTCCCCTCCTAAAGCTGAGCTTTGCCTGGCAGTCTTTTCATTTTTGTCTGTGTCAGTAAAGAAAGTAAACATAGGGTCAACTGATATATTAGCCTATAATGTTTTAGTAATCATTTTCTTAGACAAGTTTACTGAAGCATACAAACGCAACAAATCAGCTCAGATGAGAAGATCTTGCCGCTGTACAATATCCCTGCAGCACTAAAGTAGTGTTGATACTTATTAGGCAATTATTTTACAACATTTATTATCCACCTCAGAAAAATACCCAGGTCTGGACCTCGGTGACCTCATAGCTGGCTGTGGCCAGGTCCACACCACAACTATAACAATAACGGCACAGAGAAAATATATCCTTGGATTTTTTTCCTGCTGATGAAAGATGAAAACATTGAGCCAATCAGAATCCATCCTCGAGCTCGAGCATTAAATGTGGCGCATAATAACACGGTGCATTGGTAATAGTTATCTTTATAGGTGTAGTTCTTGGTTTGAACATGCCTTAAAGGGACAGTTCACCCCAAAATTAAAATTCTGTCATCGTTTACACACCCTAAAGTTGTTCCAAACCTGTATGAGTTTCTTTCCTCTGCTGAACACAAAAGAAGATATTTTGAACAAAATGGGTTACCAAACAGTTTATGACCCCCCGTTGACTTCCATATGAAAAAAAAATAAAAAATACTACGGAAGTCAATGGTGCCCCAAAACTGTTTAGTTACTGTAATTTTTCAAAATATCATCTTTTGTGTTCAGCAGAGGAACGAAATTCATTCATTTTCATCTTTGGGTGAACTATCAGTTTAAGTTTAATTAAAAAATAAAAGTAGTAGCCTATCACATTTTCTTCATTTGTGTACGGTGCTTGTTTAAATCAGTAATCCTGATTTTAAACTTGAGCAAACATCACTAAAAATACAAACATGCCTAAAGAGACGGTCGTTGCACAGTGATGTCCTGATTGATGAGGCTGTTTTGCTGATGCACAATCATCATGGGATCAATCAGCAGTCCACTCGGCGCACAGGTAAATGCCATTCAGACGTGTCTTTTGATAAACATGGTCCTGTTCATTCACAGACACAGCAGATCTCCGGGTAATTATAGGGCGAGATGCAGAACAGGACAGTCTAATTATCACATAGATTCATCTTTCAGCACATGGGACAGAGCGTATCTGCTGAAATGTCAGTGGAGGCGGTGCTGATTGCCACCATCTCTGATTAAACAGCAGGCAGATATTCATTGTGACATGATGAGCCTGTCACGTTTAACTTCCTCTCACCTTCACCTTCGTTTCTGAAGAGGCTCTCGTGGCTTTTTCTAGTCTGCGTGGCATGAAGTGCTTCTGGATGTCTTTCTCAAATCTTCCCTTCAGAGAAGTTCTGTGGGAGTTTGCAGGATTGGCGATGAAAATTATGATATCAAACCTGTGTGATTTTAATTTCTTCTGTAGAACACAAAAGACATTTTGAAGACATGCTCTTTCTCGTGCAATAAATCATATAGTGAGTTTGGCTATAAAGCTCCAAACACTTTATTTAGATGGTCCGATTTAATCATTCTACTAACTATACGTAACTTTGCAACTCCATGTCAAATAGCAGTCAGATTATTAGTAGACTGTCTGTTTAATGTCTGCTAACACTTCATTTTGATGCTTCCCAACAGAGAGACTAGAAGTAACTTTCCAGCAACTACATGTCAACTTATTCAACTTATACAATGTCGAAGTGGAACATCTAATTAAATTGTAAAAAATAATAAGAAGAATTCTAAACAACGTGTGTGCTTATTCTGAGCTGTTTGAATCCTTGTGTTGAAAAAAAAAAAAAAAAACGGAATTTAAAATGAAAACTGTCAGTAATTTATTGCTGTGGTTTTTGATTAATCATCTGATCATGGTTATTCCAGCTAATCTAAATTTTTTTAAGGTAACCACAATAATGACGTTGTTTAAATTTCAATCACATTTTGCCAAATAAGCGCTTAAAGAAATGCAATAAATATTATTTAAAAAATACACAAAGATAGTCAAAGGTCTTCCTTCATATGAAATGAAGACATTGTAGGTTTAATAAAACTGCATTATTATATTATATTACATTATATTATATAAATTTATTGTAAAACCATACGTTTTCACAGCGTTAAAACATAAATCATGGAATATTATTAGCCTATGTTCTTATGTTATATCATATAATATATTGTTATATTATAGTATCATAAAAATGTAAATCAAAGGTCTATTATATTATTATACACTGCCTGACAAAAAAAAAGTCACTGTTTGGATTTAAAAAGGCAAATGCGTAGAGTCTGATTGGATCATTATTGCAGTGATTATCATTTCTCTTGCATGTTATATGTTTGGCAGCAGTTCTTCTAACCCTAATTGATTGAGTGTGTAGGTTTTCATTTCTTAAACAACCATGTAGGAAGCCACATCATGGCCATATTCCAGGATGACAATGTCAGAACAACTTTACAGAGTGCTTGACTCTTGCATTGTCAATACATGCATGTTGTGATGATGTTATTTCCATCAAGAGGTGCATCATTATTTTGGTCAATATCTTGTATTGACAATGCAAGAGTCCAGCACTTTTTAAAGTCTCCTCCAGCACATCCCAAAGACTTTCAATGAGTTCATGATCTAGACTCAGAGGAGACAATTTATGTGTGAAAATGTTTCATGCCGTACATTCACAAAACAACAGCAATTTTACTCTACACAGGTCAAAAGAGGTGTTAGGTGCTTTTGGTTACTGTCATCAAGGTTTTGCGAGCTAGGAGGGCAGCTTTCAGAGGGGACAAAAAACTGTTGGGCTCAGTGCATTATGGGAATTATCTGGGGATATTGGAGCTTATTGCACATTTCGACCCATTTTTAAAGGACCACCTTGTGAAGCATGGCAACAAGGGGAAAGGTAAGCCATCACACCTCTCCTCCAATGTGTGTGATGAGTTTATTGCATTAATGGATGACAAAACAAAGCAAGTCATTGCAGATGAAATTAAGCAGGTGAAATATTTCTCTGTTATCGGTGATTCCACCCCAGATCTTGCGCATGTGGATCAGCTGACGTTTGTATTCCGATTCATTAATGCAAGTGGAAAAGGGGAAAAGGTTGAAAGGTTCATTGGATTTGAGCCCATCCACAGCCACACAGGCCTTAGTTTAGCTGAATCCGTGATTAGCATGGTGCGAAACCTTGGACTGGACTTGGCGAACTGTCGTGGGCAAAGTTATGATAATGCTAACAACATGTCTGGCAAGTACAACGGACTCCAAGCTCAGTTAAAAAAAGAAAACCCACTTATCCACTATACACCGTGTGCCGCCCACTCCTTAAATCTTGTAGGTATTAATACTATGGAAGACTGCTGTGCAGATGTCATCTCTTTTTTTTAACTTCTACAGTCTCTGTATACATTTTGCGGTGCTTCAACCCATCGCTGGAATATAGTTTTCAAAAACAGCGACTATGACATTAGCATAAGTTAAAATCCCTCTACGGTACCCGGTGGAGCTGTAGAGCAGACTTAACGAAGGCTCTATGCAGAAATTATAGAGAAATTACATATTCATTAGCCAAAATAGCCTCGGACTATGATGAAAATAACCAAACCAAACGCGAGGCATCTGCGCTGGTTGCTAAACTTGATACACTTGAGAGTGCAATGATGACCATTTTGTGGGACAGAATATTGGGAAGATTTAAAGCAACCAGTGACAAACTTCCAACAAGTGACATAGATTTAGAAACTGCTGTGCGGCTTTTACAGTCCCTGCTCTCCTATGTTGGCACGTTACGAGACCAGTTTGCAGATCTGGAAGAATCAGCACGATCTATCAGTGCTACACACACAGGACTATCAGTATGACATTTCACGTAGGAGAAAAAGAAAGAGATTTGCTGACGAGAGTGACGTTGATGAGGAGGTCGTCTTTACTAATGGCAGTCTAAGATTCTAAGTTGAAACATATGTAATTATCGACAAACTCATTTCTTGCCTATAAAAACGGGTCGGTGCATGAGCTCTTTGGTGTTTTATTTGACAGGTACTATGATGAGTGTGATGTGTGCGAACGAGCTGCGAGGCTGAGTTCCACTTATCCGACAGACCTAGATGCGTCCCTAGCAGACAAACTCATGCAGTTCACTCACTTGGTGTCGAGTGACACTTCCCCTGCAGTTGTTGCAAATTCTTGAAACGAACGGCCTTAAGACAACATTTTCGAATGTATATGTTGCACTCATAATGTTCTTAACACTGCCTATCTCTGATTTTGAGGGTGAGAGGTCATTTTCTGTTCTAAAACGAGTTAAAAATGTGTTAAGGACCACAATGTCACAGACAAGAATTTCTGCACTTTCTTTGCTGGCCATAGAGCATGAAGTTGTTGAAGGTTTGGATTTTGATGATATTGTGCACCAGTTTGCATATTTAAAGCTTAGAAGGAAGGCCACTGAGTAATCTGATATAAGAAATTACTTAGAAAGAATTAATCTTTGATAGCATTAAATGTTTTGAGTTTACACAATTGAAGTCAAGAAGGCCAGTGTCTTAGGGAAGATAATAAGGGTTGATAGTTGTGGTATGAATGTAGGCCTATATTAAAGTAAAGATGGCCAATGTGTTAGACAATGTTAAAACAATATAAAATATAACATTATCTTTATTGTGAAATGTATGTGCACAAAGTCAAGAAGGCCAGTTAATTAGGCTCACCTGTTAAATGAAGAGAAAAGATAAGGATTAATAGGTGTGTGTTAATGTCAGATGTTGTGCATGGGTTTACATATGTAAAGTCAAGAAGGCCAGTGTGTTAAAGGGGTCATATAATGCCATTTTCATACAAGTTAATTTGATTCTTTAGGGTCTAAATGAAAAGTTTGTAATATACTTTAATGAAAAATTCTCATTAGTATTGTAAGAAAAAACTAATTTTACCTGGTCAAAAACAGCTCTGTTTTCAGCACGCCGTTTCAGTGAATATGCCTTTAAATGATAATGAGCTTCGCTCACTCCGCCCCTCTTTACCGCGGGCGTTTCGACACAAAGTACGTGGAGTGTTGCCTTGACAAAATTTGAGGGTATATTTTGGAGAGAGAATGGCAGCGGTCTCTGAGGCAACCGTATCAGTTTGTACCAGAGTCGGACCCGGAACGAGATGACGGCCGCAAAGAAGTTCGACAATTAAGGCTCGAACAGGACGTTTCTGAATGGTTGGTTAACATAATGTCACTTTGATCTATCTTTGTGTTCTGGCAGGGTAGAGTAACTTAGTGATATGTACGAATGCTATGTGTTTACCAGTGTTGGGCAAGTTACTTTTAAAAAGTAATTAGTTACAGTTACTAGTTACTTCTTCCAAAAAGTAACTTAATGAGTTACTCAGTTACAAATTTTAAAAGTAACTAGTTACTTAAGAAAGTAACTATTGCGTTACTTTCAAGTAAAATTTAATTTTAAATGCTCAAATGTGACCCCACCTCTACCCCTCTTTAACGGAACTTAAAATACATGTGCATGTTCAATTATTTATGATAAATCTGAATATTTTAATGAAATGGACACTTAATACAATATATTATTAACAGAAACATGAAACATTTGTACACACATCTAAAAAAAAATGTTGCTGTGGGACAAAGTGAGACTAGCCTCCAATCAAATGCCATGTATGTAGATATTATGTTTATATAGTGGATCAATGCAAATAACACAATAGATGTTTTGGAACTTTTGATATTTATTGCCCCTCAACAGGCCACAACTGGGCAAATTAAATTAAGCTTGTTAAGCAATATACCTAATTTCTTGAAGGAAAAAGTAATGTCTATACTTCCATTTAGAGAAGGCTACTTTTGGATGATTTGGGCTCGTCGCCATACCTGTCTCTCGTTGACTGACTGGCTTGTGTTGTTCCTTGTGTGTCCTGTCCTGTCCGACTATGCGTTATGATGGGTCGTTCGCAATTCATGAGCGTTAGCCGTTAGTGATGATGGGTTGTTCGCGAATGAGCGTTAGTGATGATGGATCGACTCGTTCGCGAATGAGCTTTTGATGGGAGCTGGCTCGCATATCTGAAGAGCCGACTCTATTTTTTACAAATTTAGCCTATAGAAATTAAATAATTATGTAATAAAAATTGAAATATTATAGTCAGTCATTTAAAGAGCCGTTTGTGAGCCAGAAGAGCCGGCTCTTTTCAGTGAGCTGAGTAAAAAGAGCCGAATGCCCACTACTACTATGCGTGCTTTCGAACACCCGCCCAACTCTACCTCTGATTGGCTTACAATGACATTTTACTCTACCTCAGCCAATCGTAAGCATTTATGCGCTTGTCTCGTGCTCTGCCCACTAACCAAGGAAGAACAGTAAAAAAAGTATTTGCCTCTCGCTCAGAGATCTAGTTGGTCTGATGAAAAAAAACCAGCTTCATCAGTTATAGTAACGCGCCGCATTTTTTGGCAGTAACGGTAACGGCGTTATTAAGATGAGTAATCAATTAGATTACTCGCGTTACTGGAAAAAGTAATGCCGTTGGTAACTGTGTTATTTATAACGCCGTTATTCCCATCACTGGTGTTTAGCCTACTGATGTAAACGTACTCAGTTTGTAATAACACAATAATCATAACGCATTGTTCATTATAACATGGGATTATGAATTATACTGAGAACATCGTACATAGGAAACATGCCGTAATGTACCATGAGTGTAAACCTTAGCCGCATTCATCGTAAAGCGTGCAAGCGATTTGCATAGATTAATATAAAGGTTAATACAATTTTACACTCACTTCTTCTGGAGGTGCAGCAGGGACATGAATAGTTGCTACTGATTCTATTTTCAGGAGCAGCTTCTTAGCAAAACCAGCTTTATACTGATCCTCGTTTATAAAGCAGTCTGGTGAGAAACGATTCGCGCAAACATGAAAGCATTGACATTGCTCGTGGGGAATATTCCCTTCGAAAACAAAACTCAGCCACTGTGTCTTCAGCAGTTCGGATTTAGGAACATCAAAATTACTGTGTTCTTTATTACACCCAAGAACAGAACACCACAATCGCTTAGACGCCATTCTGCTCCAGTGTATCAACAATGACGCACTATGATGACAGCTCGAGCTCGCTCAGGGGGAGGATGTGTTGAAACGCTGCTGTCAATCAACAATTGTGGGAGGGGCGTCCGACCGTGTGACGTCACACGGTCGAACGGCTTGATTTGAGGCAGGGAAAAACATAAGGAGATTAAAACAAAAACACTGGATAGATTTTTATCATTATATGATGGTTGTGTACAGGCACTGTCAACACACATTTCAGTACAATCAACTTGAAAAAGTGCATGTACCATTATATGACCCCTTTAAGATCACCTGTTAAAAGAAGAGAAAAGATAATAAGAATTACTAGGTGTGTTAATGTCAGATGTTGTGCATGGGTTTACATATGTAAAGTCAAGAAGGCCAGTGTGTTAAGATCACCTGTTAAAAGAAGAGAAAAGACAAAAGGAATTATTAGGTGTGTGTTAATATCAGATGTTGTGCATGGGTTTACATATGCAAAGTCAAAGGAGGGCCCTTGAGACTTGTTGCCCAGGGCACAGGAAATTGTTAATCCGGCCCTGCTTACCCAGAATGTGACGAATGTCCAATTCAAAAGTTTGTAAAAACAAACTCCAACGCATCAGACGTTGATTGTTATTTTTCATCTGATTAATGAAAACTAAGGGATTGTGATCCGTTTAAATGACCAACGGGTGCGAAACAGAACCAACATAAACATCAAAATGTTGCATGGCAAGGACAAGGGCGAGCGCCTCCTTCTCAATAGTGGAGTAACCTCGCTGATGTTTATTAAATTTGCGTGAAAATCTGCTCGCGGGACAGAGACAATTTATCGAGCCCCATAGAATGTTCATCTCGTTTAATAACGCTGATGTTTGAACCGCCAATAGAGTTTGAACACTTAACCTCACCAAAATCTGAATTAGAGAGGAACGTATTACTCAAATCAAAATTCCACTCTCTTTCTGACTTACTAAGGCTTTTATCTTTCAGTCTCTGGGTCATAGCGCGAGTAACAGCACATGAAGGAAATACCTCAGGGTATTTCTGAGCCAATGCATCAGGAATAGAAAAGGGAAGAGGAACATCAGTTACCTCAGGGCTGGCAAAAACTTTTTCTCCCGCTAAGTCCTTCCCTAAAATAAATGTGACATCTCGAACGGGAAGACACGGTCACACTGCAACAACAACGCGGCCAACAACAAGGGAAGACTCGATTTCAATTTCGTGCAAAGACACGTTCACAAAGCCCATTTCAAAACCCTTTACCAAGACGTTTGAACCAATATAGCTCTCATTAGACAACGGCAATATTCCTTCCAGAATAAAACTCTGCAGCGCCTGTATCACGAAGCATCTTGACTGGTTTGCGTAAGCTAGCATTACCTGTCAAAGATACAAATCCGTCCATTATGAACGGCACATACCCCTCGTCTTCACACATGTCAGTTTCAGAAGCCAACAACTCCAGTCCTTCCACCTGTGGCGAGTACGTCATCAATAAACCTATTGGTTTAGGAACACTTTTTTTCTTTTTGACCACATTGCACTCAGATTCATATTGGTGGCAACACGTTCAAAAAGAGCAAAAAACTTGTCTACCTCTTGCTCTCGAAAAGGAGGAACAATACGAATATTACGACTCATGTCAAAATCAGAAGTATCTGTTACGCCCCTTTCATGAGATTTCAACTCCATTTCTTTTAGGCGCCAAGCTTGTTCCATTTCATTCCTTTGCAGTTCAAGTTCATGTCTCTCACGCTCTCTTCGTCTCTCTTTCTCACGCTCCCATTCCTCTCTCTCCCTCAACAAAGCTCTGTCGTGGTCTTTAGCTTGCAGCTCCATTTTCTTATTCTGCATCGCAAGATCCTCGAGGCTACCCTCAGCTGATTCAGGATAATCCGTCATCCGTTCCTCATCACCAAAAACTCCTTGTTTATGCAATGAATCAACAAGCAACATCAGAAGTTCACGTTTAGATGAAGTATTACGAAAACTGACCTTACTGTATAATGAGCAGCAATTTTCATAAGATCTACTCTGTTCATTTGAAACAGCTCAACTTGCGTCGGAATTGCAATAAAATTCGTTAATTCGAACATGGTTAGAATTAAACGTCTGATTAAGGTTTTGAGAAATAATAAAACGAGCACTACACGAGCCAAAATTCACATTAATCGACTGTGATTCAACAAAGTTCCCAAGTAACAAATTCAAAGCGTGTGCGGATTAAAAAGATCAACCAAAGCCACACGAAATCAATCCCGGACGAGCCCCCAAATATGTTACGGCCCTTAGCCAACTTTGGCTAGTTCAAAAGGTAAGGACCGAACATATCAAAAATCACAGACGATTGATAGCTTTTCTGACGTCCAATCACGCCATAAAGTTTTAATAGGAAAGTCAAACGAACAACAATTACACATTAGATAATAAACAATATCAAAAATTAACGAAAATAATAACAGTACACAGGTAGTGCAGATAAAGAAACCGAAACCAAAACCAAATACTGGATCGCTCCAGGAGAGGCGGTGAGCGACCTCGCCATGAGGTGAGAGACACCCAGCCAACAAAGAGGAGAGAGAGTCCGCCACGCCGTCGCAGTTAAAATAACAGAAACCCCGATGACGTCACTCCACTTAAGCGGTTCAGGGAAAATCCCTTCTCACGACTCCACCTACAAGCTAAAATAAAGAAATCACACACAGAACAGTTCTACATGCACACCCATGTAACTAGGTTTTTAAAAAAAAAATCTTTTTAGCTTTAATTTATATTTATTTCAGTTTTATTTAAAATAACACAAGTGCAAGGAACAAAAATCTTCACACTTGCACAATGTGAATATGTGCATGCAGGATTGAGATTGGATGGCAGGAATGATTTGAAGTTAATATTAACTGTTCCTCACATAAAGCTAAATCATATGAGATATACCAAGGAGACTTGGAATGTAGAGCACGAGTCACATGAAGCACTTTTATGGTTCGTTTATGGTGTTTTGTTGTCCAGATTCAATCCTCATTTCATTGTACATTCAGCCAAACTCTTTCTTTTGTTTTACACAGAAGCATTGTACGGATTTGGAACGACATTAGGGTGAGTAAATAATGACCTGTCTATTTCTTTGACATGAGCTTGAATGTGAATCGCTTCATTTTTAGGTCGAGCACAATATATTCAAAACACCAGCATGACTTCTAGGAGGTCTGGGGAAAAATACTGGTTTGACTTAAATAGTTTCGGTAGTTGAGTTTAGTTAAAAGTGAAAGTTCAAGTCATATATATTGAAAATGTTAAATATTTCATTGTACAGTATTGCACAATCCCGAGTTGTCCTCTATTGTAAAATCCTGTTTTGCAAAAGAGGAAATGTGTAAAGAGTGTCCCATCACATCTCAAACGTTTTCTCACTATGTTAGGGAACTGCACAGTAATATTTGAGAACTTCAGACATCTTTTATTGTTATTTATTAGTTTGGCAGGTAAATTAAACCTAAAAATAGCCTAAAATAATACAACACTATACCATAGGCATACATATACTGTCTCTAGCATTAAACTTTGGACAATCTTCACTCTTTTGCGAATAAACAACCAACCAAAACACTTTAGCAACAGCATAGCAACCCAACTAACAACACTCAAAACAACAGAAAACAGTAAATTTACACACACTCATAAATACCTTATGTAGCCCCGCCCCTTTTCAGCACTGCGCTCGTTTTCCAGTTTGTATTTCCACAGCATGAAGGCGAGATCTAACGGATTTAATAAACCACTCGTTTTAAAATCTTCCTGGTCTACTGTCATTTGAAATGTCATTTGAAATGAGATCGGATTCAAACATTGCAATGCTCATGATAACTTTCATTAACTCTACATATAAGTAAATCCACTTCACCAGCGAATTACTCTTCGACTGCGATGCCAAAAAACTGTACAGATCTACCACAAAAATGTTCATAGAGAATATTCTAAAGATGCCTGCGTGCTTGTTTTTAAGGTCTATCCATGCAAATTTTTTATAGTACATTATTATTAATTATTAATTTATTATTATATCTCTGATATTTGAATAAGCAAACATGAGTGTATAATGTGCTTGGAGTAAATCAGGAAGTATTGCTTCTTTCCTGTTGTGTCATTATACGTGTGTGTATGTGTGTGTGTGTGTGTGTGTGTGTGTGTGTGTGTGTGTGTGTGTGTGTGTCATAATGACCTCATTATAAGAAGAATTGTGTGAGTGAGAAGGGGACATTGTCACTTCTGAGTCTGTGGTATTGGACTGAATTAAGGTATGACATTAATTATGTTTCTTCCGTTTTGTGTAGTTTGATTGTAGTTTGTCATTAACAACCTTTAAAATGGTACCATGATAATTCTGAAATTAATCAACAGAAATCATTTTCTAAGGCTAACACAAACATTTTTAAGTTTGGGGATTCTCTGGGATCACATGAGGGAAAGATAAAATGCATAGATAAATCATCAGTTAAACACCTAATCTGCTGATGCATAAATGTTAAAAGCATGTTTGTCTGCTTGTCTAATATGATATTGCCCGTGTCAATTTTTTCCTGACCAAAATCAACTTTTACGATCACATCGTAATTATGACTTTCAAAATTGTTAGATTTTTTTTTTTTGTGGTGCAGAATTTTGACCAGTTAAGAGTATTTGAGTTTTTTTTTCAGATTCATTTAATGTCTTTTTGGAAATAATTAATAATTATAGAATGATTGAGGTGATTTTAAAGGGGAGTGAATCTGCATACATACAATACAATTAATAAAAAAAAATTTTTTTTGCTGATATGATTTGGGAAAATCTTGAAAATGGCATAATTGGGTTTACTCTTCAAAATAACTATCTCAAACCTCAGTAGGCATTAAAATCATTCATAAATGAATTAATAAATTAAACAGAGTTAAAAAATGTATAGAGAGTGAGAGACAGGTCACATTCCTACTGTTTTTCACTCATTCAATTTGACCATAAAATAATAATAATAATAATTAAACAAGAAATATATTTCAATAAGTGTTTGTGAATGTTATAAAAGTAATGCTTTACAATACTGCGTTACTCCTTACCCAGACAGCAACATAGTGTCGGCCAAGATCCGGCCCACATCTGGTACACGTGGATTTGGGCTGACACTGTAAAAAGTAACTAATTGCATGACACTGTAAAAAGTCAACTAATTGACTACTATTTATGGAAAATAATGCATTGCGTTACTTTTGTTTTATTTTTTCTCACATATAGTATGGGTTTGCTTGTCTGTTTAAAAAAAATATAAGTTCTATTTTTGGCACATGTAAAGGCCCTTTCACACCAAAAGTGAAATGAATAACGACCAGGCTGAAGGAAATGCAAATTCACGCCTGTACAGTAGAGGGCACAGGTCAAACAAACTTTTGGTTGAAACACAAAGGTTTAATTGGATCATAGAAGGTCTGTAGCAAAGACATTGGTTAATAAAATGAGATAGGCCTGTTTAATTAACACAGGTTTGCGTAATAATCTGAGTTTCCATTTCACTGTTTTTACTAAATCGGTCTTGCAAGTGAGATTAGTAAATGACTCACGTTAGTCTAGTAGTACAATAAGCATCATGTTCACCAGCGCATACAACACTTCTGCACGTACTCACTGCTCAACATAAGGATAAGATGTCAGTCAATAAATGGGAAACAAAGTAACTTTTGTTACTTATTTGAAAAGGTAACTTTATTGTAAATTTCAAAGTAATGTTACTTTACTAGTTACTTGAAAAAAGTAATCTGAGGACATAACTCGACTTACCGATTGTAATAATATTGTATTGTTGAAAAAAAGAGGATTTATAAATAAATAATTGTATTTTTTAGTACAGTTTTTTTTTTACCAGTTTGCCCTGCAATTTTATTGCAATATATCATGCAGCCCTAATGTTAAAGTATTTATATTTAATGTATGGCTGTTAAATATTTCTGTTATGTTGATAGAAAGACATTCACCACACATTTACTGTATATGCTAATTTATTGATGGGCAATGACCACAAGAACCTTATTACTCATTTCTTGTTTTGCAGGATTGTTTTTTTCTTTATCAACACCATCTAATATCTCAGGTTCCATGATGCATTTCCTGTGCTGCCTTTCCTAGTTAAAATTTGCCCCTGAGCCAGAACTGCACACTGAATGTGTCACACACAGTTGCTTTAATCAGACTCATATGTTTTGTAATATATTTTTATTGGCATTAATAAATTACCTTATCTTTAACTACACTAATGTTTTTATCAGCTGTCAAATTTACAGTGTCTGTACATGAAAGTTAGATAAACAAAGCTGGCTTCTTCAAAAACAATATTTTTAATAATGTTAAATATATATATAAACACGCAACAGGTTCTCGTGAGCATGCAGTACTAGTTTATCGTGAACATGCAATAGTTTTTCTCGTGAGCACGCAAAAGTTTCTCGTGAGCATGCAATAGTTTTTCTCGTGAGCACGCAAAAGTTTCTCGTGAACATGCAATAGTTTCTCACGAGCACGCAAAAGTTTCTCGTGTTTCTCGCGAGCACGCAATAGTTTCTCGTGAGGAGGCAAAAGTTTCTCGTGTTCCCTCCAAAATTAAACACAAAAACGTATTAATGCAGTGTTTCTGCTAAGCTACTCCCCAGAAAAAAAAGCTATTATATGCAAGTCATTTTAGTGGCAACGTAAGCAATGTAGCTACATTATGCGTCAATACTTACCGATAATTGCTGCTGCTCTCTGTCCCGCTTAAAATCCTTGTTAACGCGATTTGTTTGGAACTATTGAGAGCTACACGAATAACGTGGCCGCGCGGCGGCAAGATCACTGTCACAACAACCTTCTATGTTCGCAACTCTTATATTTAACGGCTCTGGTTCGCGCTTAGTAGATATCGCCAAGGCAAGTTCAAAACAAAGTGCGCGCGCTGTACTGTGATTGGTGGCTCGTTTGACCAGTTACGTTTTTATCCACTTATAAATAAAAATGAACGACTGATTTTGAAAATGTAGTAGAGTAAAAAGTAAGATATTTGACTTTGAAATGTAGTGGAGTTAAAGTAAAAGTCTCCCAAAATTGAAATACTTGAGTAAAGTACAGATACGCAAAAAAGCTACTTAAGTACAGTAACGAATTACATTAACTTTGTTACTGTCCACCACTGAGCTTGACGACGTAGATGTCACGTGAGCTACCGTTCTGACCTTCTAGTAGCTGTGCCGAGACAAATCTGAATGGAAATCTGAAACAAATCTGTTGTTGAAATATTTTGTCCCGTTGCTTTTATGAACTCTCTATCTATGGGCTTCTCCCTTGACTTTATGCCTCCATGTCAACCCGATTGCCTCATAGACAGTAAACGATTGCCTACGAGCTTCTACTTCAGTCTATACGGTAATTGCTCTACTGTGCGACAGAGTGTCCCGTGGTTATGACGCAATCGTTAGCCTATTTTTACAAAAACGGCTTCTACGGGACCATAACGTAAGATACAAAGTAATGGAGCCTTTTATCCATTGTCCCGTTTCTTAAGAAATAAATAATGGACAAATTGAGTCTTTGGACGCCCCAGATGTAAAGTTATTCGCTGTCAAAGTGACGCCAAAATGAATGGGAGTCAATGGGATGCTAACAGTAGGTGATAGCCAGCTACAATGGCGGCTCCCAGAGGAAGCTTCAGTTTCCGGCGGATGGATTACCCCCTTGGTTTCTCGCGAGCACGCAAAAGTTTCTCGTGTTTCTCGAGAGCACGCAATAGTTTCTCCTGAGAACGCAAAATTGCGCGGGAGTCTGAATCTTGCAATTATGCAGTTAAAAAGGTTGATATGCTTTTCTTGTAGTGCGCTTTTGACATTGCATGTCAAAATACAATAAATACATAAAATACTTATCTTGAATTAAATCTTTCTTTTTCTCTTACAGCTTTGCATACTTGCATCTACAGTGACGATGGTGTGGACGGTGGGTCTCAGTAACCTGGTGTTAGGGGTCTATGGATTCACGTTGATCACAGGCCTTCCCGCCAACATCTTGGCTTTGTACACCTTCTCCCAGAAGGTGCGCCGGCGCTCCACCCCGATGGACGTGCTGTTACTCAGTTTAACCATCTCTGACCTGATCTTCCTCTTTTTCCTGCCGTTTCGCATGGTGGAAGCGGCCAACATGAAATGGACGATGCCGTACTTCCTCTGCCCGCTGTCGGGATTCATCTTCTACTCCACCATCTACAACAGCACCTTCCACCTGACGGCCATCAGTGTGGAGCGATACCTGGGTGTAGCTTTCCCCATTAAATACAAGCTGAAACGCAACCCTCGAAATGCCATGGTAGCCAGCGTCATATTCTGGGTGGTTTCCATGGCGCACTGTAGCATTGTATACATCATGCAATATCACGACCATTCTAACCCCAACTTCACTGATCCATCCAAGCGTAACACCTGCTATGAAGAATTCAGCGATGAACAGCTCAAGATCCTCCTGCCGGTTCGCCTGGAGCTTTTTGCAGTGCTCTTCTGCGCGCCGTTCCTCATCTGCTGCTTCTGCTACATTCGATTCATCCACATCCTCTCCAATCTGCCTAGCATCAACGCCAAGAGGCGATATAGAGCCATCGGGATGGCGTTGGGAACGCTTCTGGTCTTCATTATCTGTTTCATGCCCTACAACATCTCACATATAGTTGGATACGTGGGCAACTACAGCCCCGACTGGCGGGTGCACGCTCTGCTCACCAGCACGTTTAATGCGTGCCTCGATCCTTTCATATTCTACTTCTCGTCTTCAGCACTCAGAGGGACATTTAGGAACGTCTTGCAGGAGATGTCGAGGCGGCTGCTCATGCCCTGTTGCCGCTCGATTCTATACTGCCCTATCTTGAACTGTTCGAGTACTGAGGAGAAAACTCAGAGCACCGACAGCTCCCTGTAACCCCATAAGCTAGATTGCACGAATGCAATGAATATGAGACTCAATCTTAGAGGTATCTACTGAAGAAGAGCACCATATGGGCCAGTATTTTTCTGTATTTTCTTCTGACTGCAGTCAAGCGATGTCAGCACATGCTGATCAGTCCAAAGCAATTGACTTTGATTCTTGTGTGCCACTGGATGGTATCAGCTTAATGGACCTGTATAATGGACACTATCACAGAGAGTGCATTGGTACCCACCCACTTTTTATACTTCTGGAAGTATTTTTTCCATTCATGTTTTCCATAGAGATTTTTTTAAAATGTTTTTGTTAAAGCACTAAATGTCATGAATCAAGCTACAAGTTGAATCACATCATTACAACAAACCAAAGAAATATTTAAAAATCGGACAAAAAGACAAAGATACAAGAAACTTTGAAGCATTACAAATGGCCGTTGAATTAAAGGCAATGGAAAAATACAAAACTATTATCTTAAAGTGGTAAATGTGTCTATAAAAAAACAAATATTTTAAGTGTAATGCAAAACATGTATAAACTGTATGTACGGCAAGCTCATTTGGCACCTCTGATTGGTGTATTTTTCTGTAAAGCATCATGGGTAATGTAGTTTTTTACCACCAATGTAGCTGTTAAACACAATTATTTAAAAAATACACAGAAATAATGTGAACGGATGGTTTCAACAAAAGCATATGCCACTGATTAACAACCTTGTATCTCACAGCAGGTCTGTCTTTAAAGGTTGTTTAAAATCAATTCCCCTATGGAGAAAATGAATGGATTTTTTTCGCAATCCTACTTTTGCACTCTATCGACTTGTATTATAATATTACTTTTGCATCTATTTGTGTTCAACGTGCCCTCAACTTGGACTTTCTAGCAAAGCTGGTTGACCTTGGTAGCCTTCCTGGTGAAGCAGCCTAGTACGGGCACCATGTTTTTTTTAATGCACTGTTCGATATTGATCCACACCGTGTCCTAACTATACGCGATGCGATAAGATTTAAATAAATTAATTAATGATACAATTTTGTCATTGAATACATTTGTTTGTTCACAGTTCACACAGAGTTCACAGTTTGAATGTACTTGTTTCCTTCCATTTATTTTCAAGATCTGAGGTAAATGATCCATTTTTGCTTTCACGCAAAATAATGTTCAAACTCACATTAGACAGTTTTAACATCAAATAAAGCACATAATCAGTATCTGAGATTATCAATGTTATATTCACTGTCGTGGCTGGTTAGGATAAAAACTTGACAGTTCAAACAATCAGATTTTAAGAATACTTTTTTTGCATGTAAAGATTTAAATGTGTGTTCTTTTCACGAAATTAAATATTATTGATGCTTATATTAGTGTTATTTTGCAAATAAATATGTAATTATTCAGTTCTTTATTTTGTGCAAGAACAGATAATAAGCTTATAGCTGCGGCCCAATTTTCCCTCATGCTCGTGTCATTTCTACTGAATAAAAATATGCAAACAAGCTTGCTTTTTACAAATATAATTCACTTTCTATGTACGCTACTCTATACTATTGTTGTTTTAACTTAAAAAATAAGTGTTCCTTAATTTTAAGTTTAGTCAAATCAAATATCCAAGTTGTCACTACAACTTCATATTTCAGTTGACTAAACTTTTAAGGCAGCACAAACACTTTTTTAAGTTGAAACAACAAATGTTTTTACTGTGTGTGGCTACATTAAAGGTGCTGTAAGTGATGTTAGCCATATTGCTGACTTCCACCAGACTTAAACCGTCCAAATCTCACCCTCATAAGCAAAGCAAAACATGACTGACAAGAAAAAAACGCTTCAAAGTCCATAACAATAATGACGTCACTATCACCATCTGTTTGCTTTCTACAAATATAATTCATGAGTGTTCTGTACACTGTTAAAAAAAAACCTGTAAAATTTACAGTAAAAAAAAACGGCAGCTGTGTTTGCCAGTATTTTACCGTAAAAAACATTGTGGCAACCTTATATGTTTTACGGGACTTTAATTTACAGGCAAAAAAAAAAACAATGTAAAAAAACCCCTGTGAAATTTAAGGTTAAAAAACGTCAGCTTGGTTGCCAGTATTTTACTGTAAAAAATATGGTAGCAAACTTACTTTGGACATAAATTTACGGCAAAAAAAATAAAAAATAAACATCAGCAGGACTTAAATGTGTGGTAAAAAAACAAACATCAGCTGTGGTTCCCAGTACTTTACCATCAAAAATACAGTAGTAACCTTTTATTTTACGGGACAACTCTTATATTTCATTAAACTATAAATGTTATCATTCAATTTCACAAAAGTATTAAAAACTGTTTTATACCTTTGTAATTTACTGATGATAACCACCATAATAATACAGGCGGTAAAAAAGAAAACCACATAAAGATTCAAAGGTCACCACCATTAGTTTTCCACAAGCTGGGGCACATATTAATATAAAGAAGGTGCACAGTGTCATACACTCAAATACAAAACACCATCATGGTGACACACATGACTCCAAATAATGCCATAAACATTCATTAAACATTATATGATGTAATGTAAAGCCCAAATGTACATAAATGAGAAACATAATTGTTTAAATGAAATAACATAAAATGTGAAGTGTCACAGGGAATTCTGGGAATGTCAATTTAGAGAAACAACAAGAATAGAAAAAAGAGAAGACATGAGCAGAAACACAAGAACTACAACTGACTTCGGCCACAGCCTTAGATCAACTGAAGATAAAAAACATTAAATCTCTCAAGATCTCATCAGATGATTAAACAACTCCACAAACAGCATTACCATCTTCACTTATTACTAACCAGATTGACTTTATTTCTGTCATACATCTACAGGTCTGTTCCAGAATTAACAAAGGTTTAGATGTTGATGATTTATTGTTTCATTTGAAGTTACCATGATGGTGATCAGTTTTCTTTAGTTGGGCTCTTGACCCTTGCCTTTCTAACATTGGTTTTTCTATGGCTGCTGTAACTCTGTGTTTATAAGACACGTGGTTATAGAAAGAAAATCAGAGATAAAATGAATCAGGTGATGTTGGTTATGTATTGATGATGTATAGGTCATTAATTTTACATCATTGATTGTTGTAGCCCTATGATTCTACAGCATGTGATCCATCAGTGTTGTGATAATCTGAAGACTTTTAAAAACATTGTGCACAACAAAGGTTTGAACTACTGTATATTTCAGACACCACAGACATCAAGATTCAGCATATGAATCTCAACAACGGTGATGATAAAAGTGCAGTGCATGATGGGAACCATCAATCAAAACTCCTCAATATCTCCCAGCATGCATTGCAGCATGAATAAATTATGCTGAATTGCCTTAGTATTTTATTTTATTATTATTATCTGCTTTTATTTTTGCTGTTGTTTTTGTTGCAACTTTTTAGTAGCTTGTTTTGTGATGTATTGAGTTTCATCTAATTATTTTGTTGATTGTCACCGTTGTTAAGATTCCTACACTGATTCTTGATGTCTGTGTTGGTCTAAATCGTATGGTAGTTCGAAACTTTTTTGTACACCATGTGTTTTCGAAGTTCTTCAGATTATCTGTTTGACACTGCTGGCTCGTCTGCGGTAGGGTCACAGCTATTATACTCAAAACCATGAAATATATTAATATTAAACATTCCTCATACAATGAAAGATAAGATGAGATCAGTGATTCAGGCCACCACATGATGATTATGTCATCATCAATAAATAGTCAACAACACCTGATCACATTTTCTCTCTGATTTTCATGCCATGACAAATGTGTTTTCAGAGAAAATCTAAAGTTAGAAAATCAATGGTCAAGAGCCCAACTAAAGCAAACACTGATCTCCATAAGGGTGACTTCAAACTTTATTATTTTAGATAAAACATCAACGTCTAAACCTCTGGTAATTCTTAATAATAACAACTTTTATGTCAAATTGGTTTGTAATACAATATTTTTAAATTACAGGCAACCACAGCTGGCAGTTTTTTTTCAATGTTCAATGTTCAATGCCATAAAACCGAAAATATTACGACCCTATTTTTTACGATGAAGTACTGGCAGCCACAGCTGCCAGTTTTTTATCGTAATCTTTAGATCACTGCCGTAAAACCTAAAATATTACTACCATTTTTTTCCGGTAAATCATTTGCAACCAGCTGCCAGTTTTTTACCGTAAACTTTAGATCACTGCCGTAAAACCTAAAATATTACTACCATATTTTTTTCGGTAAATCACTTGCAACCAGCTGCCAGTTTTTTACCGTAAATTTTAGTTCAATGATGTAAAACATAAAAATTGCATAAAAAACAGTAAAAAACACCAGATTTTCTGCGAACGCGCCCGTCTCATCAGCATCCATCAACACCATGGAGTATTTGGAGGTATGCTGCCCTGGCTAATCTACCGATAGATTGCAATTGCTAACATCATTTATACTCTAAATGAGCTTACTTGATTTTCTAGTGTTCCGCCATCACTCTTCGTTACTGCGCGAACTTCAGGGGTGTGCATGTGATTGTAACATTCGCGAGGGGTGCCGTGTGCCCGATCTGTGATTAACAGCCAGATCTCACACCCCCCTGCGCTGATTGGACCCGATGATCCGGGAGCGGTGGATTTTTGCAAAACAAATAACACGCTCCAGGTGGAGTTAGAAGCTCGTTTTTTTTTCTAAACCACTTTATTTATGTTGTTCTGTCGGATTATGGTGTCGATTTCACTGAATATGATAAAAAAAAATTGCCGACAGCAGCTTTAACAGTAATTTACTGTAAAATTACATGAAATGTCTCGTGAGTGCTATTACAGTTTTTCACTCTATGGGTACATACTGTTAAGCAATTAATAGTTTTTCTTAACAGTTTTTTTACCGTTAAAATTACAAAAAAATGTTTACAGTGTATGCATGTTAAAAATGCCTACCTTAAATTTTAAGTTAAGTCAAATCAAATATCCCAGTTGTCATGTTAAGGCAGCACAAACATTTTTTTTTAACAGCTGTGGCTATATTAAAGTTGCTGTAAGTGATGTTAGCCATATTGCTGACTTCCAGATTAAACAGTCCAAATCTCACCCTCATAAGCAAACCCGAAAATGACTGACTGGCAGAAAACGCCTCTGATTGGCTAAACCATAATGACACGTCACCATCACTTTCAGTCAAGTTCTGGGATTTCTCAAGACACCACAGTTTCACTGATGGATGCAGCACATTTAACCAAACCATCAAGTTTAAATATATATATTTAAGAAAAAAGACATCTAACATGACTGAGCTATTCTGTTTAAACAGGCATATTAAGTGTGAACAGATGTATAAACTCTGGAATTATTTTTTAAAAAGTCAGTGCATGCTGTGTTTACATCGTTCCAGTTTGAAGGACAGAAAAATTCATGGCATTGTTAGACATGCATATGTGTAACCCTAAATCATGATAAATGTTCAACGTAATATTTAAGCCTGGCTAGAAAATAAATTATCAGCAAGTGGTTGTCACAAAAGACATTATCACTCGGCTGCTCGCTGCCTGGTATATGTTATTGTCAGTGGATGTATATCAGGCATGTGCAGGCCGTCGCTATAATTCACGAGAGTCAGCTTTAGCCGGCCTCCCTCGTCACAACATTCCTTGTCTCTTTCCGATGACGACAATTGCTCTTTTAATACATGATTAACTTGATTTGTATTGTACAGTAAATTCATCCATCTCTCTCTTTTTTGGCATGCAAATACCTTTTCTTGTCTTTCTTTTTTTTGATAGGCAGACCACTTATTCTTTGGTGCTTTAGTGAGAGGGGGAAACAGAGTAAAGCACAAGGAGCTTGTGCAATCCCGTGAAACTGGCCAAAAAGTGGAGTGTGTGTGTATGTGATGTGTGGGAGGTAGCGTCCCGCTCCGTTTACGAAGGTATGTTTACAAAATAATTGTAAGTAATTTTTGTCCATTATTCAGCAGTTAAAAATGTAGAAATGCATCTGTTTCAGGCCTTTTGGTGTTTAAATAAATGAATGATAATCTGGTGAATGATGACATTTATGTGTCTAATCAAATTATGTTTTTCTGATGATTTAATCAATGCATTAGGGATGACTGATAATGCATTATCATCTCTTCTCTAGCTGAACTCTGACCAGCTGGGATGAGCTATATTTAATTTAGTGTTCAAGTTTGCTGACTCAGATTTGCTCATTCCTTCCTACAGCTACCATGAATGAGGGAACTAGTGGGTGTTTTTAGATCCAGCTCTAAATGAATCACTTATTGTTATGCAATCAAATTTTTTTTGCTATAAAGTAAAGTGTATTGCACATGATTGTGAAAGGACTGAATTTCCTACTTTAGGGGGATTCCATGCTGACAACTGGGATTTTCCACGATTTTAGCTACTGAATAGAGGATAGACCTGAAAGACTTGTTGATAGTGTATTTCTGCTGTATTCCATTCAACCTGGACAATTGAGATTTCCTATATTCCTACTTGGAACAGTACAATTGAATGCAGAAAAGGCTGATTTTACCAAGATGGCTATAGTGAAGCTCAGATTCGACATAAAACAGCTTCACTACAAAATGCTAAACCCATCAGTAAAGTCTGACAGATAAAAGATTCTCTTTGACAGATATGTGTGAATATGAAAATGTGAAAATATCATGTGTAATTGCCACTTAATACTTTTCAATACTTATGCATATGCTTCCCTCCATGACCTCACATATAACGTCATGCAAACATGGTGGCACCCAGGGAGATTGTTATAGTCGATGATAAATGTTAACTTTTAAGCAATAAAACTACCCCGATCAGTCAAAGCTGATTGCAAACTGCAAACGTTTGCAGAGCCAGGAGTGTAAAACACTGTAAATGATCCTCTGGTGATAATCATACACCTGTAGAATAAATGCTTGCATTGAACAGCATCGGTTATCCATCACAGTTTGGTTGCTAGGAGACATCTTTGTTGACATTCAAACACCTGCTAAACTAACATCACCTGTATTGCTGATTTGAAGCAACATACACTCTTAGGAAAAAAAAGGTTCAATGGGGTTCTAAATAGAACCCAAGGATTCTTGACTTTTGGAACCTTTATTTTTAAGAGTGTAGAAGAGCCATTGTAGAACCTTTCAGTGAACAAATTCTTAAAAAGAACCGTTTTCTTAGTGTGAAGAACATTCTTAGCCTGGGAAAACCCAGACAACTTCCAGCAAATTTAGATTTGCTCTGAAAGTTAGTCTGGCAAAGAGCTCATTCAAGCCCATTTCCAATCCGTCGAAATCGAGGCACGAATCAGAAACGTTGGGGCGGCTTTACACGATGACGACAGCGCTGGGATTTTAAAGCAGATTTTGAGCCTACATTACAAAGATGGATGCCGGCGTCGAACATCACTCGTTCGAATCAGCTATCGCGTCTGTTTTAAGCGATTTGAACCGTTACTTTTTGTTAAAAACCGAGCAAAGAACAACACTCGGAGATGTTTCTCCGCCGCTCTGCATACGTCATCTCCTTCATCGCTCTGATTGGTTTTAGGTCTATCCGTGACGCCCCTCTGGAAATTATTTGTCTATGACGCTTTGCCAGACCATAACTCAGATACAACTGGTGTGGTTTTAACCAGGCTAGAACATTCTAGTAATCCGAGGAACTATTTTTAAGAACCTTTTGAGAATCAGAAAAGTTCCATGGATGTTGAAGGTTCTTTATGAAACCAATACAACATTTCAGGCAGGATTATCCCACATCCAACTTTAGATAGAATACAGCATTATTCCCAGCCTTATCTTTTTTAAAACGCATTCGATTTCTGTGGATGTTTTGGGATTGTAAATGCAGTCCAATGGTTAGCTTTGAAAGGCTCTAGCCTCGATGCCGAGCGTTAAAGTGAAGGAGAGGCCAGACTGATTCATTACTCCCAGTGACACTCACATATGCAAACGCACACCCATCATGTTTAACCACATCTCCCACACACCCTGGAGGAGTATAAATCCCGATAAGACTGCATAGACGTGCTCACATGTAAACATAGAGCGCCAGAGACTGCGTGAGGGGCACGCCGGGTTGGATCCAGTCCTCATTTATTAATTTTCCCTTATCAGTGTACAATATTGAAAATGGAAAGCAAACAGCTGGTGCGGCAGTTGTCAGCATACAGACCATAGTCTCAATTGAAAAGCAAGAGAGAGTCAATACAGAAGCACAGCTGAGGTCTACTTTGCTCTGCGGTGAGTTTGTCTTTTTGTCTTAACTTAAAAGCAGGGATCATTTTAAGTTGTTCCCTTATTGCGTGATTGTCACTTTTTGATGCTTGCGTAACTGTTTTGACTTCTTCATGAACTATGTTTTAATACTTCCCGTAGACGTATCTCAGTAATAACTGCTATATCTGGTAGCGGTGTGTCGTTATTTGTGAGGATAATCTCGTGTAGGAAATCTGTGCAATGCAATGTAAACCAGGAGTGCTTTTAAATCATCATATTCAGCAAAATATTTATGCAAGGAATAGGGGGTTTGTTGATCTTTCGGCTGAGTTTTCAATGGGCGCAGATTCCTTTTGGGCCTGGTCATCATATCCAATAGATTTATAGAGTCTAGTTATTGTTTTACAGTTCTTATACCGTCACAGTGAGCTCTGTTTGATCTACGTCCGGGTGTCAAATCTTGCTCCGGGAGATCAACTGTTTTGTGATCCTAATTAAACACACCTGAACCTGCTAATAAAAGTCTTCAGGATTCCTGTGTGTTGGAGCTAAACTGTGCAGCATATTGGTCATAGAGAAGCAGGATTGGACACCCCTGATCTAAGTTACTGACTGGTTAACTTAAACTCCATTGACCCACAGATCTTTATATAAAGTTGGATATATATTATATGTAACATGATGGTTCGGGAGAAAAGCATGTACCGTTTCACCTCATATATACGTTATACTCATGTAGGGTGATATATAATATATAAATATAAATATAGTAAATCTCAATTTCGGTGATATATAGCAAGTCTCAACTGCTTGATTGGTAATTTAGTCGCAAAATATATTAGCCATATATATAGTACACTTCATTTTACTACAGTATACAGTATACTTATGTAGGGCGATATATACTAGGCTATATAGCAAATCTCAACTGCTTGATTGATTATATCATCGGAAATTGTAACTCGCCCAGCTCTCTCTTTATATAAAGTTGTATATAAATATGACCAAATGTATCAGCATACATACAGTATACTTGTGTAGGGCGATATATACTTTATATCAAATCTCAGCTGCTTGATTGCTTGCATCGTAAATGTAAACTATATATTGTGAAAAGCGCTATACAAATAAGTTTGACTTCAATTTTTAATTACACTTCTAATTTCCAGGACTGAAACATCCAGCTCTACACTGAGGCCTCCTCCTTCTCCTGTGGACCGTATGGAACGGAGCAACCATGCAAGTCTGTGATTATCATCTGTGTCTCACCGTCTACATCTTCACCTTTATCACCGGCTTCCCAGCCAACGTCTTGGCCTTCTACACGCTCAGCCGCAAAGTTTGGAGGAAACCGGCTCCCATCGACATCCTCCTCCTCAACCTCACCATCTCAGACTTGCTCTTCCTCATCTTCTTGCCCTTTAAAATGCAAGAAGTGGCCAATAAAATGGAATGGAATATTGACTACTTTCTGTGTCCACTGTCTGGCTTTGTCTTCTACATGACCATCTACAACAGTACCTTTTTCTTGACCGCGGTGAGCGTGGAGCGCTATCTTGGCGTGGCGTTCCCGATCCAACACTCTCTAAGGAGAAGACCCATATACGCCGTGTTCGCCAGCATCTTCATGTGGGTGTTTTCCATCCTTCACCTCAGCATCGTCTACATCGTGCCCTACTACAACCCATCCGGGACGGTCCAGCCATCCCGTAACGTCTGCTACGAGGGATTCACCGACGCTCAGCTGGAGATCCTCCTGCCCGTGCGTTTGGAGTTGTGCATCGTTCTCTTCTGCGTTCCCTTCCTAATTTGCAGCTTCTGCTACATAAACTTCATCCGCATCCTCTCAAGGCTGCCGAACATTGGCCGGCGGAGAAAGTTGAGAGCGATCGGATTGGCTTTGGGGACGTTATTGGTGTTTGCACTCTGTTTTGGACCCTACAACGTCTCCCATGTTGTTGGCTTCATAACAAAGAAAAACCCAGCTTGGAGAGACAAAGCCCTTCTTCTCAGCACGTTTAATGCCTGCTTGGACCCGTTTATTTTTTACTTCACCTCCGCGGCCGTTAGAAACACACTTAGTGCAATGGTGAGGGGCATTTGGGATAAAAGCTGGTGTCAATGCCCACGAATCCTATGGAGCTCCAAGAAGGAAGCTCCTGAAACAGAGAAAAACAGCCTCCCGAAACCACAGGTGGTCACAAACGCACTTTGACCAACAGTTTTATTGAGGCCAGTGGAATTATTTTTGTACACAAAACATGCTGGGTAAACATTGCTCTACTTCCTTGTAAAATGATGGAGGCGACGTAGAATGCGAAAACAACACAACTCATGTGTAGAGTGTTATATTAAAAAGAAAAGGAAAACACGGTGGCAAACTTGTGTGTACATGATAAAGGGACTGAATTGAGTGTCGGCAAACAGAGGATAAACTTCCTTTATGTATATAGAGTGTTTATTCATCCATAGTGTGAGCTCATCCTAACAACAAATGTGTCATCATTGACTTTATTCAATATAAACAGAACGCAGTATAAGGACATTGATCACTGGGATAAAGGAGCCGCATTCGCCAGCCATATGAAGGTCAACAGAAGAGCACTCAAACACTGTCACGGAAATATTTTAAAGGGTTTTCACTTCTGAGGAAGATGCTTGTCTGGGAACTGACAATGTGGTTTTCTGATGGTTTGTGATACGTGTTTGATCGAAGGTGGACGATTTTCAGTGTCCAGGAAGTGTCAAAATGTACACCACAGAAATGAATGATGAAATAAGTGATGAACTCTTGTTATCACCTTATAACCTTTAAGGTTCTATAGAACCTTTTCTTCTAAGAATGTAGAAAAATGTAGTAATTCCCGATTGATTTAAATGTGAAGCGTGTCTTTATTTTGATGGAAAACTGTGGTTGCACATTTGATAGTCCACTTTAGACATTCTCCTAACTATAAGTAACTTTGCAACTACATGTCACTTAACTCTCAATATGAGTATTAGTAGACTGTTAATACTCTAATGACTGCTAGTTGACATGTAGTTGCAAAGTTAGTAGTAAAATGTCTAAAGTGGACCATCTAAATTAAGTTGTTTGTTTGAGTATTAATAGACAGTCTGTTTAATATCTGCTAACACAATATTTTGATGCTCCTCAACAGACATTCTACTAACTATAAGTAACTTTACAACTACATGTCAACTTATTCTACTAACCTGAACCCTAACCTAACAGTCTACTGATACTCAAATGAAATTTAGTTGACATGTAGTTGCAAAGTTACTTATATAGTTAGTAGAATGTCTAAAGTGGACCATCTAAATTAAGTTGTTTGTTTGAAAGCATTTTTATTATTTTTGCAATCCCACTTGGCGCCACTAGTGGCACAAAATGCACACACTTCACCTTTAAATGCATTATTTATATATGTAAATAAAAATGTAAATGTATTATTGTACATATTGATGAAAACCAGGTTCTCTTAAGAGCCTGTAAGAAGTGTCATTAAATAAAACATTGTTTGTAAGATCAGAGCACGACTGCCAGAAAGTTGGAATCATCTGGAGTATTTCTTCATCCTGGCTTATGCCATAAAAAGTTTATGGCATATTTCCTCTCGGTCCATAATAACTATTAACCACTAATCTTGCTTCACTGTTATAAACCCGACAAATATTTGCCTAAGGTTATTGTCTTTGACTTAACCGAGCCAGACAGTAGTGTATATTTATAGATACAGGAGCACAAGCATCATTTAGGAAACTTGTTGATATAAACCAGGGGCGTAGGTGCAATTTTGAACCTGGGGGGGGGGACAGTAAATGCTGGGGGGGGGGGGGGGGGGGGGGGGGTTCTCCCTAGGGGGGTCCGGGGGTCTGCTCCCCCGGGAATTTTTTTTGAAAAATAAACCATTAAATGGCACTTTCTGGAGAGTTTTGTGCAAAGAAATTGAGAAAATGAGTCTTACATGATATTTGAAAAACTGCAAGGTTAAGAGCATATACTTTGCATTGTTGTAGCATCAACAGGTATTAGGACATTTAGCATTTACATTACTGTTAATCAGTCATGTAACGTTACTGATTAACTAAAAATTAAAAACTCAAATAAATGGTTGATTTAATTTCCATTAACCACCTAGCTTACCCCCCAAGGATAGATTGAAAAATAAAATCAATCTATGTGGAAATGTTCCTTTCTAAAAGTAGGTCTAGCAAGTCTTATATTTCTGTAATTCACACAGATCAAACACAAAAATGCTGCCTGAATAGATTGCTAGTTTATTTTGAGTAGCCAGCTAGCAGTTCTCTTGGCAGTTTGCTGATAATCCGGTGTCTGAAGTAAAATGCTCGAAACATCTCCTGAGAAAAATCACATGGCCAACCTAGTCTTGGTTATTTAATTTAGATTTAGTCTTATTTTCCTTACCTTGTCATTCAAGGCCAGGGCACTTTATGTACATTTCTGGAACTTTTGCACGCTTCCACATCCCGCGCAACTAGGATCTCCCAGGAACACTCATTATATATTGCTGCGTACATTTATCCGTATCACCTAGATGCGCATGCGCGAGCGGTGCGCGATCATGGTCGACTGACAACGAGATTAGCAGCTGAAGAGTTCGGCCGTTTTTTAAAATTGAATTATGTGTAACAAGTGGATTGTTAGTTTTCCTGTCATGTTCCCAAGGGGACAGATTTGAGTGACGCACGGACAGATTTGAGTGACGTACAGACAGAGAGCTAGGCTATGGCACTTGTAATGCTGTTATGCCCATGCAATAAATAAAGTAAGCAATGATACTGCTTTAATCGTCCATTCTGTATAGTTGAGAAAACAGAACAGAATGAAACATGGTGGCAGCGGTCGTGAATTCAGCCGAAGTTAGTACCGAGTCGTGAAGACTGAAAAAGTGCCGCTAGCTTGTTGTAGTTAGCCTAGCCCGCGAGCTCGAGCAAGGGACAGCCCAGTGTTTACGGAGCCGAAGCGGGAGCAGAAAAGAGCGCCAGACGTCGCGATGGATGGTCTCAGGCCGCCTCCAATACTTTGTTTGGATACAGCCAACTTAGCGAAAACTTGGAAAAGTTGGAAGGAGGAGTTTACGCTGTATACGGACCTCACGATGCCCGATGCAGAAGAGACAACTAAAGTTAAGTTGTTTAATTACCTCCTCGGAGAGAGAGGGAGGGAACTTTTAGACACGCTGACAAGCGGTGATACATCGGCGAGGAGGACAGTGAGTACAATGATGTCGCAGTTTGATAAACATTGCAATCCGCAACTGAATGAGACTGTTGAGCGATATAAGTTTTTTGTTAGAGACCAAGGTCAAGACGAAAATATTGACAGATATGTCACAGATTTGAGAGTATTGGCCAGCACATGCAATTTTGGTGACATTAAGGACTCACTAATAAGAGACCGCATTGTGTGTGGTACACAGAGCCCTGCGATGAGGGAAAGACTGTTAAGGGAAGACAACTTAACGCTGGATAAGTGCATGCAAATATGCAGAGCTACTGAACTGTCAAAAGAGAACAGCAAAACCATACAAGGTAAAACGGTGGAGGAAATACATGCAATGAAGACAAATCCAAGGAGAGACAAAAAGGAGGAGATTAACTGTAACTTTTGTGGCAACACACATGAGAAAAATAAACACAAATGTCCGGCCTATGGAAAGAAGTGTAAGAAATGTGGGAAAGAGAACCACTTTGCGGCAAAATGCAAGTCCAAGTTTGAGAAAAACAAGAAAGGCAGACCGGTACACACAATTTCAGAGTCAAGTGAATCGTGTGAGGACATCATGACAATAACAGACATCAGAGAAAACCAAGAGACAATAAATCAGGTGAAAGAAGCACACAGCAAAAGTCAACATCTCTTTGCAGGGATGTTGTTGGACAAAAAGCTAGTTAACTTTCAGATAGACTGTGGTGCTACCTGTAATGTTATCCCAATGCAACTGTTGAACCCAAATATACAATTGGATCACACAGAGAAAGTACTCGTCATGTACAACAAAAGCAGATTACGCCCACTTGGGAAATGTAATGTCAAACTCCGAAATCCGAGAAATGAGAAACTATACAGACTTGAGTTTCAAGTGGTGGACCAGGAGGACAGGATCCCGCTACTGGGAAGAAAGGCTAGTGAAGCCATGAAATTGATCAAAGTGCAGTATGAGAACATACTGGCGATTGACAGTATAGTGAAAACACAAAGTACAGACAAAACGACTGACAACAGTGTGCAGCTGACAAATATGGAGAAAATAAAGTCAGAGTTCGGAGATGTTTTCACAGGCGTTGGCTGCCTAGAAGGCGAGTACAACATTGAAATAGACAAAAGTGTACCACCAGTAAAACTGCCTAAACGCAGAGTGCCAGTAGCAATGATGACCCCCCTCAAAGAGGAACTAAAGAATCTTGAAAGCCAAGAAATCATAGCACCTGTGGAGCGCAGCACTGACTGGATAAGCAGTATGGTGTCAGTGACAAAACCAAATGGAAAGCCAAGGATCTGTATAGACCCCAAACCACTGAATAGAGCACTAAAACGGAGCCATTTTCCTCTTCCGACTATTGATGATGTCTTACCAGGACTCTCAAAATCCAAGGTATTCACTGTTTGTGATGTAAAGCATGGATTTTGGCACGTCAAGCTGGATGAAGTGTCCAGTTACCTCACCACGTTTGCAACCCCCTTCGGACGGTATCGTTGGCTCAGGATGCCAATGGGTATAAGCCCAGCTCCGGAAGTCTTTCAAAGGAAACTCATGCAAGCACTAGAGGGCTTACCGGGTTTGTATATCATTACGGATGATATACTGATCACGGGGGAGGGTGATACACAAGAGGAAGCGGACAAGGATCATGAGGAAAACTTGAGATGTTTTCTAATGAGGTGCAGACAAAGAGACATTAAACTTAATGCAGAGAAGTTTAAACTGAGGAGAGAGTCTGTACCCTACATTGGACACTTGCTGACAGCAGAAGGCCTCCGCATTGACCCGGAGAAAGTGCGGGCAGTGCGGGAGTTGCCGAGGCCTACAGATGTCAAGGGGGTACAGAGACTTGTAGGTATGCTGAACTACCTTTCAAAGTTTTGTGAACATCTATCTTATGACTGTGAAGTTTTGAGACAACTTACACACAAGGACAACATGTGGGAGTGGACTGAGGTGCACGAGACAGCTTTTAAAAGATTGAAAGACAAAATAACAAACGCACCACTGCTAAAGTACTATGATCAAAATGAGGAGTTAACCCTGCAATGTGATGCCTCAGAGACCGGACTAGGAGCAGCCCTGACACAGGAAGGTAAACCTGTGGCATTTGCAAGCAGAGCGCTGACACCCACAGAAAGGGGTTACGCACAGATAGAAAAAGAATGTTTGGCCATAGTGTTCGGAATGGAAAAGTTCCATCAATATACTTATGGTAGAAAAGTGACTGTTCAAAGTGACCATAAGCCACTGGAGAATATTGTGAGAAAACCGCTACTTAGTGCACCAAAGAGATTGCAGAGAATGTTACTCAGACTGCAGAAATACGACATTAATGTGATCTATGTGCCTGGGCGAGACATGCTACTAGCTGACACACTAAGCAGAGCATATTTACCTGAAAGCAATCAGGGAGACACAGAGGCAGATCTAGAGACTGTTAACATGATCACATACTTGCCTATCTCTGCAGAAAGACTAACAGCCATTCGCGATGCAACAAAGGAGGACGCAAAGTTGCAAGAAGTGATTAAGTTGATTCTTACAGGATGGCCTAAGAACAAAAAAGACATTGAACAATACATTCAACACTATTTTGCTTTTCAGGACGAGCTGAGCTTTCAGAATGGCATAGTGTTCAGGGGAGAAAGAGCAGTTATTCCTGACACACTAAGAGCTGACCTGACCAGCCGCATACACTCAACACATCTGGGCGTGGAAGGATGCCTCAGACGAGCACGCGAGTGTGTGTACTGGCAAGGGATGACTGAGCAAATAAAGACGTTTATTTCCAAATGTGACATCTGCAGGTCAGTTGACCCTAAGCAACAAAAAGAGACATTGCATCCCCATGACATTACCTACAGACCTTGGGCTAAGGTAGGAACTGATTTGTTTTCTTGGAACAATAAAGACTACCTAGTAACTGTGGACTATTACTATTATTCAAATTTTTGGGAGGTGGATTATTTACCGGACACCAAAAGTACCACAGTGATTCACAAATTGAAAGCACACTTTGCTCGGCAGGGTATTCCAGATGTGCTCATCTCTGATAACGGACCACAGTACTCATCACACGACTTTAAAATGTTCAGCCAAAAGTGGGAATTTATGCACAGAACATCGTCACCCGGGTATCCACAAAGCAATGGAAAGGCTGAGTCAGCTGTCAAAACAGCAAAACGTCTTATGCAGAAAGCTGCAGCTGCTGGACAGGATCCATACTTAGCCCTACTGGACCATCGCAACACACCGAGCCAAGGTCTCGCCACCAGTCCAGCACAGAGACTTCTCAGCAGGAGGACCCGGACCCTTCTTCCTACTAAAGAGACACTGTTGGAGCCTAAAGTGTCAAACAACAAACAGGGACTGATTAACAACAGACAAAGACTGGAGAAATACTACAACCGTACGGCAAAAGACTTGGACTGTTTCGCATCAGAAGACAGTGTTCGAGTCCAACCATTTGAGCCTTGTAAAACCTGGAAAACAGCTAGAGTGATTAGACCAGTGAGTCCCAGATCTTATGAGGTTGAGTTGGAGTCGGGTAGTGTTCTGAGGAGAAACCGTCGCCACCTCAGGCACAACTACTGCCTACCCTCAACGTCTGCACAAACAGGGGTTTTGACAAACACACGAACTGTAGCTGCTGAACGTGGTCAGGGTAGTGATCAAAGCACTGTTACTACGAGGTCTGGTCGTCAGGTTAAAATGCCTACCTATTTGAGGGATTATACTAAGTGAGTTTAAAATATGACCTGTTTGGTTTTTTCTAGGTATGGTTGTGAGTTGCGGTTGCACTGTAAAAGAGAGGGGAAAAGGGGAAATGAGTTATTGATTGCACAGTTAATTTGTCAAGAATAAGTTTACAAAATATGCACTTGAAGTAATATCCTAAGAGGACATATTATAAGTTTGCTTTTGAGTTTAGGCAAGATCATTACATGTTTTTTTTTTCCTGAAGCATTAATGTTTACATCTGAAGGCACTGAGAAGAAAATGTTAATTTTGTTTACAAAGAAGAAAATGTTAATTTTGTTTACAAAGAAAATGTATAACTTGTGAGGAAAAGGAAAAAGAAAAAAAAGAGAAAGGATGTAACAAGTGGATTGTTAGTTTTCCTGTCATGTTCCCAAGGGGACAGATTTGAGTGACGCACGGACAGATTTGAGTGACGTACAGACAGAGAGCTAGGCTATGGCACTTGTAATGCTGTTATGCCCATGCAATAAATAAAGTAAGCAATGATACTGCTTTAATCGTCCATTCTGTATAGTTGAGAAAACAGAACAGAATGAAACATTATGTATTTAAAAGTTGCCGAATGGATTAATTTGGAGACTCAGAAATCGGCAGAGATAGGCAGGCAATGCAAAACAAAATCTTACATTGGGAAATAGTGGGGGGGACAAAACTTCGATTTTGAAATGTGGGGGGGACATGCCCCCCCCACGTATAATGGCTCCTACGCCCCTAATATAAACAGTTATTGCTCTAGTTTGGAGGCGATTCCTGTAATAATAAAGAGCGAGGTGGAAGGATGTTTGACTCATCACATATACACAAGTGCTTTGGTTTTCTCTCATTTCAGGTCAGGTAGTTTCACAATAGCCAGACGTTTGACTGTTTTGACTGTCGACATAAATTCTGGCCAATATTAGAGCTCATTCAGGCCAACTTATTCAAAATATGTCAGTCTCCACCAACAAATGTACCATGTCATGGAAATTGTGATCAGAATTTCAGTGCATCTAAAATAAGTATTGATTATTTCACAGACAATATACAATGACTGCAAGGTTCTTGCTATTTAAAAAGGGTTAAATAATTGGGAATTAAAAGTAATGATATATTTTGACCATGCCAAAGCCTTGCAAAAGAAATGATGATGTTCTTAAGAAAATTCTTGAGAACTTTTCAAGAAGTGCACAAGAAGTGAAGGTAATACTTTACAGTAAGGTTTTGTTTGTTAACCTTAAATAATGCATTAGCTAACATTTACAATCAACAACATTTTTTAAAGCATGTATTATCTTTGTAAATGCACATTAGCATGTTACAGAAGTTCACAAGAATGTTCCTAAAAACTTTCTTTATATAAGGATTATCATCAATCTGGCTCTGGAACATGCACACCTTGAAGTTATCAAAAGTGTCAAACATATAATTTTACAGACGCAAAATGTTTTCTATGTGCGTCTGATTTAACTGAACTTATCTTGGATCTCGTACACCAGTTCTGTATAAGATCTAATTTTCGTAACGTTTCTGCATCGCACAAGATTCATAATGCTGGCAACTTTATTTCAGGATCTAACCATACATCATATAAACGATTTCCATTTTCCGGCGACTCCATCAGCACCATTACCTGCCCACCTGCAGTAATAAATACACTCAGCCCAGGAAATGACTGCAATTTAAGAAGATTCAAGCATCCAGTCACTTCATTGGGTTTTGCTTCTTAAAAAAAAAGAAAGAAAAAGAAAGTGTGTGAGTGTGTGGGTCTCTCAGGAGCTGAAGAGATGAATTACAGTTATGCATATGGACCATTTCCACGAGTCATCACAGGTTAAAACAGAAACACACAAAAAAAACCATAATAAACTACTACTATATACAGTTACTGTGAAATAAAATGGGATGCAATGTCTGCATCTTACTGTCCACCCTAGTGATATCTGAATTATAAAAGTATGTTGTGTCTACACCGGATACATCCAGTGTTTAACTCTTTTGTTCCCATTATAACCAACAAAGTTGTCTTAAAGGATTAGTTCACCTCAAATTCAAAATGAAAATTTCTTGATAATTTACTCACCCTAATGCAATCCAAGATGTTCATGAATTTCTTTCTTCAGTGGAAAAGAAATTCCGGATTTTTCTCCACACATTGGACTTCACCGGTAACCAAATTGTTGAATTCCAAATCAATGCAGTTTCAAAGGGCTATGAAGTGCTTTAAAAGGGCTCTGCACGATCCCAGCTGAGGAATAGGGTCTTATCTAACGAAACGATCGGTCATTTTGAAAAAATATACTTTTTAATAGGGCTGCACGATTTGGGGAAAATGTCATATTGCGATTATTGAGGTCAATATTGCGATATGCGATTGCGATATAATAAACAAATGGTTTCATGAGTCAACTTGCTTGGTTCTAATGCAAAATGCACACACAGATTAGTGATAATTCTGAAATGTGTATTTCTCAACTCAAACTATAGCAACAACAACTAAATGATTGATAACACCTATAATGATCAATAAGCCATTGATGTCTGGATAAAAATTAATTTAATTTTAATTTAAGTGAACTTCAAACAATCCTCACATAAACCCATAATAAATGTCATATTTACCTGTGCTGTTCCTGTCTAACAGGTAGGACATACAGAAATTGAATAAAGTTATTAAACAGTCTACGCTGCATAAATTATAAATTATATGGACTAAAATCCTATTTAAAGCTACACAAGTTCTTTGGTCAAGAGCAGTGAGTGTTTTTCTCCGTTTCCTTTGTTCTTTGATTAACTTTACTGACAGAAACCATTATTGGATGCTGGCCCTTTAAGAGTTGCTGACAGAGACGCGGATCTCACACGCGCCTTATTCTCTCACAACTCTTTACGTCGACGACCATCAAGACTGCACTTATGTTATGATGAAGACACTCGACAAATGATATTTTGGCATAATTGTGTGTGTTATTGTTCGTTCATTTCAAGCGGAAAGAGAACTGTATTCTGGCGCGCGGTCTGTGCATGCGCATGATACTGGCGCGCGTCTTTCAGTCAGGACATTCACAGGCAGCGCGCTCTCTTTTGACTGGCTGAATGGTTTAAACTAAAGCATTCGCGTGAATAAGAGCGGGATCATGTAACACTAGCCAAAGGATGACAAAAAATAACAGATGCTGCGTTAACAGCCCTAATTTGTTTATTTCATATAAAATCGCAGTATTTTGCGTCATATAATCGCATAGGCTTGACATCGCGATTACGATTGCGATACGATTAATCGTGCAGCACTACTTTTTAACCACAATTGTTCGTCTTGTGCTGGTCTGCAATGCGCCAGGCATTACGTAATCACGTTGGAAAGGTCAAGGCTGCACGTAGACTGAAGCACCGCCCCGTTGTTTACAAGCGTGGAGAAGGAGGATCGTTCAAATTTTATTGTATGTTGAATGACATATTTATGTCTTTGTGTCAGTTTATTGTTTAAAATGGTCATTTCAATAATGAAAATTATCATTTCAATAATTTAAAAACACTTTTGCATAGTAGCTGTTTTCTGATATTTGTGGTCATATAATGAAATGCAGGTAAACCAAATCAAATCAAATAATCTTTTTTAGTAGATGTTTTATTTGTATTGTTTTTATTTTAGAATGATTTATTATTAAAACAATGTATTATTATTATTAGTTTTGAGTTGTATGTAAATGCTTATTACATGAAATATACATATACATAATTATAATAATTAAATCATAATGACAATAATATATAATTAAAATGATTATATTTATACATTTTTAATTATTATGTGCATATAATTCTAACAGTTTATTTATTTATATTATTATTTATAAATAATTACACAGACAAATATATATATATATATATATATATATATATATATATTTTATTATTACAATTAACATTATTTATAAATATATATATATAGTTAATTATTTATATATATATATATATATATAAATTATTTATTTTTTATAATGTATTATTATAGTATTTATTTATTTTGATTTAATTATGTAATACATAATTACAATTTTAATAATTAAATCAAAATAAATAAATAATAATAGTAATTTAATATTCATATGCAATTAAAATTATTATTATATTTATAAATGAGTGCTATAAAAATCGATTAATCGCATCTATTATAAAAGTCTCTTTATATAATATATGTGTGTGTGTGTGTATAATATATAAAGGTAATGATTTTATCATTCCGCCCACACTACAGTGCATGAGACATCAGTGAGCTCACGACATGTATTTACGACAGTGGCGGCGATATGCAGTTGTGTTGTTATGAGGGTCAAACTCTTTCTGTGTGGATGTCGGATCTGATGTCGGATCTGATGTCGGATCTGGGATTTGCCATCCTGTCACTGACAGACTCAGTAAGACATGAGATGTCCGGAGGAGTGTTTTGTCGGCAGGATGACATTCAGCAGACTCTCTTCAGTGTGTTTATAGGAACCCGTAGAGGAGTCGTCTGGAACAAGCCAAAGCATGGGCGTCAGTTTGGTTTGAAATGTGCTGGGGACAGAGACGTATTCGGAAGTGCATTTTCAAAAGTGCTGGGTACAATGAATGACATTATTTTTTTCTCTCTCTTTCGCGCAGATCATGTTTTGAAAGACGATGTAACGTTACTGTCGCTTAATGTAAATAAATAAAAATGTATACAAACATGTGATGATGTCTGACTCGTTTTATGTTGAACTTGAAAGCCTTAGGTTTTTAAAAAGCATTAGACATACGAGTAGCCTATGACCCACTATTCTGCTTCATAAGATAAGTAACATTGACAATATGACATGACGTGGTTTAATGTAAACAATGATTACCAAATTTCTCTCTCATATTGCTCCTCATAACAACTGAAAACTGTCCAAAAAAATCGCCAATTGACAACACAACTTCTGCGTTCTGCACTACAATTTTGCCAAGATTGAAAAAGCAAAAATATGTGTCGCACAGATGAACGATGATCACACCATGATCTGACACTGCATCCATCCAATCGTATCACCATTTTGACCAAAACTTGAAAGCACCCCGCCTCCATCATCATCCTCATCACAACTATTCCAGAATTCAGCAATAGATTCAAGCAATAATTAAACAAGATACTGACTACTCCACGATCATCTCCGACTCCACCAATGCTTGCTGTACGAACGCAAACCGTAACTAAGTTAGCTGAGTAAGTTGGTGGCTAAGGCAAGGCTAACATGATGTATTGCAAGAGAAGAGTTAAAACAGCTGATCCGTTGTGTACAAATGCACAAGACTATAGCCACAATACCAGCAAAACTTAAGTAATAAACATTGTTTTAACTTTCCACTGTTTATAGGAAAATGCAAGTAATCGCGTCGGCGCCTCCATGTCCACACTCCGCACAAACACTTGGATATGCGCCTAACAACAGTGAACATATATATCTAGGTTTACGTTAGAGAGCGAGCGTTTAGACGGATAAGTCCTTTTCACGTTTAACAAATCAAATCATGCATTGTAATTTGTCTACATACCTGCGAGTAAGCGCTGCTCCAGTTTGAAAAAGGCGAGACGGTAAAAGCATGACGTTAGCCAGCGATCGCGTAGCGAGAGAGGGGGGTCTGGGATGCAGAGATATTTGCTGCGTCTTTATATTAACATTCCTGATTGTTTGAATGATCAGCCCTCGGGAGCCCCCTTAAAATGCGGAACCTTGGCCGGAAATTCTCTGCCTCGGCTCATCCCAGCAGACTATGTAGTTCCCGTTCGTTCACTGTCCATGCTAAGCTGTCAGTGTCAGCTCATTTAAAAAATAAAGGAGTTTAAACAACAAAACACATCCACTTGCATATATTTGACAATCGGAATATCAGATATGTCATGCTATAGCAAACAAATTTGTGAATATTTTGAATAAAAAGGGAAAATGACAAAAGCAGATCATTCATTATTCAGTGCTGTTGTGGCTGCGGTGTCTCACGTGACAAGCGATGACACGTCACCATGGAAACCAGAGTGCAACATTTCTAAATAACGGTCGCCTAGAAATATTCACACTGGGTGGTCAGCCAGAATATTTTAAACTTGTGTGAAAGCCAAGGGTTAAATAAAGAAGCGCGATAGTCAGCGAGAATAAAACCAGCATCCAGCATCATGCCAAAAAAAAAGTGGTGGGTACAAAATGACTCATCACGAAATCTGGTGGGTACGCGTCCCCACCGTCCCCACCGAAATCGACGCCCCTGAGCCAAAGATAAACACAAACCCACAGACAGCGGGAAAACTGCAGAAGTTGAGATCCTCCACCTCTTATGTAACTGTTAATTAAACATCTGGGCTAATTTGATGATGCGTTCAGCTTTCTCTCGACTCCATTATACCATATTTAAATCCATTTTCCCTCACGAACACACGATCTCCAGAGATGTTGGGAAATTGCATTCAAGTGATTTTGGTTGGAATAAATTGGAGACATTGGGCAACTTTCTTTCACTTCCCAATCCCAACAACAGCAGGAAGCTTTTTAACACTATACGATAATGAAGAGCAAAGGATGTGCATTAGGATTGTAACTGAAGCTTTATCATTCTCATGCAGCCACAGAGAATTATGGGAAATGCTAAAAGAACATATTTATTCAAACTTCACACGTCTTTACAGTTTGCCACGATTCTTAAATTTACACACCTCTCAGAAAGCTCAGAAAAATCCCATAATTACAACATTGCATTTATTAGACAAGTGCACAAAAATCATTGAAGGTAGAAATCAAACTTTTTTTAAAGAAAGAAAAGGCGCCCAAAGTTTCCCATTGACTTACTATGGCGAAGGTCGGCCCGTGAAATGCATACGTTTCTCCTACTATGGTAAATTGCATGGGGATTTTGTATTGAACATAGCCCTGGATCACAGTGTCATAGAGACAAGGGGGCGGGCTCATTTTACTCACACGACCAATCAGTCTCTCAGGATCATTGTGTAGCTACTAAGCCACGCCCTAGCAACCATTTAGAGCACCTTAGCAACAAGTTCCATAGACTTCCATTGAAAGAGATCAAAGGGATATCTCCGGATAGAAGTGTCATAGAAACACAAGGGTGGTCTCGTTTGACTCGGGGTAGCAAATAGCCAATCATGAATCACCTCAACAATTTCTGGCCACGCCCTAGCAACCATTATCGAGCCCCTTAGGAACCAAATTCCATAGAGGGATATCTTCCATTCTGAATGTCACAGAGGCACGGGAGTTGGTTTATATCAATCATACTGACAAGCAGCCTTTGGAGTTTCATCACTGCCGAGCAACTCCATAGCAACCAAACAGAGTACCCTAGCAACTATTTAGCAAGAAAGAAATTAATATGTCTATTCCGCAAGAATGCATTAAGTTCATCATGAGACATGAATCATAATGTTACAAAATAATATTTCCATTAAATAAATGCTGTTCTTTTGAATTTTCTATTATGTATCAAAAAAATTAAGTAGAGCATTGATCATAATAGTCATAAATGTTTCTTGAGCAGCGAATCAGCATGATTTCTGAAGGATCATGTGACACTGAAGACTGGAGTAATGATGCTGAAAATCCAGCTTTGATCACATGAATAAATTACATTTTACTATATATTCACATAGAAAACAGCTGTTTTAAATTGTAATAATATTTTACTTTTTTTACTGTATTTTGATCAAATAAATGCTTCTGAGCGCTTACATAGACCTAACAGTCTCGCAAGAATAAACATAGAAACTGTTTGTTTGAAGCTATGAGCTCTTCTGTAATATTCAAAGAAATGAACATGGGTATTACAAAACTGAAATGTGTACATGCCATTTGCTTTTGCAATATAAGAATCAATGAAATGACATTGATGCTGTTTGGTGTTTTTCTTTCTTTTTGCCTTTTTATGTACCATAGTGAGATGAGATGAAAGAAATGCTTGGAGAGCATATCTGACACAGGTCAGTGGTCACACCTACATCCGCATCATCACCCGCAGCATAACCCGCATCACAGCCGCATCACAGCCGCATCACTGTCATTGACCTGCCCGTAAATCAGCCTGACGGAAGCGCTCGTGGTTTTGCTCAATCAGCTGAATGTAGCAATGAGATCCGTCCATTCAGGCCAGTGTTTCTGTGTGGTTTCACTTCCTCTCTTGGGTCAGTCTGGATTGTTCCAGACTGAGCTTCAGCCTTCCTGTTTGTACACAACATATTACGGCATACACCGCCGATATATAGTTCATTTTGGCTGCTGGGAAAAACAGTATAACAGTGTGTATACATCAGACACGTATACAGAGCCTTTAACTTTCACTCTACAGCCTGTGAACTGTTGGATCGGACCACTCTGACCTAAAATATTTACTTTGAAATAAACCTGAGATTATTAATATTTCAAAAATTTTGTAACGCATTCACACGCTTAGTTCTCTGATGTTGCTTAATGTCACATGGCATGCAGGTAAACAAATAAAAAATATATATTTTATTGTGTTTTATTTGGATTGTTTTAATTTGTAAATGAATTATTATTAATTAATTATGTAAGTATGTGATTAAAAATAAAAATGTATTGTAATTAATAAAAAAAATGTGTATATTATTTTGTATTATTATTGATTAATTAAATATATTAAAATTACTATAAATATTGCATTAATTGTTATATGGATTATTAACAATCCAAATAAAGTGCTTTATTTAGAGTTTTATTATTAAACGATTTATTATTCAAATGAATTATTTATTAATGATTGTTGTTGATTAATTAATTATATTTGTTCATGATATAATTATTAGATTAAATATAAATATTAAATTAATTGTTATATGTATTATTACCAATCCCCAAAACGTTACATTTTTTAATTAGTTATGATTTAAATTATTAATTATTATTATTGAATATTGTAGATTAATTATATCTGTACATGATACGATGTTTATATTTATCAAATTAAACAAATATAAAATTAATTAATTGCTATTTATATTATTAATTTAATGTATTTTTTAATGATTTATTATTATTGTTGATGAATTAAAGGTACAATATGTAGGAATTTTTCGCCACAAGAGGGCGCAGTTACCAACAATAACAAAGGCGAAGCTTGGTGACGCTATGAGGGAGAGTTGAACGATGGGAGATGTCGTTTTCACCATCCAGAGATGTTGTGGAATTAATGAATCATGATCACGGATGAGGTACTTATCGTCTGATCGCAATATTTTATGTCACCATAATGAATTAACTGCAAGGAACGCGAAATGTTATTCTATATTATCCTGTTACAGCTATTTGTTAAATGATTTGTAGGGTTTTGCGCAGTTTTACGTGTTTATCGTTAATGCCGTGTTGTTTTACGTGTTCAAACCAATCGTAAATTTGAACGAACATTTGCAAGTAATGGCTAAATATTGTTTAACAACACATATCCGATTTAATTGCACTGCCATAATCTCGGCCAAAACACAAGTGATAAAAAGCATTACCAAAGTACAAAGCGCAATATAACTGTGAATTTTCATCAGCAAAACGATCACTTGATAGTTTTTGAGGTGAATCAACATATGCATAATGATTGATCTGTCACGTCATAAAGGCCTATGTATCTCGCATTGTTTATAAGTGATATTATTGACAGTTGCATGTGTTGCAAGGAAACACAGATACATCCTTTTGTTTTATGTTCATTTGCTCACCTGTCTAATAAAGTATATGCAAGAGCGGTGTTGCTCCTCCAAGTTAGTCGCGGACGTGGAGCTCTCGGCATCTCGAAAACGCCACGCCGATATTGATATCCGATATTGAGGATAGCGCGGATATTGCGTCATTGACAGGCGACATTTGTTTCCGGGACGGCCACTTATTTAAAATTGGGATTTCTCTGAAATAAAAAATCTTTGGAGACTTTTGGGATATTGTAAGTACACAACTACAGGAAACATATCACACTGTGCAAGTGATTTTTGGATATTTTATTACAAAAAATTCCTACATATAGTACCTTTAATTATAATATATAATATAATTATTAAATTAAATATAAATTTTACATTAAATTATTAAATTAAATATAAATGTTATATTATTAATTATTATGTATTTGTATTGTTATTAAATTAAATATAACTATTAAAATTATTCTATTTTTTTTTATTAAATATTTGCATTTCACCAACCCGCATATCCCAGTTTGGGAAACATATTTATAGACACCTAAAATCTTAATATTAAAATAAGAACGATTTTTCTCAGCATCTTGTTTAATCGGGAATGTGTTAATGGGTCACACAGAATATCTGTAATGCTTCACTTGTTCCCTGTCCAGGTGTTTGGCATTGAAGTCAATCCTCAGAAGAACACAAACAGGACGTAAAATGTCACCGAAGCAGGTCTGTTTTCTTTAATGAGACATTCCCTGCAAACTAAAATGCCAGTCTCTGCCAGATTTCTTCTCATCAAATGATGTGTGTACGTAAATACGTCTCAAGGCTGGAGAGGAATAATGACTTTTCATGAATTTACAGTCATTAAAAACAAGATGAATTGTGTAACTGTTCAACCAAGTAGCTGAAAGTTTATCGCCAGTGAAAACTTATTTAAAGTATCCATGTCATTATAGTGCAGGCATTGACATTAACCAATGCACAATAATAATAATAATAATAATAATAATAATAATAATGATAATTTGACTCAAGTTGTTAATTGCAATAAAGTTTTAAAACTATTTAAACTGGACTAATAAACCCTAAATTCTGAAAGTGGCACATTTATTTCTGTTGGCTATTTGACCTCATGCATTTGAAGAAAGTTGATAAAACGTATTTGAACATATATACTTGAATTGAATGTTTTGAACATAGGCTTTTGAACATAATTGGACAATTTTATGCTCATGCAATATTACTCCAAAATGGCTGCTTGCAATAGAAATAAAGATGGTATCAGGAAACGACTGAGGCTGATGTGAAAAATGCAAATAACCCTACAAACCTAGAAGAAAGAAGGGGAAAAACAACATGGACAGTGAAAATAATTATCTTTTGAAAATTCACTTGCTGAAATAATACAGAACTTACAAACAGTACAACAGCATTTATAGAAACACAACAGAATCATTGGAGATTAAAACACTTTCTTACATATGTTGAGCGATCACTAAAACAATAACAATAAATATATAGTTCTAAAAATTCACACCACAACTATAACGATAATGGCACAGAGGAACATGGTAGGTTGGAATCACTTAAAGAACGATTTTATTTTGCTGATGAACAATAAAAACATTGACAGCCAATCAGAATCAGCTTACAATAAACAGAACATTATCCAATAATCTTTGTTTTATATACATCATTTGATATATATATATATATATATATATATATATATATATATATATATATATATATATATATATATATATATATATATATAATGGTTTCATTATGAGTTTTTTCTTCTGTTGAACACAAATGAAGATATTTTAAAGAATGTAATCCGACAGTTGACTGTGTCCATTGACTTCCCTAGTATTTTTTTTCCTACTATGGAAGTCAATGGGGTCCAAAAACGTTCTGGTTACAAACATTCTTTAAAAGTATCTTCTTTTGTGTTCAGCAAAAGAAATGCATTCATACAGGTTTGAAACAACTTGAGGGCGAGTAAAGGATGACAATTTTCATTTTTACGTGAACTATTCCTTTAATATCATATTTTTAATTATGATGGTTTCATTATAAATATAAATACACCCAACTTAATATATGATATTTACCATCTGAATCTAATAATGTCATGTCAACAAATGGAAAAGTCAGCCACTGTTTATTATAATGTTAATTATCGTGCCTTTTAACCCAAATACCACACTTTTACATATTCTTCCGTTATTGAAAAACTGTTGCTTAAAATTGCCTTGAACAACACTGAAAATCATTAAGACGACCTTTGTCTCAAAATATAGTCAATAGTTTTATCGTTTCTCATTAAATATTAGATCAAATTAATAGCGGTTGTTAAGAAAAGTGCTTAGCTGAATTTTTGTGTCATCTAGTGGCTTAAAAGAGAATAAATGCGCCTTCAGCCCCGGCTACAACAGCCATAATGAAATGAGCCTTCATAACAGATCATGTTTTACAGTAGGGGTGTAACGATATAGGCTACGGATCCGTATTGAACCGTTCGGTACAAGGGTTTCGGTTCGGTTTTCGGTACGCATTTTTAAACCGAACGGTTCGTTGGACCATTTTTCCTGGCGACCAAAATTTCGTTATGTAGGCGCGTCACGCGTGGCAAGCGCGCTGAGACGCTGGCGTGACCACAACATTGCCCAACATCAAATGGCAAATGCAATGTAAGCGGAACGAAACCGAGCTGCTCGTTATTGTGTGTTTGACGGGCCGTTTATCAGTTTGGACCAATGCAGCGCGAGCCGATCTTAATCATCAGCACTGTTACTACACAGCCAAATACAGTAAAGAAAGCATTTGAATTCGCCAGTGAAGTAATAACATCGCTGCGAGATCTAGTGAGAAACATTCACATTTCTCTGTTATTAACGGATCAAACAGCGCTGACGTGGAAACCAGGAAGAAACATTGTGCCATGAATGAACTCAGTGTCCACAGATCAGCAACATTCACCATGGATTTACTGTAGTAACACTAATAACTGTAACCATGGGAGTGTGGCAGGAATAGTAGGCTATAATGCTTTCAAGTAACATTACGTTGGTTTTATTTTGACATTATGAATACACTTGCTGCCCTCAAATGTTAATCTGAACTAAAATAAACCTGTTTATAACTACTACAATATTACATTTCATTTTGTCCAAGGAGCTGTTTTGTTTTATATGCTCTTAAGAAAAGGCAAGTATAGCTCCATCATTGCTCAAAGTTAAAAAAATATCATACTTCATGATGTTAGTTTTAATAAAAATATATAATTAAAAAAATTCAATCAAGGAAATTTCTCTGGCATTTCTTTCTTTTTGCTGTATCGAAAACGTACCGAACCATGACACAAGTGTATCGTATCGAACCGAACCGTGAATTTTGTGAACCGTTACTTACACCCCTATTTTACAGTGAACTCTGTTAGAGAGTGACATATGGCAATTCATCTGTTCAATAAAACACCTTACTCACCATCATCTCTGCGGCGCTTTTACAACATTTCAAATATCTCAGTTCTCTCCATCTCTGAAAAGCCAAGCCAATGTTGATTCTTGTTTTATTACGAGCTCTGTCACCTTCTCTTTTTTCCAGCAGACTCTCCTCTGTTCTGTATTTTTCTTTATAAAACATCACATCAACCTCTATTCTCTGCCACTCCTACACCAGACGAAAGAGCCGGAGCAACTTTGACCTATTTATGGATATGACAAGAGATGCAAAAACCCCTCCTGCAAGGTCTAAAATATACAGTATACACTATAGCAGTGGTCTCAAACTCGCGGCCTGGCCCGCGGGGTGATATTTTGTGGCCCCTTACTTGACATTAAAGTTTAATGTTAGTGCGGCCCGTCGTTCCGTGTGCCGCGTTTTAAATTTTTTTTTTTTTATCCCTTATGGGCTACCATAGATAGTCTCGTGACAGCTTACGGTGGGTTTGTTGTCAATAGTTGTCATAGCTTGCGGCAAGGCAAGTTTATTTATATAGCACATTTCATACACAATGGTAATTCAAAGTGCTTTACATAGAAGAAATAAAATAAAAAAAAAAAAAAAATAAAAAATAAAAAGAAATAACAATAATTAAAACAGTTTAGAATAAAGAAATTAAAATAATCAAAACAAATAAGAATAATTAAAACAGTTTAGATTAAAAAATAAAATAAAGTACAGTAAAAACAGTCGGACGAACAGTGGCACAGTGCTCATTCAGTAAATGCACAGCTAAACAGATGTGTTCTGAGTCTGGATTTGAATGTGATACTGTAGGAGCACATCTGATCTCCTCTGGAAGCTGGTCCAGCATAATAGCTAAAAGCAGACTCTCCGTGCTTAGAGTGAACCCTTGGTATTTCTAGCTGATGTGATCCTAATGATCTGAGTAATCTGTTAGGTTTATATTCAGTGAGCATATCTGCAATATATTGAGGTCCTAGCCCATTACATGATTTATATACCAGTAATAATACTTTAAAATCAATCCTAAATGTAACTGGGAGCCATAAAGACCTGAGGACTGGTGTGATGTGTTCATGTGTTCTGGTTCTGTATGAGCTGCAACTGTCTTATGGTCTTTTTAGGAAGGCCAGTGAGGAGTCCATTACAATAATCCACCCTGCTGGTGATAAAAGCATGCACAAGTTTCTCTAAGTCTTGACTTGAAACAAAGCATCTAATTCTTGCAATATTTTTCAGATGATAGTATGCTGATTTAGTTATTGCTTTGACATGACTACTGAAACTAAGGTCTGACTCTAGAGACACACCAAGATTCCTGACTTGATTTTTATTTGTTAGACCCCTAGCGTCAAGGTATGCACTCACCTTAACTTCATCTTTGTTTCCAAACTTCAGTTTTGTCTTTGTTTAACTGAAGAAAGTTTTGGCACATCCAACGGTTTACTTCATCAATGCATTGGCACAGGGAGTCAATGGGGCTGTAGTCGTTAGGCGATAGGGCTAAGTAGAGCTGTGTGTCGTCTGCATAGCTGTGGTAAGAGATTCGGTTCTTTCTCATTATTTGGCTCATTGGGAGCATATACATGTTGAACAGGAGTGGTGCAAGAATTGAGCCTTGAGGGACTCCGCATGTCATGGATGTCCACTCAGACTTATGGTCTCCTATACTCACATAATAACCTCTCCCTTCTAAGTATGACCTGAACCATTTTAGGACTATCCCAGAAAGCCCCACCCAGTTTTCCAGCCTGTCAAGAAGTATGTCGTGATCGACTCACAACTACAGCACTGAGGTCGAGTAGTACCAGTACGGATAATTTGCCTGTATCAGTATTTAAGCGAATATCGTTTATTATCTTTATGAGCGCTATCTCTGTGCTGTGATGCGATCGGAAACCAGATTGAAAATTGTCAAAGTATCCATTCAAGCTTAAGAATTTGTTCAGCTGATTGAGGACAACTTTTTCAATGATCTTGAAAGGAAGATTTGAGATCGGTCTATAATTGCTTAATATAGGCTTAGCATAGTGAATCCAAAATACGTTTTGGAAGAAGGATTGATCATGTATTGGCTCATTATTTACATTTTGTTGATTTTGAACAAAAAAAGTGACATAGTTACATAGTGTAGCCTTAACCCTTAATCGATTTTAGAAAAAAATAAGTTCGTTTTCAGTGGTAGATCATGCTTGATCAAGATGTACAAGGAATTTCAGGAGGCCAGAATTGTGAGATAAAAATCGCAATTACATTTTTTTTATTCTGTGGTGGAAACAAGCTTCCATAGTGCTTCATTTGTTACATGTTCAGGTGTTTGCCTTGACCTCAGAAGACAACAAACACACACACACAGTTTTCTTGAATAAGCGCTTTTCCCCGGATGCTTCGAGTCGCAGAAATGCAACTAGAGAAATAAAAAAAAAAACACACACTCACAGAAGTATGTTAAAAACAAAATTCAGTTTTATTTTTCACCTTCCATTTTTAATTCTTGACTTTTTTTCTCCTCTTTGTGGATTAAAAAAAATTACACACACCTAAAAACAAAAGACAGGGAAAACTGTAAAACAAATGACGTTGAAAGAAACGTTACATCACAGCACAGAATGTGTCGTTGTGGAAGACAACGTTCTGTTATTTTCCGCAGTTCTTCAGGTAATTTCTTGAAGACAGTTGACAATTACAGGGGGATAAAATCCATTTGTCTGAAACAGAATCACGACCCAGCATGCCTGCCCATAAGAAGGCCAGATAATGTACAGACACACACACACACACACACACACACACGCTCTCTCTCTCACACACACACACTCTCTCTCTCTCTCTCTCTCACACACACACACACAAACAAACAAACGTCTATATTACAGAGACACTGAGGTGGAGGTCTGGAGGACATGACGCGACGGGACGCTCGGATCATCAGGAAAAGGACGTCCGACTGGCTGGAAAGTCCAGTAACTCCTTTAGAAACCAGTTGAAAGTGACACGGGCTAATGGTGTGTGTTCACCCCGTGACTGACAGCGCAGACATCACGTTCTGCTCAAAAGCAGCATGTGTTGTTGACATTCGGCGAGGCTCAGAATCCCGCGCAGCGGAGGGTCGATCACCCGCTGACTCTGGAGAAACTGCCCTGTTATGTCATCTTAACGCCTGATCCGTGTTCTGACAACTTAATTAGTCCTAATTATGCACATTAGTAATTAGTGAATTCTTATTCAAACGTGCAAATGATTGACATAAAACCATCTGTTCCTCGTAAATCCCTCGTAAATTACAATGAACTATGTGTACAGCAACATCTATCTATCTATCTATCTATCTATCTATCTATCTATCTATCTATCTATCTATCTATCTATCTATCTATCTATCTATCTATCTATCTCTCTCTCTCTCTCTCTCTCTCTCTCTCTCTATCTATCTATCTATCTATCTATCTATCTATCTATCTATCTATCTATCTATCTATCTATCTATCTATCAAATACAAGCATCATATTGTCATGCATTTTCAAATGTACACACAAAAAAAAATATTTAGGCCTAAATTTGAGATTTATGGATTTGAATTGCAACTAAACTTAATGTGATGTATGTTTGTCAGTCATACATAAATTAAAAAATCATGGTGTTTAATATTATTAACTATTTGTATCGATTTGATTTGATTTAAATAATGTCAAAAGGCATTTATTCATCAGATTGCTGGTAAATCTGTTGACTGTGAAAACAACTACATATATTTAGTTAAAGCGTATGCACATGGTTAAAATATGACTAGTGGAACAAGCATGTTCGCTTAATTAAAATGTATGAGATTGAAAGAAATGGATTTATTGATGATACATATATAAACCTGGTTATTGTGTATTTATGCATTCAGTTTTTCTATCTTACGTGAAATCATACCTGTTACATTCGTGTATGACTGAGAAATATGAATCACATTAAGTTAACCGGCTTATATTAAAAAAAACTCTGTAATCCAAATAAATGTAGCCTACATTTTATATGCAATTCAGATCCATAAATCCTAAATTTAGGCCTACATATTATTTTGAGAGTTCCTTTAGCCAAAATGCCTGCGCTTGACTTCTTTGACAAAAAAATCTCTCTAAAGATGTGTTTTTAAAGATGTAATTATTTTTAGCTATTGACTTCAAAAATGCAACGCTAATCACACAAGATATGCTGAAAAACAGCAAGATGTGACGCAATGGCCAAAGACGTCATCCTGACACATTCACACAGACAGACCTCTTCAAAACGCAACATCTATAGCGCAAGACGCGACGCAATATCATTAGCACAAACTACGTCTTATACGGTCGGTTTTCTCTTTCATGATGGAGCAATCTTGTTGAGAAAGTTAGTAAACTGTTTGAGAACCTGAATAGCAAACATTCACATCTGCATTAGTTTCTGGCCTAAAGCCGTTTTAAATTGCATTTGTAATGAGAACAATCTTGTGATATTAGTGATACATAGTACCCATAACAAGCATCTGCCCGCTTATATTCTCTCAATGTATCTTCTTTTCATCTAAATTTGACTACCAACAGTGGGACTATCTAACATTCGCCCCGTTCTATTTATCTACTTCTACATGCAAACTGTCTCAATATGTTGTCTCCAGATACACAGTATCAATAGGCACTGACTTTCAGTTTTTCAAAAGCTCTCTGTACATATTTTGGTTATTTATGTAACACTGGCTAGTGCAACAAAAACACAAGCACATGCAATACTGAAAGCAACATCTTAAACCAGGGTAAAGTGGCCACAGAGCTGGTTATACATGTCAGGCTGGTCTAGTTTGATGGTTTTATGGGAACTTGTCAGCTGGTCAGGTTGGGAGACCATCTTTGCTGATCAGCTAAACCCCAGTAGCATTACTACTACTACTACTACTACTAAATGCATCATGCAGTGTTATTTGGCACTGCCATCTTGTGGCCCAATAAAGCAGGTTTAACTTTCATTATTAATTCACACTATGACAAATGATAATTAGGCAAAAGTGTGCAGTATCGGGGACTAATCAGGAAAAAGTCCACTGTTAGATCCATCGACATGAGCAGCAGATGAAAAACACGATGACTTTTACTGTTCAGTCAATGAGATTTGTATGAAAGTTCCTACAAAAGTAAACAGGTTGCAGACTTCCTTCCAAATCCCCATAACATCACATGCAATAATCTAGAAGGCTTGGTCACACCAAGGACGATATACCAGTCGGCCTCAGAACAGAAGAGGCGTCATCATGGAAATGAATGGGGGCTAAGGGGCAAAAATGCTGACATGCAAAAAAGATATATGGGTCTTGTATGAGCTCTTGTCATTAATATTTATAACAGGCCATAGACTGCCGTTTTCTCGAATATCAGCAGCACAATTGCAAATGTGAGAGCCTATTGATTTCATACAACAGTTAATGTTATGTGTCTTTCATTTTAGTCATAGAAAATAGTTCCAAACTAATCCACAGAGCCCGTGTGCGTCTCAGAGCAACACAGTGATGTTTCGTAACTAAATTAATTTCGCTACGTGTTTTTAATGAATCGCTCGACTGAATGATGGTGGACCTCCTTTGAAACAGGCCTCCGAATTGACTATAACAATAAGCAAAATTCTTCAATAAAGCAAAATTCACACCACAAGTATATCATAAAAAAAAAGTCGTTGGAATTACTTTCAGAACTATTTTTTTGTACAGCTAACATTGACAGCCAATCAAAATCCCTCCTACTTTAAAGAGCTTGAGCATTTTAGCATTCCACCACATTTGGATGGTTGCCAAAATCCTATACGCCAAATACAATCAACAACTGAATACATTGGCTGACTGACAACATAAGCGCACGCGTAGAATAAACAGAACGTATAGTCATCTTTATAGTTATTGTTTTTGGTGTGAACAGGCCTTTAAAGAGACTTTGATTAAATTAAAGGTGAAATGCTCAACTTCCTTCTATCTCAGTTTAATATGCACAGACAACTATAAGTAAGCCATTTGTAAATAGGGACGGATTAAAAGTTTTTACAAGTTTCATTTCAGTTTAGAATTGAATTAATATTCGCAGCTATAGTTTCCGTCTTTCTTAGTACGCGGCTGTCTTACACAAACACTTGAGTTTGCATGTGCCTCGATGCCTTTGACATACTGCTTTTGTGGAGCATTTTGCAGGATTCCCTGTCCGATCCGACCTGTTCCCATCTGTCCTCCATGCCAGACCTCTACCTCAGTCCCCTCTCAATCCGAATCTCTGCAGTTCTGCGCGGGAACCACGAGGGGAAATGATCCCGGGCCGAAACATACACCAGCAGTGCTCCACCACGATAACCACCACACACCCATATAAACCACCCAAAACAGACATTTACATGCGTTATACCCACACCGAGAATGTGAAACGACATTTCATACTTTTTTTTCTCTTTTGTTTACTTATATTTGAGGAGAATACGTGTATACAGAGATGGATCGGCGGACCTCGAGGGCGATGCGAACATGAGTATGATGGGAAAAGCGTGAAGCGGACAAAAGCGGCGTGACAGCGGGACAGAAAGTTTAAGAGATGAGAAAAATCAGCTGCTTTTGTGCTTGACATTGAACCCTCGTACAGTGGCGGGGAAGTATTTCGACATTCACGTCACAATTAAGTGTCTGAATGTCAATTGCATTACAGTCTCACTTTTCTAAGTAATTTTTGCGACGATTTTTACTAGATTAATGAAGTCTTCAGCTGTAGTTTATTCTATTAACAACTTAAAGTTTGACAACCAGAAAGTGTCCAATTGTTAATTTCCAACACTATTTTTATTGTTGTATACTTTGTAATCTATCAAACTTCATTTTGAGAAGTACTATAGAGTGTGTTTGTACTAAAAACAAATGGTTTGATGGGCTATTTAATGTATGATCTAATCAATCAAGTGTCCAAATACTTTTTTGCGGCCACTGTGTACTTTACTAAGTAGTGCACATTCTTCGATTAGTGTACGAATGCACAGTCTGCAGCGCTCATTAATAATGGCGTAGTGGCCGTCAGACTTTAAATTGAACTTTTTGGGGTTTTATTCCGGGGTTATTGCTGGCTGAAATGCAATAATGGTGCACATATTCAGGGAACGCAACATTATCCTATTATAGTATATACAGCATTAACATTGCAAACTGGACGGTTAGCGCTCATGCAGGGTCATTGTGAAGGGTTGCATAAAGCACCGCGTTAAGTCGCGCACCGCCGCTTTACGTCAAAGCCTCTTCGCCGTGTGCTCTTAAGTGGCGGTTAATTATCCTGTAGGGGATCGGACTCCACACTGGGCTCCAGACTCAAAGGCACAGCTGTCCTTGAAGAGGATTCTGTCAGCGCCTGGACTGAGCTTGATTTATGAGCTCTGCCGTTCACCAGATGGGGGACGGAGAGAAAACGACGGTCCGCTTGCTTAGCGAGTCACAGTCGCCGGCTAATTACATCTTTATCTCCCGCTAATCTGATTCTGAACCGAAAAAAAGAGGCAGCGAACAGAATCTAATACTGCGTTCCATTCAACTTGGAAGAGTGCAATCGGATGCAACATGAAATTCACACGCTGATATGCAGGATAAATAAAATACACTGTGATGAATAAAATGTTAAGCAAATGTGCATAAAACACTATGATCCTGTCTGTAACCGGCACACCTACAGCATTGCAAAGCATCGCAATTTGGTTGCGAGAGGAACGCTAATGGTAACATTGCTTCATTAGCCTATACCCATGTCATTTCCATATGCATTTATGGAGACATCACATAGGAATATCCGACAATCGTCTTTGAATGGAACGCAGCATTGCACCAACATATTGATGTGTAACCGCAGGATTCTGAGGCTTTTGGTTATGTCATCGAGGCAGACATGAGCATTACATCATTACAGAATATATCATACATTACAATCATCAACAGCATGAAAAAAAATAATAATCGCAATACATACAGTACACATTCGAAATGATATTAGGGCGCCTACACGCTAGAGTTTCCAATGCAAATGCATTGAGTTCAATGGAAAAGACAGAGGACAAATGCGATGGATTGGACAAGTGACGCTCTACTTCGTACATTTGTGTTCCCACAGCCATTTTCTCAAGCTTCTGATTCGTCTAGCGTGCAAGCGCCCTCGCATTTCACTGATTGCTCTCTTTAACGGACTTGGTCAAATTACTTCCATTTTAAAAAAGTGAATCATGGTAAAACAGAGCACAATACTTCAAAAAGTTTTTTTGTTCTTTTTTGCTGTTTGATGAATTCAGTGATTTTTAGTACAAAATATTTTCACACACATGGCTTGTGATCAGCTCTGACATTTTTTTCTCACATGGAATTACTATCATATTTATTCAAATACTTATTAACATTGTCATCATCATTATCATCATCATCATCATCATTATTAACACCAAAAAGGAATAGCAGTTAACCTTGCAGATTAAAATGTACACAGTGCAGGGGGTTAAAACGGGGTCGGTGCAGGAAGTGAGGTCACAAGAGGGACATTTCTAACCGGTACATGCTATCCACAAGCAACAAGAAGTCGATGAACTGTTTCAGGGCAGGAGACGCCAGAAGCTTCTGCTGTCTTCAAGTCCTTGTGGAAAGTTCCTACTTACGAGTTTGTACGTAATTATGATGCATTCACGTTATTTTGAAACATATTGCGCAACTTTACATTTCTTTCACTCTTTGCATCGGGTTTCTCACTTTTCTAAGACATGTTTGCAAATGTTTTTAGTACATGAATGAAGTCTACAGCTGTAATTTTTATTTTATTAACTAAAGTTCGACAACCAGAAAGTGTTCTCACTTTTCATTTCCGACATATCTATAACTTCGCAATCGAGCAAACCTCATTTTGAAAAGCATTTAAATGTTTTAACTTCCCGTCAAACACAAGACGTTTAAGCACTTGTGCAACAAACACGAGGAGCACTTTTCTAAATGCGATCAATACCAATGAATCTCCTCTAATAATGACATTTTGGTGGCGAATGCATGGTCATCTCGTAAATACGATCATTCCAACGTGACTTAAAGGCAGAAATATCGTCCAAGCCAAAAGGCTGAAACAGAGAGGCTGATGGGAAACGGTGAAATGAGTGGCCTCTACTGCATATATATTTACACTGAGGACGATCTGAGTGATGGACAGACTGAGGACAATATGAGGGCTGGACGCGATCAGATGTTCGCTTTGGGTCGAGAGCCCAAACGAACGCAAACGAGGGGCCGAGATGACTCCTGCTAACCCTCGCTAGAAAGAAAAACACGTGGTTTGACATCATTCATAGTAGCGACGCATGTCAGAATGCACCGCCGCTCAGCTCAGATCTCTGCGTTCGGATCCGAGGGTCAACGGCCGACGGGCCCGCTGGTGAAACAGCTCCGAGAGGGTCACCCGAACATCGCAACCATCGTCGTCAACACCGTTACGTTACGACCAGCATGTCCAGCACGCACATCAAGAGACACAGAACCGTTATCTTGTCGTTCACATCATTTGCATCACATAGCAGGTTTGGACGTTAAAAGGTGACCGTCGTTGGGGGAAATGAAGCGTGATATGCGACCGGGCGTGAATGGAAAGAGGAAGAGAAAGGAATGATCGAGTGATGTAGTGATGGCTCCTGGATTAATGCATAATTTCTTTTTGTTCACAGTGATGGGTTCGTATTTAAAGACTCCTTCCGAAGCGGGAAAGTTTTAGACCTTCATCAGAACAGAGATGGAGAGGCAGAACCACAGACCGACTCCTGATAAACGTCCGTTCAGAGACGCTCCTCCGCCGTACACCGCCCCGGGCCCTGCAAGAGCACAGAGAAGCAGACGTGAACACGGAAAACCAGAGAGACAAAGGTGCTCAACATGAAATCATTAGCAAAATGCACATTTCTTAAAATTTTTTATAAAATAAAAAGTCTTAGTGAGTGCATGTATTGATTGCACTGGTGCATGTTCGATACATTAAAACATGTTCAGTCAAATTTATATTTAATATTTAATTGTTTTTATATATGATTTTTATTAAATAATAATTTGCTCCACTTCTAAAACAACTGTCCCTGTTTGGCTGATGTCACAAGCCCTTTAAACTAGAAAATGAGTCATATTATGCAGGTTAAAAGGATCGCAATTATTGACTTTAACCTAATTTTGAAGGATTTTGCAAAAGGCTTGATAAATCTGTATATTATATCTGTATACAGTGCATTTAAATCTTACATTTGAATTATAATTTCAGTTAAAATAACTTCAATTATTTTATTAAAATGTCAAATATTTACACAAATAAATCAAATATTAAAAATAAAAAAATGAAACGCAAGTAGTAAATTATAATTAATTTAATATATATATATATATATATATATATATATATATATATATATATTTAGAATAAACAATAGGGTTGTATACATGGCTTATTTTTAACAGCACTCCAGATTAATTATTTTAGTTTGTTTGACTGATATTCACTTTAAAATGATCATATCATGACAAATTTAAACTTTAATTGATATTTGAGCCAAAAAAACATATGAAAACATTGTGAAAGCATTCAGAGGACAAGGAAGTTAGACACTATAATTCCTAAACAGATAAATAAATTAAAGAAATTATAGGAGAAAATAACAGCATACGAGTCTGGAACGACATGCGGATCAATACATAATTGCAGGATTTTCATTTCCAGATTATTATTCCTAAAACAGACAGAGGTGGGATAGATGGATATTTTCTTAAGGATGAAGATAAAGGTTGCAGCATGTTTAATGGAAAAGTGAGAGTCAAGGCCAGACGCTGATGTGGAGAGGAGACGTATGTAACTGACGGCAGGAGACTCATCACGGGAAAAATTCGCGGAGATAATGGGAGACAGAATGAGACGGTGGAGGGAGAGATGGAGGACTTGCTTACATTGGTAAAGCATGAGGGGGGAAACGGCATGAACAGAACAGGAATCACTCGCTGGGGACTGAAATGTGAAGAATGGAGGGAGAGAATCTGCTGATGACTTCGGGGTAACAGGACACAACAGAGCGGGAACAAACGAGAGGAGAGGAGAGCAGCGCTCCGACATAATGGGCCGGAGAATGAACAAGAAGGGTGGAATGAAAAGGAGGGAAGAAACGGCAAAAAACAGATGACATGGATATGGACCATCATGATGCTGTATGGTAGTTTTACTAATCCTGGTTGTGCGAAGGACCTACTGTATATGGCTAATGATGAGCTATTACCTAAGCAATAATGTGCAGCCAATCTATAAACAATTAATCCCTCTAATTGGTCAATCACAGCGTTCTGCGAACAATATAGAGTTGTAATCGAAATTATTCAACGCCCATTGCAAATCAGGTTTATTGGCAAAATGTAGTCTTTCAGCTGTTTGAACAAATCAAACAAAAGTAATTGAAATGTTTCAAGTGGGTTCCCCAAATTCAACTGAAAATGCAACTTTTAATGATTTCTGCAGTCTCAAAATTATCCAACCTCTTCATGGCAAGCATCTTCTTGCAGTGTTTCTGATGAGTCTTAACCCATTCCTCATGAGCAACGGCCTCTAGTTCAGTAATATTCTTCAAATCCCACCAGAGGTTTTCTATGGGGTTCAAGTCAGGTGACTGTGATGGCCACTGTACAATCTTCCAGGACTTCTTCTGCAACCAAGCCTTGGTGGAATCTGAGGTATGCTTGGGATCATTGTCCTGTTGGAAGGTCCAATGATGCCCAAGCTTCAGCTTCCTCACTGACGGCATGACGTTTTCTCCTAGGGTTTCCTGATACTTAAAGGGGTGGTTCAGAATTTTGAACATCGGGCCTCATTTCCAAGTTAGCCTTAGGCTGTGTGTCCACCAAAGCGTTTTAGCCAGCTGAAAACGCTAGACGCTCTGCTGAAAACGCCTAGCTGTGGCAGCGCAGCGTTTTTTCCGTTGAGACGTTTCGTTGCTATGATACAGAATATCCGCAGCACAGTTTACTTGTAACTGATTTCGTAGATATTTTGTTTCAATTTGTTTCATACTAAAAATTTATTTTTCATCCATTTTGTTCGGTTAGCTCTGCTGGTTGGTGTCGTTGTACAGAAAGAATGTTGTGGCAGTTGGTCGGTGTGGTGTTAGCCCCGCCCCTCCTCCACTGTGATTGGACGGCTGGGTAAAAAGTGACAGTGATGAGCGCTGCGTTTTACCCAAAGTTGAAAATTTTTCAACTCTAGGCGACCTGTAATAACGCCGAGCTCTCAGCGCTTCAGCGTGAAATAACCGTTCAGCGCCTCGTTACGCTCATGGCGTTCTAAAAACGCGGCGCTCCCATTGAAAACAATTGAAAACATACGCCAGGCGCGTGGAAAAACGCTTTGGTGGACACACGGCCTTAGTGTTATTTATCACTGGAGACAGTTTTCAAAAATGTTCATCCAGTCCTTCCAGTTGCATAGTTCGCCTGTGCTAGGCAAGCGCGAGTCAACGGTAACTGCTAGCCTGCCATTAAAACAGTTTTACCCACTCCACAGTCCACCAAACGCAAATAAATTATAACGCCAGACTATCGATGTGAATGTCTGTTGAGAGAATAATGTTAGAAATCAAACTACCCTTTCATCGCATTGCAATAGTTATACTTTGTTCCCTGTATTTATTAGCACAGTCTACAGCAGCGGCGGAGTGATATGTAGTTACCTAGGCAGCCGAGAGAGGTAGTGAGAGAGTGAGGTAGAGAGAGCTACAGGTAGTCCCGACTGTGTGCTAGTCTAATGTGCTTCTGTTCTGTGTTTACTTTTCGGCGCAGGACTACTAACTGGAGCAAAGTAAAATTCCGCCGCTGCTGAGAAACTAGTTCCTGTAAATGTATTGCGATCATTAGCCGCTTTCCGACCAAGTAGTTACAGGAACTTAGTTATAAGAACTGTCCACTTCTAAACAGTTCTAAGAACTACTCTCCCCCAAACTCGGTTTTGCTGTTTGCGTTCGCACTGGCCAAGTGGCCATAGGAACTGGTAGGAGGGGTAAGGGAGTGACGCAAGCATGGCGGCGGCGGCGGCGGCACCACATACAACAACAACAAGCCAGCGTGGAGGAGGCTATCGGAATGTTCCTGTTCTGCCTTGCCGGGACCTTTATAACGGAGTACGAACGGCGGCGTTTAAAGACTATGCTTGAGTTCTGTACAGAGAAACACAGAAGACGAAGGCTCCAGCGTAATATGATCTTCAAGGGGTCATATAATGCCATTTTTGTACAAGCTAATATGATTCTTTAGGGTCTAAATTAAAAGTTTGTAATATACTTTAATTAAAAATTCTCATTAGTATAGAGGGTATGTGCATGACGTCACCGTCGGCCGGAGTGAATGCGGTCACGCCCACAAGTGGCAAAAAGACTGAGCGGCAGCATTTGTTTTCAGCGTGAATGCCGTGAAAAACACACAAAACACATCTAAAACGGGAAAGAGCTTTGCGATTGACTGTACAACTAGATTTGACCAGAAATCTGAGTTACTGTATATTTTTACAGACTGCAAAAAGCTACAGAACAGACTATATTCTGCATAATTGGATGTTTTTAAATAAACACTGACAAAAAACTATACTAAACTATACTAAACTAAAACTATACTATAAGTTTTAGGGCTGGACGATATGATGATATACAGTATAACATTAATGTAAGTGATCACTCGGATTTAGACCTATCTATATTGTATTTATATAAAACGTTTACAGGCAAATTTTCTTAATTTATTTCCCCGGCGTCGAAATCAGGCACATATAAATGTCAGGAAACACGATTCCTGGCTGCATGTCAATATCCATAGATCACTGACTGGATCTTTGATAAGTTGTAAGGAACACTATATCGAGTCCAACTTTTAGTTTAAACTGATAATAGTTTGTTTTACTCGCGTTTTCGCAGTTTCCCCTATTAACTCCAGTCACGCAGCAGCTCTTCTGCCACTCAGTCCGGCTGAGGGGGGCGTGTCCGGCGGGGAAGTGACGTTAATGCATTCCCTCTATTGTAAGAAAACACTTATTTTACCTGGTAAAAAACAGCTCTGTTTTCAGCACGCCGTTTCAGTGCAAATGACTTTAAATGATAATGAGCTTTGCTGACTCCGCCTCTCTGTACTGTGCGTACACCAGAGCCGGCTCTGGCGTACACCGTTTGTAACACAAGAACACAATAACCATAATGCGTTGTTCAGTATAAACGTGGGATTATGCATTATATTGAGAACGTCGTACATAGAAAACATGCCGTAATGTACCCTGAGTGTAAACCTTAGACGCATTCATTGTGAAGCGTGCAGCTAGCGATTTACAAGGATTAATATAAATATTAATATAAAGTTTAATAAAACGTTACACTCACTTCAGTTCTTCTGGAGGTTCAGCAGGAACACGAATAGTTGGTACCGATCCTTTTTTCAGGAGCAGCTTCTTAGCAAAACCAGCTTTATACTGATCCTCGTTTATAAAGCAGTCTGGTGTGTGAAATGATTCGCTCAAACATGAGAGCATTGACGTTGATCGTGGGGAATATTCCCTTTGAAAACAAACTCAGCCACTGCGTCTTCAGCGGTTCGGATTTAGGAACATTAAAATGACTGTGTTCGTTATTACACCCAAGAACAGAACACCACAGTCGCTTAGACGCCATTCTGCTCATAGACAGTGCTCCAGCATATCAACAATGACCGGGCCGGTCCGCGCGGACTATGATTGACAGCTCGCTCACGAGCGAGGGCGGGTCTGTGTTGAAACTGCTGTCAATCAACAATTGAGGGAGAGGCGTGCGAGCCTCTGACGTCACAGGCTCGAACGGCTCGATTTGAGGCAGGGGAAAACATATAAGGAGATTAAAACAAAACCACTGGATGGATTTTTATCATTATATGATGGTTGTGTACAGGCACTGTCAACACACATTTCAGTACAATCAACTTGTAAAAGTGCATGTACCATTATATGACCCCTTTAAGTAATATGATGGAAGAAGATAGAAGAGCAGAGCACAGGAGGCAAACAAAACGACGGGTAAGTTTAGCAAGCATTAGCAATTAGCTTGTTTAATGCGTTATGTTTGTCTTAAGTTAGCATAGCCTACATAGGCGAATTGCGACAGACAGTGAAGAAAGTGTGTTGACAGTGGGCGTGACTTATAAGTTGAACCAATCAACGTAGACCTAGGGAAAGGGAACTTTGCTTCTGGTGTAGTGTGGAGTGGGTAAAAGTGTTTTTAATGGCAGGCTAGCAGTTAGACTCGCGCTAGCCTAGCACCGGCGAACTATGCACCTGGAACGACTGGATGAATTTTTTTTTTAAACTGTCTCCACTGATAAACAACACTAAGGCTAACTTGGAAATGAGGCCCGAAATCCAAAATTCTGAACCACTCCTTCAAAATGAATCCATCTTGTCTTCCACACGCTGCAGGTTTCCAGTGCCAGAGGATATAAAGCAGCCGCAGAGCATCACATGCTTCACTGTAGACAGTGTTCTTCACAGCTAATGCTTCATTCTTCTTCCTCCAGACACACTGCTGATCGGTCGCTCCACAGAACTGAATCCCAAAACTTCTGTGGCTTATGTATATGATTTTGAGCAGTTTACTTGTGCTTTTAGGTCAGTAGTGGTCTCAGAGTTCTGGCATGCGTTTAGTACGCAAGTGAGCAAGCTGAAACCTCAGTGCCTGTTGCCGCCAAGTCTCGCTGCAGGTCTTTTGCAGTCACTCACTTTTTTTGAACCTGCCTTCTCAGAAATCTGGTTGTAGTCGTTGATGGCTTTCTTTTCTGCCCCGTCCAGGTAGTGTAACCACTGTTACACTGGGATATACTGAGATGTACAGAGATATATAGCACTATAATGAAAAAATATAACACACAGCCCTAAAGCTTTGCAAAAAAACCCCCAAATAACACGGGAGGTTTGACCATTAATTTATGCCCAAATCAGAAGCAGCCGTGCGTGAAAAACAACGTTGGAACAAATGTAAGATCTTTCTGTGTGTATATGCTCAATCACTCAATGCAACAATGTTTTGGCTCCATCCCAAGGTATTGCCGTGACCTGTTCCTCCTCCTCTCTCTTCCAGCACCAGCAAACTTTTCCACTGAGAGATCTGCCGCCTGCTGGGTCCAGAACACGGTCAAACTCTGATGCTATGTTATTACGTACAGGAGTTGACTTGGTGCTGCTTTTGTTTTTGTGTTTAACAGCACCTTTATAGGTTGTCCTTTAGGGCTAGAAAGAGCGTGACCCTAAAATCGAGTGAAGCTGGCTGCTTCTCAGAAAGAGCTGAGACATCATTTATCAACAGAACCTAGAGATGGATAACGGGAGCCTTTAAAAGCCTTTTTTTTAAATAGGAAATGCATCAACAGAGGAGCTTGTTGAGCTACTTAAATATTTTAATTCAGCAATTAAGCAACTTACTGGCTAGTGGCTACTTGCTGAAATTTGTGAAATGATAAAGTATGTTTCTGGGAGAACAGAGAAAGATTTGTTCAATTGGAAACATTTATTATTAAAATTGGCAAAAGCATTTTAGCATCTCATAAAGCAGATTTTTAACAAAGTAATGAGGTATAAGTATACGACAGCGTCTGAACGGAAATCACACAGCACTACGTGAAACACTAATGATAATAATTTATGCAATGATTGCAATGGCAGAACTGACATACTTGCCTTGCTAATTGGTTGTTTATGTTCTGTGCAGTTCATTTGGCTATAGATTTACAGTACCGTTTGAAAACATTTCATCATTAAGCATGTAAGAGGAATCAGGAGCTAACTGCTACAGAAAACAAGTCAACCGCTGCGGTGAATTACCCTCGGCAAAGAAAGAGGCTGAATGAAAATGAATGAAATATTCACAACCAGTTGTTTTTTATATGTTCGTTTCCTGTTGCCTGCAGACTGCAGCGTAACTCTTAACCTTCCTCCTTCTTTACAACCGCTTGCTTTCCCGGAAATCACCCGGAATAATGACAAAACAAAACAGACTAATGGGGTTTGCTGGTCAGCCAAAGTTTTGTTTGATAGTTTTCAGCAGGTCTGCCGGGAAAAAACATCCAACAAAAACAGAAAACCAACGAGGGCTGTTTGTTTTGCCAACAGTAGGGAAGGATCTATTTTTGGCTGAACCATAATTTCACCACCAAGATTGAAAGAAAAAAAAGATATAAATAACCTTTTTTTTTTTGCAAAGACAATTTACCCACAAATTGTCAATATCATAATTCTGCCACAGTGATATGAAATACTAATAATAATAATGAAATTTAAGTGTTAGTACATCATATAGTAGTAGTATTTGTTATTCTGTCTTGAACTCATGCTCATTTAAATAGAAAAGGCATTGTATTACAGTAATGAGAATCACCATAGAGAATAATGGGAGTTCAAAAGCAAAACAACCAGCTGCAAAACATGCTTAACTGTTATGAAAATAATGAAAATGGACAATATAATTTCTTTCTTTCGTTCTTAGGGTGAAATGTTCGTCTTCATCACTAGATAATGCTTCTAGTGCACTAACCAAATAGTCTCCTTGTCTATAAAAAATAATATATATATAAAATGTAGAAAACTGCAGAGAAAAATTCGCTAGTACAAGGAAATCTCTAGAGTTGATATGATTTGTTATTGTGTCCTTGTTGTTTCATTCAGCCCTGGGTTTTTAAAAATCCCTGAGGTTTGTCTTCAATAAAGCAGAGCTACAGTAAAGACAGGAACTATTTACAGTCAGACAATGAAAGCTTTCGGTAAACGCTCAAAGCACATTTTCCACAACAGTGCATGCATGCTTTATAGGAATCCTCTATTACTCAAGACACTGATGTCCTGCAGAGGACAAAATATTTGCTGCAACAAAATTTAATTCAGTTAACAAACACTTCGGGCACAACAAACTTGAACAAAGTTTTGTTAGAATCATCATAGTTCATTTTAAATAGTTGGCTGTGCAATTCATGTACGCATTTTGTGAGCTGAAGTATAACGATAAAACTGGCCTTTATGTGTGACAAAACTACATTTCCCACAATTCTCTGTGGTAGCATGACAATGTTAAAGTGCTATTGTGCTTTTTCGGATTTTCCCTTTCATGCAGTGTGTAATACAGCTGTTTGTGAATGTAAAAGGTCTGCAAAGTTTCAATGATCAAAGTGCAGATAAATGGAGTTGTTGTCTCCTAAAAGAAAGGATCGATTTTGAACTGCCTGAAATGAGTTTTGTCAGCAATTCCAGTCTTACTTTCTGCTGAACCTGCAAACACTGTAGTTGTAGCTGAGACTGGAAGAGTTTGGTTTGAGTTGTTCATGTTGAGAAGACGCTGTTTACTGCAAATCCACTTTGATGCACTTACAAAGGATGAGATTGATACGGTAACACCGACGCCACCGTTACTGTTCGTATCACTGTGAATCAAGTGCTGAGGAGGAGCTGAATCTCAGATATGCTAATGGGAGTTTGGTTTCTGACCCATGCTGTAAACAAGGCCGTACGCAGTAGGGCTGTTGGAACGAATTCCAAAATTCGAATATAATCCGATCCGAATATTAAAAAAATCAATACTATTCGAATGCTGAAGAAGTTACTATTCGAATATTGTTATTTTTATGTATATTTAAAAATATACCGTAAAAAAAAAATTATACCGTAAAACTTCAAATAATAGCCGAGTCCCAAATAGACGCGCTGTCTCTTTTACACGCCTGGTGTGGCGACAGGTTTTGGGTAAATAAAGGCCGGCCGGGTCTGTTTTTTTAGTTTCGGGTTGTATTTAATCTTCTAAAACCCGTCAGATTGTTTTTTGGCGGCCGCCAACGCAAATGTTTGTCCCGCCAAAGCCTTTTTTGATCGGTAAGTGATGTAGAATAGAATGACTGACAGGGCGCGTAACGAGCAGAGAGAGAGAAAGAGAAAGAGAGAGAGAGAGAGCCCCGGCCTCGCGCGCGCACTCTCACGTCTTCAAACACGAACGCTGTCTTGCTCTCTCCCCCTCGCGCATATTAATCAAAATCAATTGACACGATAGTAAAAGGTCGGAAGTTTCACGTGGAGCATTTGGAAATTTTTAGAGATTAGAGACTCTAGGCCTACACTCAACGAACAACATCTCAACACTAAATTATAAAGGCCTGACTCATATAGACGCCTGTCTCAAATACAAGCCGGTGCAGTTCGACGATTTGGAAAAATAAAAGCCCGGGCTATTATTTGAAGTTTTACGGGTATGCAATCTTGCCTTTCTCGCCACCTTGGCTTACACACGTGTGAAAATGAAATGCTTTTGTTTCGTCTGATGAACAATAAAGTTTTTGAATCATAACACAATTCTGCACGTTATCCACGCTGTATCATCATAACAATACTATCAAAAATGGTAAATGTTTAACAACGTAAAAAAGCGCCCGTGAAGCGCAAATATCTCGGTGAAAACTCAACGGATATGGCGAGCACCGCACTCGTTGGAACCGTCTAGTCGAACTGAAAAGAACGATATAAGTTTCAGGATTTTTGGTAGTGTTTTAGCGGAGATATTAGCCGAAAACCATCGGTAGCGCTTCAACCATATTCAGCACGAATACAATGTTTATTGTAATGTTAGATGTCCCTCTAGTGGACAGAACGTGTAACAACAACCACATGCTATAGTGGCATTGGCGATCCATAAGCCTGAGTAATGTCGTAAATATTAATAATAGGATTGATTTGAGCATTTAATATTCGAATATTATTCGAATATTAAATAAAATAAGGAATGGAATTTGAATAGTATTATAGAGGATGATTGACAGCCCCAGTACGCAGGGTTTCATAATTACAGAGGTCACAATATGGAGTTTGCTAGGGGGGTTCGGGGACATGCTTGGCTGTTCAGAAACAGAAATGAGCGCAGCTGCTTTGTTTATTCAGTAACAGCTGCATTTCTGTTGTTCCATAAGTGCCATCTAAAGTGATTGTTATGTGCATTTTCATTTCATTATTAACTCTTTCCCCACCATTGACAGAATTTTCCGGCTTTCCGTGTTTTCAATGCTATACGGTAGGGGGCGCTCAACATTAAACAGCATATAAATCAAAACTGTCTAATGTTACTGAATGAAATGTCGACCCAGGACGAGTTACAGGACTGTGAAGCTTTGGGGGTGTTGATGGACTCGATCTACTCCGTTTATGTTTTGATCATCGTTCTGAATACGATCTGGGTGGTGTCTTTTGACAAAAATACGATTCTCTCAGATTTTTGCTTAAAATGTTGCTTTTTTTTAAGAAACTTACCCACATTCAAGTGTTGATAAAAAATCTAGAATCTAGAATTAAATGGTTCTTTATTTTGATGTATTTCATGTTCAGATATTCAAACAACAAAATATATTGGGGGGGCCATGAAACTTCTGTGAAAATGATCAAAAAAGCTGGCGTAGGCTGGGAACTTTTTTCAAAAACGCTGGCGGTGAAAGAGTTAAACTTATGCCTGATGAAAATGGCTTTGTTAATCTTTCTTGTCACACTGACACTTATTGCAACGAATCAAGTAAATTATAGCCTATATTTTCAATTAAAAACAGCTTAATTAAAAGTTTATTAGTTTGCACCCCTAAATATTTCTGTTGGTCGTTTAATATTTCTATTGCAAAACAGCTGACAAATATTACATGTTGATGACACTTTATGACCATGTACTAATTCGTGATCAGCATTCAGCAGCTTCTGTGAACATAAAGCCCTCCTACTTTATTGCGATTGGTCATCTATAAAATTTTTTTTAGCATTGTGCAAAATCCGTGCAGCACCAAATTAGAGTTAATATCAGGCAATTATTTCACAACCTTTATTATACACACCTCGGTCCAGACCTCAGGGACCTCTGTAAGTGCTTGACCAATCAGAGCAGAGCAGGCTCTCGGAAAGGAGGAGTTTAGAAAGACCAGATGCTTTATCGAACCGTTTTAGAAACTGTGAGAAAAGAGCTGATGCTGCAATGCATATTATGAGAAAATAAAAGTGTTTTTTGACCTTGGATGCATGTAAACCTATTGAAGGAGCCTTTGAAATAGAATATTAGAGACACTTTAAAATACAAGCATGAATTTCACACCTAAGGCACACCGTTTTTGATGTATTGGTGCTAAACAAGCTTAATCAATAAGTAAAAAAGAGAAAAAGAAATGAAATGGTCACTTATTCCCAATCAAAATCACTTCAAATATCATAATAAGGACTTCCGAGGTTATGCATGGGAATTGTGCTGTGGTGTCACAAACCCTTTTAAATGCTTCACACTGTAGCAGGAGTTTGTTCAAGTTATGCATTATTAAAAAGGGTGAAAACGATGCACTTTGCTGAGTTTACAGTACCAAACCATTCGCTTTCAAGCACCATCAACGGACACATCGCCACTATCCGTCTACGGAGGAGCTCTACGTGAAAACTAGCCTCGGGGACCGAGAATTGTACCTTTATTTATTTTGTGCGGTGGAAAGGGTGTTTATTTATCCTTGACTTTATGCCTTTGTAGATTTACGAATGTTTGAGTGCGAGTGTGTCTGCAATAGCGTACTCACTGAAGAGTAACATGCTGGCATTGGAAGCCCCGAGGCGGTTGGAGGCGAAACAGGTGTAGTTGCCAAAGTGTTTTTCTGTGACGTTGGTGAAGAGCAGCAGGGAACGTGTTTTCTCGTTTTTAATCTTCAGCGTGTTATCGCTCTCTACCGGCCTGAGAAAGAAGTCATAAGAAAGATCACACTTTAGAGTTGAGTGAGTTGTCACGTAAGCCAGTGTGTGCTGCTTCCCATGGTTCACAGCGTCTCTTTCTCTCGCTTTGTTAATGTTCCCTTACCTTCGGTCATCCCGGTACCATTCAAAGGACGCGGTAGGAACCGCCATAGCTTCACAGCGCAGAATCGCAGTTTTCCCCAGCTGGGCAGGCATGTTCTTTACATCTGTAATTGTCGGTGGATCTAAAGACCAACAGCTCAAAGTTATAATGCTGATTTGTTGATATTTCAAAGAATAATTGATCAAAACGTATTTGATTTCTTTATGATATTTGTTAGTAGTCTCTAATGATGAGATTTTTAAAATACATCAAGGTAGCTGGTAACCTTTTGGTCGCTTACAAAAGCTCTCAACACTAATATTGACCCTGACCCATTTAAAGCCCTATTTGGGGTCTCCCCTAGGCCTGATTTGGGGGCCAGAGTTTGTAAAGTCATTGCTTTTACTACAATCTTGGCCAGACGGGCTATCCTTCTTAAGTGGAAGCATGTTTCCCCTCCAACACATGACAGGTGGATACAGGACATGTTCTACTGTATTGGGCTTGACAAGTTAAGATGCTGACTCTCTGGTTCACTTAAATCCTTTTACAAGACCTGGGATCCCTTCTTAAAATAAATTAAGGGTTTTCCTTGTGCACTTGTAACTGGCAATGATAGATAATTTCCACCTGTTAGAAGGATAAAAAAAAGGAACTTTAACATTATTTTATTATTATTATTTTATTTTTTCCTCATTTGAGTTATTGGAGGGGGGGGGGGGGGGGGGGGGGTGTAAGGGATTAATAATGGCCAATGTTTTATGCTCTTCTTTTTTTTTTTACGATGTCCTATTCTGTACTTTCACTGAAAACCAATACAAATATTTGGGGTGAAATACATCGTTTGTTTCTCCGCTCATATTTTAATATTCGTTTTTTTTTCTGTATAATGAGTGTGTTGTAGATCTGTGTGTTTTATTGGTTGTTGTCTCCACTCTCTATACTCCCACTTGAGTCTTTTTCAAATGTGAGGTATGAACAACCAGTGCTAATGACACTTTAAGTAGTAATGAAGTACTTTTACTCAAGTTCTTTACAACCCCATGGAGATGAGAAGAGATGATGAAAAGATAGTTTAATTCTACAGACGGCTGACAGCAATTCAATTTATGTTTCCATTACACCATCACAGAGTGTTCTGGAACAGTCTCAACGATCTCATTAGGATGTAATGTGTGTTTCTGACGACTCGACTTACAGTTGACTGTGACCTTGACACGACGTGTGTCTGGCGGCGCCACACCGTTGTTGGTGATGCATTCAAAATCCTCCGCTTGATGCCGCTTGATTTCTGTGATTTCCAGGAATTCGCCCTCGCTCATGAGACCGTCTGTGAAGACAAAAGACGAGAAGGTGATTGAATACACGCCACCATGGGGCACAATGTCATACGTGAGTGTAATTGGGAGGGTGTTTTAAAAGCAGGCGCTCTAGGATCATTGTTCCGCACTGTCAGATTAAACAAAAAAAGGCTAGAGGACATGGAGCAGGGAGAACGACTTTCTCTCGGTCGGTGGACCACAAGGGACGGTTCTCCTGGAGAAACCAGCTGTTGAATGTCTTGCCCTGGGGTGCAATGGTAAGACGGGAATTCACAGATTTGAACCCGGCTCTTTAACCACTACTCTACATTCTCTAAAATGACTAAACGATTTAACCATTTCACCCAAGCCCTACACGTTTATTTCAACAGTGTTCAAGGTGAACAGGGTTTGCTGTGGAGTCAAGACAAATATGAGGCAAACATGTCACGTTTTATTATTGGCTGTTTCAACACATACATGTTTCATCCCCCAATCTAGTATTGGGCCAATTGACTCCAAATGTGTTTCTAAGTGATCAGCTTCAGCTGTGTCCTGCAGCATTAATTGTTCATAAAAAAACACATACAATTCAGATCGCTAGCATCCTCTCACAATACCTTAAAGGAATAGTTCTCTTTAAAATGAAAATTCTGTCATCAGTATTTTTTTTATCTACCATGGAAGTCCATCAACTGTCACCAACATTCTTCAAAATATCTTCTTTTGTGTTCAGCAGAAGAACTAAATTTATACAGGTTTGCAACAACTTGAGGGTGAATAAATGATGACAGATTTTTCATTTTTAAGTGAACTCTTCTTTTAAAGGTGCAGTATGTAATATTGGCAGCTAGTGGTTAAAATGGGTACTGCAGTCCAAATTAAAAATATTGGAAAGAGTTGTTTCTCCCGCCACCTCCTCCTCAGACTCGACGCTCACGCGGGTTGCCAGATTGAGGACTAATGCTGCCTTCATGTGCTATAGGAAATTTCCTACTTCCCCCTTCTGAAGTCGTGATTACGAGCTTGACGCATTCAAGTGCTTTGTGGTCAGGAAGAACAGGAATCATGGAGGACACCAGATTTATTCCTGCCTATTTATTGGGAACATCTTATTAAAGCCAAACTGATATTTAGCGTCCCGTTCACTGACAACTAGGGCTGTTTTCGACTAAGGATTTTCATAGTCGAATCTGATTCGTTAGATTTTGCCGTAGTCGACTGATAGTCGAACCTTTTTTTTTTTTTTTTTTTTTAGATAGCAGCTTGACGTTCGGTTGAATAACTGTTCGTTTGTTATAGGACAACTCGCTCTACGTTTATTTAAAATGAACAGCAAGACAACTAGAAGTGAATGTGCTTTCCATTAAATGAATCCTTAACAAAAAAATACAAAAAAACGTTGCAATGAACGTGCTTTGTTTTAAATAAATCACACACAGTAAACAAAACCTTGACAAAAAAAACTTTTCAATGAACTTTAGACGCGCAAACTGCATGCCGGTGCGGTGAGATGTACATGCTCGGGCAGATTCGGCTTGAAGTCGTTCATCCTCTGATGCGGTGTCGCGCGCGCTGTTACAAAAAAAGCTGTGCACACAGCCAAGCGAAATGGGGTCTTGCCGGTCTTGCGCACCCAACGCGTCATTTTTAGCCGTGCGCACGCGTAGAGTATAAACAAGGCTTTACTCCGTGTCAGCGCGCGCTCTGATCGGTAAAGGTGCACAGACCTCTCCAGCACTCAGCCTCCGAAGCACCACTAACTCCGCCTCCGTTTCCCTCGTAAGCTGATATTAGTATTTAAACATTCTCTATAATAAAAAATGTTTGTATAAAAGGTTTTGGCGGTTATTGAGTTCTAATAACGGTGTTCAACTATAACCGTCGGTCTCACCCCTATGGGTTACATAACACTTCCCTACTATTCGACTATGAGGTTCATAGTCGAATCAGACCTCTCCGAATCAAATCGTCGAATCCTCGACTATTAGAAGTCAGCCCTACTGACAACCATATAAACATTCGCCGTGCCATCTCGATAGTCAGCTTGCTGATAATTCTGGAATTTTGGTCAAATGCAGGATATTTTTGCCGTGTATAAAACATACACTACACTATAATGATGATTAATTTATGTAAATATGCACTACTTTAATGAAGGTGATGTACCTGTTGTGTAAAAAATAAGTAAAGAATACTAGTCACAGCAGAAATCATTCTCCCCTCCGCCATGTTTATATTTTATGGCCTGCCCAATTCCCGAGTTTCCAGTGGTAAACACGACTTTATTCAGCATTGTATTGTCTTGCGGTTCTGTTGTGGATCCGCGTTCAGTGACGCCGCTGACGTAAGACGCTGCTGACGTGTGTCTGGTGCGTCCGTGTATTCGGGTTCAAATAAATATGGCTGGGCAAAAAACTGCAAGTCTTCCTCTGTGTGGAAATCCTTAGACATGTTTGCGAAGATGGTTTTGTTTCCAGCGTGCGTCTCCCTCAGACTGTGAACGAAGCTCGGGCGCACCAGACACACGTCAGCAGCGTCTTACGTCAGCGGCGTCACTGAACGCGGATCCACAACAGAACCGGAAGACAATACAATGCTGAATAAAGTCGTAGTTTTTGTTATTTTTGGACCAAAATGTATTTTCGATGCTTCAAAACATTGTAACTAACCCACTGATGTCACATGGACTACTTTGATGATGTCTTTATTTCCTTTCTGGACAAGGACAGTATACCGTACACACATTCTCAATGGAGGGACAGAAAACTCTCGGACTAAATCTTAAATATCTTAAACTGTTCCCGAAGATGAACGGAGGTCTTACGGGCTTGGGGCGACATGAGGGCGAGTCATTAATGACATAATTTTCATTTTTGGGTGAACTAACCCTTTAAAACTCCACAGACCTTATATAACCTTCACACTTTTTCTTTTCTAGTTATGTTTGCAATTCGGTTTGGTGCTTCTAGTGGAGCAGAAATGGCACACTTCACCTTGATTAAAATTAATTTCAACAGAATGAAATGTATTTATTTAACAAGAGCCATGATAGGAGGAGGCGAGTGACAAACGGTCCGTGGAATAAACTGAAAGGCTTTGATAAGAAACTCATGTCTGCGTCGCCCTCAGATAAACATCGCAGAACGTGTGTTGGGCAATGCATCACTGAGCTTTATTTACCGGCCATTGTGAACTACAAAGAGACTTTCTCACATCTCTAAGGCACTTCTTTCCCTTTAGCGAGACGAAACAGACAACAACAGAAATCTTTAGTTACAGGGGCAACGGTGGATTTGCCTCTGTGTGATGAAAGTGGATGTTATTAGTACAACAATGACAGCGAGAACGGATACGTGCAAGCATACTTTGTTCTTTTTCAACTACAATAGTCAGACTGCAGAACGGCACACAAAAATCTCGGTGTCAGCCAGAATAATCCACGTCTTAGTAGTCTCTCTCTGGCTTCAGACAAACACAAAGGCAACCGCACACCTTTTAATTCACAACCACCGGGACTTTATGCCACAAATTCGGCACCTTTTCTAATTGGAGATTATTCCGGGGGATTATTAGCACAGCTACTGAACTGGAGAGGATTATTTGCAGCTGCCGATGCCACCCGACTGAGCACACGCTGGGGTTTACAACAATGTTATTCACTCATTCCATTAGCGTAATAAATATGGTTCCCCTGTGAGATCTTCGTCAGGCCGTCTGAGCATCTATTTCAACCCGCTGGGGAGGAAAAAATAATCTTATCCCGACAAAAAGGGTTTACGGGTAAAAAGACTGGTATGTCTCACACACTTCGACCTGAGATGCTTACTTATAAGACGCTATTTGTATTTATTTCTCAGAGCTGTGGCAAGCACATTCCCATGTGGCCAGACGCATTTTGCTCAAGCTACAGCTGGAAAATGTCAGCGAAATGACAAAATCAGCTTTAGAATTACATTTAAACGGCTAGATGGAATCAAACAGGGATTCCTACTGGATCTAGATCCAGTATGTTAAATAATACAAATAAAAAAACTAAAATATGTCTCACGCTGCCGTATGTAATAATACCATAACTTACTGTTTCAGAAACAAAAACATTTTTTTCTGTTTGCATGCTGCAAATGATGTAAAAAATAAAAAGGTATATTATTTTATACAAAAATAACCACATTGTGATATATACTGTTATCATGAAATTGTAGACATAGCTCCTGTGGCATTCAAAATTAAACATATGCACTTCCACCAAAATAAAAAGTTTTTTTTTTTTAATTACAGTAAAAATGCCGCATTATATATTTCTTTGTTTTTAGCATAAATTAAGAGAATAAGCCATAATGTATGAATTTATGTTTAAATAATATATCATTATTTCCTTTACATTGTGGTATAGTTTTGGCATTACAGTAATGCGAATTTACAGGAAATAATGTGTTTAAAGTCGGCATGACACCAAAGTTGCGATAGTCTTTTCTTCTCTATTGTGTCGTATATCCGAGTGAAACGGCTTCTGGAACAAGAACAAATGTAGGGCGGGGCTTGATTGATTTTGTCCATGGGGAATTGATTGGATGGTTGTGGTTTGCTATTGGTGAATCTCATGTGATTGACAGGTTGCCCCGCCCTCGTCATCAGAGGAAGAGAAGAGCTACAAGAGGGAGGGGAAGTTATTTTAATTCAAGATTATGAGGAACATGATGTGCACGGATAAATAACTGCCCTATGCGTTCACGAGAGAGTTACCTGGTTATGTCTACGTCATACGTCGGGTCAGAGGTCACTCTTCCGCAGGAACTCGACTCTTGAACGCGCAAGTATTTTAAAATACTCGTAATCAGACTACAGTTACTTTTTTATTGATTACATGATTACATGTAATTCTCACAACGGCAGTAGATTATTCATTATTCATTGATTGTGGAAATACTATTGATCACACAGACCAAAAACAAAAACAGACATTTCGAAACGAAACACACATAATAACTGCTTGTAGCATTGTTTTTCTGTGTATGTGAATTAGCATGTTTCCTAAATATCTGCAAACATATGATATGCTTTAGGACATTAAAAATAAAATTACACACAGCACCTTTGAATTCATGACTTTCTGATGTCGGTTAATTGTCACATGACATGCAGGTAAACATAAAATATTTCATCTTTTTAGTAAGTGTTTTATTTTTTAATTTTTGAGTAATTATTTATTTTAATTTTAAAAAAATCATTTAGTTAATAGCCTTTCATTAAACTCACAAACGCCCTACAGTTCCATCATGAACCCCATTTTGGGAAACCCTGATGTAATGTAAAATTGAATGCACTTCATGTTGTTGAAAGAATGGCATATATTGTCTTTCTCTTTGTATTTTTAAATCAATATGGTAAAAAATTTGAAAAATGTGTAATGTAATGGATTACGTTACCAACTACAATTTTCTGTCATGCAATTTGGAATCAGTAACAAGCTACAATTTGTAAGTAGTCTACCTAACACTGATATTTGGCGAAAAACAGTATGTGACAAAAGAAGTATGTCTGAATTCAAAGTACTTATAAAAGAGTAGGCAACAAGTACCGACTACTTCCGGCAGATTCTGAAGTGTGCATACGATGGACACTTTACTATCCCATGAGGCCACAGGAGAGGATTTATGAATGACAGTGAAGCGACGCAACTGACACTGTAGATCACATGATAATGACAACATGGCGGATGTAGTACGTCCAGATTACATTCATACTGAATGTTTCATGCGGACTTTAAGAGTGTATGTCGGCCTTCACAATTTCAGGAGTGATTCTATAATTTAGCTTGCATCTAAACACTGTTACTCATTAAACACTGTGGTGTACAGCTAGATCAAATGCACTGGACAGATTGTGTGTGGGTGGTCAGTCTAATGAATGAAACTGACCTTGTTGGCTTCAATCCGTTTGGACGAGCGTGTGCGATGTAAGCTCCCTGGTTACAGTTTCGACGGACGGAGTGGGCGTGTCTTCTGTCAGTGACGGACAGGTATGTGGTTGTAATGTCATCGCGCCCTGTCTGCTTGCCTACAGTGTGATGTACAGGTCCAGATGGCTTTCTGTTTCTCTGGCCTAATCTACACGCCCAATTTCTCGCCCTGCTGCTGGCAACCAATAGCTCCACCGCAGTGACTCGCACTGAATAACAATGTGGCTCTTTCTGTGGCGCTTTCCGCCCCTCTCTTTATTCCTGCCGTGCCGGTGGGTTATGAGGTGTGGAGGAAGTGCTGAGTGGGGAAAAGCACAGACCGAGAGATCTGCAGACAAGGACCACAGGAGCTATGACTACCATTTTATGCAGAGTAGGAGTAATTTTATATCATGATAACGGTATGTACCACAATGTGGTTATTTTTGCTGATGAAATGGGGAAAAAATTATATATTCAATATAAAATAATATGATACTTTTAGAGAAAAAATACATCCCCATTTCTATAATATTTAATATGTTAAACCAATTAAGTGATACAATCATAATATATACATTTAAAGGAATACTTCACCTCTGGAAATATGAATGTGTATTTAAAATGGGTCATTTATGTAGAAGAAATGTGAAATTATTTTTGATTTTGGAGCTTTCTAGACTGAGAAAAGCCAGAAAATGTATTTTTGGCTTATGTGGATGAAAGACAACAACTCCCAGAATGCACTTGCTTCGCTGCCCTAGGAGGCCACGCCTACCGGTAACAGAGCGCAGTAGTTCAACAACAAGTCTAGGCTACTAGTGAGTCTCCTTGATGAGTCTGCCCGGGATTTCGAGATCGCCCAAAATGTCCGGGATTCGGCTTTTGCGTTCTACAGTCGCCATTCATCATGTTTACTGTGGCGAGCAGGACGAGTGAGGGCCGCGGGAGAACGGCGCGAGGCCGGTGGCGTGATTACCGGCAGCGGCGGCGCCAGGGGGGTCTTGGGGGGTCTCAAGACCCTCCCAAAAAATGCTTTGACCCCCCCCCCCCCCCCACCCCCTTCCTGATAAAAAAAATATATATCCGGGATAAATATTTAAAAATGTTTATCTTCAAACTACGCAGAACAATAATAATTAATAATTTATTCGACATACAAAATATATAAACATAAGAATCACGTTCCCTCTAAGCTGCGCGCGTGCGCGGTCGTGCACTTCTGATGCCGCGGCCGCGCAGAAAAGAACAATATGCCACGCAGAGGACTGACGCGAAATGTGTGGGGAAATCCATTTGATTGTATGTGAGAAATAATTGCAGTGCTCAAACTGGTGAGTGCAGTTTACAGGTCTCAAAGAAAGAGAACGATGTGAGCGCGTGTGATTGGCAGTGAGTGTGTGTGCGGACCAAATATCTCAATACGAGAGGCGACGAGAAACGCAAAGACATGTGAAATAAAATCATAATATCATGTTTTAAATTAGAGTGGTTTGATTAAAGTGGTGGAAATAACGGATGATGGACACAGAACGGTAACAATTACACACACCCGCGTGCAAAGTCAAAATACATCATTAGTTTACATAGATTTAAATAGTTTCAGGCATGGTTAGATTAGGCTACTATAAAAGAGTTCACATATTCACTTTTCTTGAAAATATTTAGCTATTAGATCTAACTATTTACAGTAAATGCTTCAGTTTTGTTTTCATATTATAATAATATAATATGAAAACAAATTGAAGCATTTAAACTGATATATTATATCACTTCAAATACTTCAATTCATTTTTTTTAATATTATATTAGGCCTATATTTTATTATATTATAAGCCTAAATAAAGAATCTCACAAGGGTATTGTTTAGGGCTCATTGCCATTAAAAAGTTTGAAACCCCCTGCTAAAGAAAATATAGGCTAGGAAATTCATAAGCTATAAACAATCATTTAACTTTGATGGTTTAATGCTGCCTGTACAATTAATTGACTGTACAAAAACACTTTATGGTTTTCCTAAACCATCTCAGTGTAACAGCTTAATTTTCTTTCATAATATATTATATTATTGTAAAGAATTGAACTGTCCTGCAGAAGATTTTGTAAATAATTTTTCATAGGATTTCTTAGTAAAGACTGGAAACAGAGGACACCGAGGAATTGGAGGATGAGGAGGATACTATTTTGTAAATATGTTTTCTGTCATGGGTGCGGCTATGGCAATTAAAGTTCGAGCATATTGTTTGCAAACTGCAATTGATTAATTAATTAAAAACAAAGTAGTTGATATGCTGTGTTGTTTTTGTTGTTAAGTAGCAGCAATATGCAGTTATTAGCCGTGTCCACTGTATTTTTTGTTGGTTTTCATGAGACCCCCCTTGAAATAACCAGGACCCCCCATTGCCCCCCAAATCAAAATGTTCTGGAGCCGCCACTGCCGATGAGCGACACCTGTGAGACGCACCGGTCTCGTATCTCTCACGGAGGAGCGGGAATTTTCTTAGCAATGTTAAAACGCACATCAACCGATATCTTGTTTAGCGTTCATGTAAACACTACATATAGATTCACCAATCGGAATGAATTCAGTTAGATTGAAACAAAAGGTGTGCATGTAAACAACGAATGGCGACTGCAGAAAGCAAAAGCTGAATCCAGGACATTTTGTACGATCTCGACTACCGGACATGTCCGGGAAAAAGAGGATGAATGGTAACCCCTACTACTCAGCTTTCTCCTACTAAGTTACTCAGCTTTCTCCACAGAACAAGAGCCTGCTAGCTTAGCTTCCAAAAAGAGATGTCTGACACTATGTGTTCATTCTGTGAGTGAGATCCCAGCCTCTATGGGCGGGTTGAGGACATGCGGGACAGCCTCTGCTACTGACTGTAGTCTTTAGCCTCTGGCCAAAAAATCCCCTGATGACGCAAAATGACGATTTTTGCGTCATCGGAGGATTTTTTTCCAGACAAAAAATACATAAATCTCTTGTCTCAGGGGGATATGAGGGTGGAAAGCACGGTAATTTGAAAATACTACAGGTTTTCTACTAATACAGACCTTAATGCTAAATCCTGAAGTATCCCTTTAAGTTTAAATAATATATATATATTACATTATGGTATAGTTTTTGCAATACCGTAATGAGATTTTACAGGGGGAAAAATAAGCATTTTCTTTTATGTTTCTGTAACTGATAAAGCATGATGCCAACAATGCCATGGTCATGGGTTTGATTCCCAATGATACAATCTGTATCCCAAATGCACTGTAATTTTTGTCTGGCAAATGCATAAATGTAACTGAATTCTTTAGATTTTGGAGTAAAATATGAAACATGCATGTTCTCAACACTAACATAGTCATGAAATCAAAGACCCTCCCCTTGATGATTCATAACTGGACGGGTTTGAGACGCATGCCGATACTATCTGTGATCAGCTCTTCTGACCATTTGTGACCGGATCACTTCAGTGTGTGCACTACACGGACACACTAGAGGTTTAGTATCTGAGCTCAGCTGGTCTATTCACTGAATCTGCTCTGTTTACAGGCGGAGACCCTTGAGTTGATTTCAAAGGACTCAGTTGAAACATAAATGACGGTAAATGATGATCCCTACCATGTCCTGTAATCATATCGTGAAAAAAAGCTTCAACAAAAATGCTGGTCCTGTTATGCGTTTCATCACGACCCACTCAAAACGAATGCAGCTAATATCAACGGTATTGAAAGTTATAAATAGCATGTTAATGATAACCATAATTATTAATATTGCGGCAGAGCGATAGTGGTGACAAAGAGGATGATGGCACATGTTGACAATTATCACCCTGGTTGTGGCTGTAATTATCTATAATGAAATCTGAGCTGTAACTACATTCATAATGGCATGCCGCTTCAGTATTTCTGCAGTATATTGCGTATACAGTATGCACATTTTATGTATGAAATACCCATGCAACATTAGTCAAAATGTGTAGTGCACAACAAGAACACACTTTGGTTTTAAAAGAATATTGTTGGATTGAAAAAAATGTGGAAAAGGCTCACAAAATGCTTATTTTGTGATAAGCATTTATTTTGTGACAAAATGCTACAAAAATGACATGCAACATTTTTGTTATGTAGAATGTCCATATGTGTAGCATTTTTAAAGGACCAGTAAAAAATATAATTTCATGACAATTACACATATATCCACAAAAATAAAATGTTTAGACATTAAGCCGAGTGAACAGTATCCCACAATGCAATGCGCTTAAAGGGACAGATCACCCAAAAAAGATGATTTTCTTTCTTTTTAACACAAAAGATGATCATTTTAAGAAGGTTGGTAACTAAACAATTGACTTCCGTAGTATGGAAGAAAAATACTATGGAAGTCAATGGGGTCCATCAACTGTTTGGTTACTGATATTCTTCAAAATATCGTCTTTTGAGTTCAGCAGAAGATAGAAAATCATACCGGTTTGGAACAACTTCATGGTGATTAAATAATGACAGAATTTTCTTTTTTGGGTGAACTATCCCTTTAACTTGACCGTCATTTACAGTATGACAAATGAATTAAAATGAGCGCAGTTATCCTCACATCTGAAGTCCTTCCAGGTCACAGTGGGCTCTGGTCTGCCGACCGCCAGGCAAAAGAGGTTCACGTCATCGCCTTCATTCACCGACTTATCCTGCGAGATGTTCACGATCCGGGCCGGCACTGCAAAACAGAAGTTTTTAATTACGATTAATGAAAACAGAGTGACTATATCACGGCTTAACCGATGTCAAAAATAAACTTTAGTTAAAAAAAAACCAAGCCGAATAAATTAACTCGAGACGGGTTGTTTGTTTCAGGGTTTATAAATGATTCCAATCAATCAGCTGTTTTGGACTAAATTCCCGAAGCAGAGGGCAATGCATAATGCCGGACGGATAATGAGCCGGTCCTTGAATTTAAATGGCCTATGATCAGAGCTTTAATGAAGATGGCCAAAGATTTGGCCTGCGAGGCATTCTCAAGCAGACCATTTTTCAGTTTCTAACAGGGCGAAATACGCCCGACGATAAACTTAAGATTGGACCCAGAGCAGATCTTTCCTGTTGGAGGAGTGACTGGGGGGCGTAATTATTTTTGCTCATATCGCACTAAGACTAAAATTGAGGGCACAATGGTATCGAGCAAATACGGTCATCTGTCTGCAAAGCTTCGTGTGGCAGATAAAAGAGCCTGTGTTTGGTGAGATGGTTCTGGCCTGCCGGTCGGCCACCAGCGTGCTTGAGATGCATTTTGAACACGCTCACCCTGCTTTTCCGAGTAGCTTTCTAGGAAACATTCTTCACTTTATAGGGCTGAACGTTATTTACACACGTGTAGTTCATTATTCAGCGTTTCAGTCTCAGAATGGCTTGGTCCATTTACTGTGAGCTACATGCGTGTTTATACATTACATATACATTCAAATAAAAGCTTGATATGGCGTTTGAAAAATGAAGATGTAAATATTAGTATTGTAATTTTGGTAACACTTTAGATTAGGGTCCAATTCTCACTATTTACTAGTTGCTTATTAGCAGGCATATTACTGGGATATTGGCTGTTCATTAGTAGGCTACTTATAAAGCACATATTAATGCCTCATTTTGCATGATATTCTACATCCCTTAATCCTACCTAAACTACCTTCGGTAATAATCAGTAATTAGGAGTTTATTAAGGCAAAAGTTGCAGTTAATATTGGACCCTATTCTTAAGTGTGACTACTGTAATTCTATTTTTAGTTTACAGTCAAATAGTATTATTACTATACATTTTACTTTATTACTATAACTATATTATTATTTTATTTAATTTATTTAATAATAATTATTAAAATAAAATCATAATAATTCTATAGTCCTATTGAATTGGTCAAAAACAGTGTGAATGTGGCCTAAAAAAACTCATTTCACTTTATGGTTCGAGTTGGTCCTTGTAAAAAGTAGGGTACATTAAGAACACACACATTTTTCAAGTTTCTCCCAAATTATTCATCCTTAAAAGGATTTCACACTTGACAAATAAATGTTTTAACGTTTTAGGAAGTTGCAACTCACAATTCTGACTTTTTTCTCTCTCGCAATTAGTTTATGGTTCACAATTATGACTTTAAATAGTCGCAGCTTCTATTCTAATTTTTGTTTACATGGCAGAAACAATCCATAGATTCACTCCCCAACAAAATCACCCTAATATTCTAGAATGATTCATTCTTTCCAAATAGAGATATATACTGCAGAAAAACTCCAATATCGTGCTTTGATATTTTCAATCTTGTGCAGCAGGAAAATGCACCATGGTGTGATATACATAACAATTGACAACTTTCAGCCGGCGGGGTTGGGTTGGGGAGGAAGGAAAGGGAGGGATGCAAGCAATCCATCAGAGGAAGGGTTTGCTGCCAATAAATCACATCAGTCAGGATCGCTGGGACTCTTACTCATGTTTCTGTTGACGTGACAGTCGGCACAACCCGTTCCCGCCTCTCACAGCCGGTCATCCTAAAGATTACTGAGCATAACCACCCCTCAGATGCTCATTACATCTGTGTCAAGCCCTCTGGTTTTCCTGGTACCTCCATTAACTCTTTCCCCGCCACTGATGAGATTTTCCATCATTTATGACACGCTTCCCAGCAATTGACAACTTTTTCTGGCAATCCATGGTTTCACTGTTATAAGGTAGGGGGCGCTATAGACCAACGCTACTTTTGCGTCATCGAAGGGTAACGCCCCCTTTTGGGGGAAAACAAACAGATTCCCCTGAGAACAGAACTCGCTCTAGATCTGCTAAGTTTCTTGATAGCAAAGATGGCACAAACTTAAAGAAGCTACTGGATAGGGGGTTACAGAGGTGTCCCTTTGAAATGGTCGAAAACTGGATTAATGACCCCACGCAGTGGCCAAATATGGACTATTCAGACATCTACCACTATCTCGTGGAATCACCAAGTAGCAGCCTATTTTTTTTTGTCATTAACACACTCACAGTATGACAAACTAGACGATGAGGCCATGTCACTTGGATCATATTTAACTTGATTTAAGCCATTGACATAGTTTTGTTGTCGACTAGCTATACTAGTTAGAAAGACGAAGCTGATAGCAGCTAACGTTACGTGATTAGCTCTCACTAGGCACGCTACCTTGGCTGTTAACTGATTTTACTGTTGAAATAGTGGCAGGCTAGGACTAAAGTGGACTTGGCTGGTTTCTGCTTGTGTCTAGAAAGTGCTTTAGGCCTAACTGTTATATGACTTTTCGACGACCACTGCTCTGGCTAACTTACATGTAACAACACGAACGGCAGTAGATCAAGCCTTCTAGGCTAGATAGGATAGCGTAATGTCACAACATCCAATTTGATAGCCCCATACATACATACATTGGTCCTATACATATTTTGCCGTACACTGTAAACCTTTTTACAACTTTCAAAGTCCTAGCACTTTCTAGACACAAGCAGAAACCAGCCAAGTCCACTTTAGTCCTAGCCTGCCACTATTCCAACAGTATAGTATAGCTAGTCGACAACAAAACTATGTCAATGGCTTAAAACAAGTTAAATATGATCCAAGTGACATGGCGTCATCGTCTAGAATGTCATACTGTGAGTGTTGATGACAAAAAAAAAAATAGGCTACTTACTTGGTGATTCCACGAGATAGTGGTAACGTTAGATGTCTGAATAGTCCATATTTGGCCACTGCGTGGGGTCATTAATCCAGTTTTCGACCATTTCAAAGCGACACCTCTGTAACCCCCTATCCAGCTCTTCTTTAAATACCGCTCACGGTCCTCGGCCGGCAAAGAGAGTGTGTATGTTTGTGCCATCTTTGCTATCAAGAAACTTAGCAGATCTAGAGCGAGTTCTGTTCTCAGGGGAATCCGTTTGTTTTCCCCCAAAAAGGGGCGTTACCCTTCGATGATGCAAAAGTAGCGTTGGTCTATTGTACATCTTCTGAAACAGGACAGCATCTTTGGATCGAAAAACAATCGATGAAAAATATCTGCATGAATCAGACGGAGTGAATAGAAAATGGTTGCATCCGAAATCGCGTACTTCCCTACTAAATAGGGATTTTCACCATGTGAAAAAAGAAGTATGTCCAAATTCAAAGTAGTAAAAGAGTAGGCAACAAGTACCGACTACTTGGGGTGAGATTCTGAAGTGTGCATACGATGGAGACTTTACTATCCCATAAGGCCACAGGAGAGGATTTATGAATGACAGTGAAGCGACGCAACTGACACTGTAGATCACATGATAATGACAACATGGCGGATGTAGTACGTCCAGATTACATTCATAATACACACATTTTCAAACTCGGAGAAGAAAAGTTTTTCTGACAAACTCAGAGAAGCAAAAGAACTATATCCATGAGGAGAAGGGTCTGTTCCAATGCATGTGTCATTTGTATTGTTTTTCTTTTGGATGGACAGAAATCTATGGAAGCCCAGAATAAAAAAAAACTAAGACTTTATATCTCACAATTTGTATAATTTTTTTATATACTTTTTTTTTTTGCAGCTGTGAATTGTTTAAAAGTTTGTGGTCAGAAAGTTTAAACATATTTTTTAAATAAATTAATACTTTTATTCAGTGAGGATGCATTAAATTGATCTATGTTTTATATATATGTTACGTGTATACTGGGACTTACATATTGTTGCTCTTTTGTTGGTTCAACTGCTTCTATTGTTCTCCTCATTTGTAAGTCGCTTTGGACAAAAGCGTCTGCTAAATGATTAAATGTAAATCAAAAGTCACAGTACAGACATTTATAATATTACAAAAATATTTATGTCAACTAAATGCTGTTCTTTTGAGCGTTCTATTCATTAAAGAATCATGAAAAGAAAAACAAATGATCAGTTTCCACAAATATATGACTGTTTTCAACATTAATAATAATCAGAAATGTCTCTTAAGCAGCAAATCATCATATTAGAGTGATTTGTGAAAGGATCATGTGACACTGAAGACTGGAGTAATGATGCTGAACATTCAGCTTTGATCACAGGAATAAATGATTGCTTAACATATATTCACATAGAAAACAGTTCTTTTAAATTCTAATAACATTTTACTGTATTTATGATCAAATTAACATGAACTCGGCCTTGGTAAACAGACGAGACTTCATTCAAAACATAAAAAAAACGTACTGACCCCAAACTACCAAATAAAAATGGTAGTTTAGATACAGTGTCGATATTTAAAGATATAATCTTACATTGTGAGATTCAATTTTGCACTGCAAATTATTTTTGTGAGATATGAAATTGCATTGTGGGATATAAAGTACTATAAAGTCACAAGTGTGATTAATACAAACTAAGTCAGAACTGTGAGATGTAAAGTTGGATGTTTTTTTTTTATTTCTACAGACTTTTCTGCCAGCTACTTTTTTCTGAAACCATTCATATTTTTGCATGTGTTTGTGTTCATTGTTGACACATAAAGCAGTGGCCAGACATGAGGCCTATAGGAAGCCTGACATGGTCACCCTTTAGCCAAATATGATGAAAACAATATTTTGTAAGCATACTGTAAAAACTAAAATGCCATTTTTACGGTAAAATACCGGCAGCTGTGGTTGCCAGAACTTTACCGTCAAAAATACGGTACAGACATTATTGGTTTTATAGACTTAACTTAAAATTTACAGTAATTAACCGTATTTCATTATCTGATATAATGTTAATTTACCAACCTATTTATGTATTAATATCTGTTTTGTACCATTGTAATACACTGACAATCAACAATCATCACAACAGTGATGAAAGTCACATGATAAATCAAAGCTTATCAAAAGCAGCTCTTCCACGACAAAGTTAGTACTAATATATAGAAGCTGCACAGTGTCATTCGCACAAACACTAAACAGCATCATGGTAACACATGAAATTTTAAAAATGCAATAAACATTTATTTAACAACATTAAATGTAACATAAAACTAGAATGCACATACATTATAAGAAAAGAACTAAGCAAACTAAGAAGAAACAGTTATTTCAACAAAAATACATCAAATGTGAAGTGTCACGCAGGGAATTGTGGGAATGTCAATTTACGTTTTTCACTGTAAATCATACAATGAGTTGTTCTTTTTCACACTCAAAAACTGTAAATTTAACGGTATTTTACAGTAAAATTACATTAAATGTACCGTTAGATCTATCACAGTTATTTACCGTATATAGTAAGGAAACTTTCTGTTAACCAATTAACAGTTTTTCACTGTAGCGTCTTTTACCGTTAAAATCACGATAATTTTTTACAGTTTGCCAACCTAATTTTTGCTTAGGCAGTCATATAAAAGAGAGAACCAACGAAATGTTAATAACTGATTATGTTAAATGCTATTTCCTGTGAGCTTTTTTGTTTTTCTCTTTCGCACAGTAAAATAAAACCTGTAGCTGTAGTTTTCCCAAATAATTCTGCCAGATAAATACCAAGTTTAGTGTTTTGTTTTCCCCTCATATTTAAAATATTTTAAAAATATTTTCCCCATATTTTGATGGTTTAATCGAACTCTTAGGGTCATTACTGTAAGCGGCGGCCAGATGAACGCACCCTGCACGATGAGGTAGACGTGGGCCGTCCGAGGCTGGTTTCGGGCCTGGAAGCTGCATGTGTAGGGTCCCTCGTCTGCCACCATCACTCTCTCTATCTTAATGGAGAAGTCGCTGTTGTTGTTGTTCACCAGGGAGACGCGGGGATCCAGGGACCACTTATCTGTGCCCGTGAATAAGATGTTGGAGCGGTTCAACCATGCCTTGTGAGTGACCTCCTCATCTATCTTGCATCTAGGAAAGAGAGGAGATTGAAAAGGACAGACAGAATTGACTCACTTGAAGTGAATAAAAACTCTGTGAGGCAAATGACATTTATTTTGTGCACCGTTTCTGGACTGTACGTCTCTGCCACTCAAAGCCTTGTTTTAAATAAAAGATGGCGTCTACAGACTAAGTTCCGGAGCCAATTACTGTGATGTCATTGAATGAGCGCTTGCATGAAACTCTGCATGAAACTTTCTTCCGTAATCGTTACAACGCGCTCATAAGGTCCGGGTCATTAACTAGATCATTAAGCTGACTAATCAGACCAGTGGTGATTGCTTTAACACCGCACAGTGCCAGAAAACACCAGCCGTGACTCCACCGGAACAGCGGAGCTCCCCAAATGGGCATCGCAAAAGTGGTGTGATGTTTATATATGCACAAATAATCCATAAAAACTAGCTTATCCTGATTGGTTATAGTATTGCTACTGGGTATTCTTTTTATGAATCATTTCATATTGTCGATCGTACTATTTATTGTGTTGCTGTTTTCTTCTGTATAACTATATATTTTATCATTGTAAGGTGTCCTTGAGTGTCTTGAAAGGCGCCCACAAATAAAATGAATTATTATTATTATTATAAACACACATTAACCCTCTACTGCATGATGCCTAAGGGGGACACGTGTGTTTTATACGCCTTGCGAGCACATACGATGGCAATAAAATGGTGAATATTGAAGGGAGGGTTTTGAATAAACCAACAAAAAGCGTTTCTTTGTCCCACTGGCAGTGAAAAGTCTTTATCTGGCTCCGTTCTCCATGCGGAGAAAGCATCTGAGCTCTGGAGATCTGCCCTCATAAAAGCTTTATTCCTTCATCCAGAATATGATTCACATTTGTTAGTGAGTAAACCCTTTTTTAAAAGCATTTAGTCATATCAAGTATTTGTCATGAGGAAATGTGTGTGTGGGCTTGAAGCAGCATTGTGTGGGAGTGGAACGGATACGGATTCAGCCACTATAAAGAATATGTGTTTTTTATTTACATTTAAAAAAGACATTTAATTATCCATTTATCCATGTTAATTATTTTTCGGTATTTCTTTACTGAAAGTCCTCGCAGTTCCCAAATATAACTTTAAAAACTAAATCAAACATTTTTATAATTCACGCAAGAGTGTTGCATTTCATTCAAGGTACTTTTAAACAATTTAAAAGTGTCAAATATCACACAACACACTCTCCTAAATTAATATGTTTGTCGAAGACTATTGCGGTTATCATAATTATTTATATTTTTAGATGATCCATTTATCCATATTCATTATTTGTCAGTATTTACTTTACATTAAAAAAGTCCTCCCAATTCCCCAAAATAACTTTTCTTATGCATGAAAACTGAATCAAACATATTCTGATATTCAAGATGGGTTAAATATCATTCTAGATACTTTTAAATAATTTAGTTTTAAAAAAAGTGTAAAATATCACACAGCGCTCTCTCCTAAATGAATATGTTTGTTGAAGAATATTGCAGTTATCATGTTTTTTTTTATATTATTGTACCATATTTGTATTTGTTTATATTTTTAAATGATCCATTTATCCATAGTAAATATTTTGGTAACACTTTACAATAAGGTTCATTAGATAATGTATTAACTAACATGAACTAACCATGCGCAATACATTTGTTAGTGTATTTGTTAATCTTTGTTAATGTTAGTTAATAAAAATACAGATGTTCATTGTTTGTTCATGTTAGTTCACGGTGCATTAACTAATGTGAACAAGATTTTGATAAAGTATTCGTAAATGTTGAAATTAACATTAACAAAGATTAATAAAGGCTGTATATGTGCAGTTCATTATTAGTTCATGTTAACCTTATCGTAAAGTGTTACCAATATTTTTCAGTATTTACTTTACTTTTTCAAAGGTTTCCTAATTCAAATATTGCATTTCTTATGCATGAAAATGGAATCAAACATTTTTAAACCATTTTTTTTTTTTAAATAATACACGCAACAGATGGTTGAATATCATTTTAGGTACATTACATTCATCATATCATTTATTGAAAAAGTGTCAAATATATTACACAGCACTCTCTCCTAAATTATAATTTTTAAATAAATATTGCCTATCAAGTTTTTCTAAATATTTATATATATATATATATATATATATATATATATATATATATATATATATATATATATATATATATATATATATATATAGATACTTTTAAATAATTTAGTTTTAAAAAAAGTGTAAAATATCACACAGCGCTCTCTCCTAAATGAATATGTTTGTTGAAGAATATTGCAGTTATCATGTTTTTTTTTATATTATTGTAACATATTTGTATTTGTTTATATTTTTAAATGATCCATTTATCCATAGTAAATATTTTGGTAACACTTTACAATAAGGTTCATTAGATATATATATATTAATTATCCATTTCACCATATTAATTATTTTCAGCATTTATTTTACTTTTTTTTTTAAAGTCCTCTCAATTCAAATATAGCTTTTCTTATACATTAAAACTCAGATTTTCTTAACCATAAAAATCTAAGTTTTCCCCATAATGCATGAACAGAGGGTTAAATATCATTCTAGATACCTTAAAAACATTTTGTGAAAAATTGTAAAATATCGCAGCACTCTTCCACAACTCATTCAGAGACTTAATCTGTTCTCTCTTAATTGAATATGTCCGCTGAAGTCAGTAAATGCACGACTGGCTTCGACAGGGTCTGTAAATACATTGATTTCAGTGGTGCAAAGATCAATGTTCATTGGACAAAAAGCTTTAAACACGTCGTTCTGGGTCCCGTCTGGACACTGGGAATCTATGAGCGCATCATCAGCACCATTTGCACCAAATCACCATTGTTTATTGGACATTAAAGCTTGCATCCAAGTATTTTAGTCCTAAGCTTCTTTATACAACCAACTGGCAAAAACTGACAGTGGTATTGCTGACTGACAGCTTTTGAAATTACAAACACTGCCGTACACACACACAACACAGCGCTCAGAGTCTGTCAAAACACATTCATTTCAGTGCTCATAATCTTATCCTTTGCCTGCTGGCATTTGTAAATAACACACAAATGCAATTCTGAGCTCGGTCTATTATTTGCTTGAAATATCACCAATGTTGGGGAGCCATAATAAATGAAATGGCATTAATAACTGCTGCACTTCACCACTCTTGAAGAGCACCAGCCACTCTCAGTCAGAACACACACTGTAGTGCCATTGGTCCGGTCACATGTAGTAACCACAGTTCACCTCTAGATGTCCCTGCTTCGCTCTGCTCTTTACATGGAAAAATCGTGACACATTTAAGGCTTAAATATCACTCACATTCATGTCAGCTTTAACTTTCTTTCAGCGTATCAAACTGTGATATCACATCAATTCCCATTCCCAGTGTAGTTGTGTGGAATAATAATATGGTGCTTTTGAGAGTATGAACCCCTGACAGCAGGTTCAGGAGTTCAATTGCTGGCGGATAGACTGACACCAAGTCATTACAGCCTGGAAACTGACTAACGACAAAACTAGAGAGAGTGGAATTAAAGTGTTAATAAATGGCACCCGGCAGGTGAGTATGATAAAACCTGAGCTGGGCAATATAACCATTTATGTATATATATATATATATATATATATATATATATATATATATATATATATAGGGCCTATGCATATATACAGAAGAGCAGATGAGCTCAGAATATGAATCCAACTCGCTAAATGGTTAAGCTTTTTCTTTATAATGGTTTCCTATGGGAAAATGCTTAACGAGAAACTGTGTGTTACATTTACAGTGCTGGTCAGAATTATTTGCATTTATTTATAAAAAATAAATCTGCATTGTTAATCCTTTTGATATTATATATATATATATATATATATATATATATATATAAAGTAACATTTTATTGAAGTAAAATAATTGAAATTGGGGGGAAATCACTTTATGAAATAATTTTTTTTCTCCAAAACACGTTGGGAACAATTTGCCCCCTTTTATTAAATACTTTTTGCAACCTCCTTTTGCCGAGATAACAGCTCTGAGTTTTCTCCTGTAATGCCGGATGAGTTTGGAGAACACCTGACCTGAGATCAGAGACCATTCCTCCGTACAGAAGCTCTCCAGATCCTGCAGATTGCCAGATCCATGTCAGCATCAGCATCATGGTAACACACATGAAATTTTAAAAATGCAATAAACATTAATTTAACAACATTAAATGTAACATAAAACTCGAATGTACATAAATTATAAGAAAAGAACTAAGCAAACTAAGAAGAAACAGTTATTTCAACAAAAATACATCAAATGTGAAGTGTCACGCAGGGAATTGTGGGAATGTCAATTTACGTTTTTCACTGTAAATCATACAATGAGTTGGGGACTGGGACGGTCATTGCAGATGCTGGCTTTGTGCTCAGTGACACATTTTTGTGTTGATTTTGATGTTTGTTTTTGGATCGATGTCCTGTTGAAGATCCAAACATGTCCGTTATAAGATTCATAGCAGAGGTTGTCAGGTTTTGATGAACCAAACCCATCTTAAGTGTTTGCTGCTAAAAAGCTCTTTTTTTGTTGTTTCATCTGTTGTTTTTTGTTGGTTCATACAGGGATAAAAAGTACCCCATGTGTAAAATGTTGTATCTTTAATGCTGTGGGACTCATTTTCTGCCAGAGGTCCTGGACTTCTTGTTCAGAGACATGGCATCATGTATTCGATCAAATACCAACAGATAAAAAATCAAAACCTGACAGCCTCTGCTAGAAGTCTTATAACGGACATGTTTGGATCTTCAACAGGACATCGATCCAAAAACAAACATCAAAATCAACACAAAAATGTGTCACTGAGCACAAAGCCAGCATCTGCAATGACCGTCCCTGTCCCTGAGCTGAACCCTGCAGAAGATGAGTGTGAACTGACGAGGAGAAGCGCCGACATGGATCTGGGAATCTGCAGGATTATGGAGCTAGAAATGTGTCTTTATTACATGCGAGAAAATAAATGATCTGAGAGAAAAAAAAAGTTTGAGAGAAAAAGTTACCACACTGATAGCAAAAAAGCATTTCATGAGAGAAAAAAGAATATTTGAGAGAAAAAGTTTTCATATCAATAGCAAAAAATAATATTTGAGACTAAAAAAAGTTTTGAGAGAAAGTATTTTCTCATTGAACAAAAATATAAATTTACATTTTTTTAAATTATTTCTGAGAAAAAAATCTCTCAAAATACTTTGAAAAACAATCTTAAATATATATTTTTTTGCTATCAGTGTGAAAATATTTTCTCTAAAAAAAAGTGTTTCTCTCAAACGCTTTTCTTTGCTCTTGAGCACGGACACTCCAATGTTTGGGTAAGATGATGACACACACAACTGGATGGGATTACTAGCGATTAACAAGCTAATAATATAATACACATTCATTCATGAATATGAGTGCTATTTTTAATGTTTAATCTTCAGTGATGCTGAACTTGCTTAGCCAGCTAACATCCAGTTGTGTGTGTCATCATCTTACCCAAACATTGGAGTGTCCGTGCTTAGATCGGGCCCAAAAAATCAAGCCCGACCCTACCCGAGCCCGTTGTGTCCGAGCCCGGCCCCACACATTAACTATAATTATGAGCCCGATTTAAACCCGACCATTTTAATATGTGGGTCGTTATAACTGACGTTCTCAACTGTCCATGTTACTTTCTCCTCCTCCTCCTCTGTTCTGCACCTCCAAATACTTTCAAGTTGTCGCCATCATACACATCAGCATAAATGCTCCTGATAAATTATTTGTTTTTAAAGCATTAACACACAAACCACTGTTATAACATAAAATCAAGCAGGCTACTGCGTGCATGGTTTGGCAGGACTGAATGCCTGTCAGTCCTACAATAAAAATTCCTAAAGCTGACATCAGTTCATCACGATCTCACACATCTCTGTTATTATCAATGAAGCTGACTGCACAATTAATATTTCATAATATATACACTTTGTTTGTTATAATTCGAGGATTTGCCAGCATACAGAATTCAGCTCTGAACAGAAAGTCAGTTTAGAGCGGTGAGGGGAGTCCATCGTAAATGCTTCTGATTGGACATTGCGTTCAAGAAATCAACACATATGTCTGTGATTGGCTACATCGCTCAACGCTGCAGACATGTTAGAAAACGAAACTCTGGCATAAATCATTTGTATTTTGTTGTAGTTGTTCTTGTTGCTTTTTTGCAACGGACAGATGAATAAAAATGTATTCGTTTTTATGTTTTATTCATAGATATTTCTAGTTTGCTGGAGTCCCACGAATCGTTTTATTCTCCCTGAATCCTCACACACAGAGTGAGTGCATTACCCCCCCGCGCCCTCGCTCGCACTCGGCCATCAAATCTAGTCCCGCGCCGCACGCTTTTGAGTTGGGAGTGCACGTCTCTAGATCAAAGGCCCGGCCCGAGGATAGTGACGGGAAATATCGGCCGACCTCGGGCTAGGGGAGAGAATCTAAAGGCAGAGGAGCATCTATCTATGTGAACCGAACAATGGTGTAATGATTCAGTTCGACTCCCAAGACAAGACGATGCTCACTTGTCTTTATCAATTGCTTTATCAATAATCTTCCTAATCAGTTTCATCATCTCAGCATCCCGGATAGCTTAGAAGAACTTGATATTGCAACAGAAACGTTTAACTCTCTCTTTTCCAGCACTTTAGACGCAGTTGCTCCGTTGCGCTTAAAGAAGATTAAAGAAAATAGCCCAACGCCGTGGTACAGCGAGCACACCCGGGCCCTTAAGAGAGCAGCCAGAAAAATGGAGCGCAACTGGAAGAAAACTAAACTAGAGGTATTTCGGATTTCGTGGAAAGAGAGCTCGATTGCTTACAGAGAGGCTTTAAAAGCTGCTAGATCTGTTTATTTTTCAAACCTATTAGAAGAAAATAAACATAATCCAAGGTATTTATTTGAAACAGTGGCTAAACTAACGAAAAAGAAAGCTTCAAGCTCAGAAGTGTCCAAGCAACACAGCAGTGATGACTTTATGAACTTCTTCACTTATAAGATTGATAATATCAGGGACAAAATTATAACTATGCAACCGTCTACCACAGTATCGCATCAGGAAGTGCATTGTAGTCTCCCTGAGGAAAAATTTGATTCATTTGTTGCTATAGGAGAGGAAGAATTCTGCAAACTCGTTAATTCATCTAAATCGACAACTTGTATGTTAGATCCTATACCGACTAAGCTACTGAAAGAGATGTTTCTAGAGGTCATATATCCTCTTCTTAATATCATTAATTCATCTTTGTCTCTAGGATACGTACCAAAAAGCTTTAAACTGGCTATGATAAAACCGCTTGTTAAACCACAACTTGATCCTACAGAATTAGTCAATTACAGGCCGATCTCGAATCTGCCTTTTCTGTCAAAGATATTAGAAAAAGCAGTATCTTCACAACTATGTTCCTTTCTAGAAAGAAATGATATCTGCGAGGATTTTCAGTCCGGATTTAGACCGTACCATAGTACTGAGACCGCTCTCATTAGAGTCACAAATGATTTGCTCTTATCATCGGATCGTGGTTGTATCTCTCTATTAGTGTTACTCGATCTCAGTGCTGCATTTGACACCATTGACCACAACATTCTTTTAAATAGACTAGAAAACTATGTGGGCATTAGTGGAATTGCACTAGCATGGTTTAAATCATCCTTAACTGACCGTTATCAGTTTGTAGCAGTAAATGAAGAGATGTCTTATCGATCACAAGTTCAGTATGGCGTACCACAAGGCTCAGTACTAGGACCGCTGCTGTTCACTCTGTACATACTACCATTAGGAGATATCATTAGGAAACACGGAGTTAGCTTTCACTGTTATGCCGATGATACTCAGCTGTATATTTCTTCAAAACCCAACGAAACTTACCAATTCACAAAATTAACGGAATGCATAGCTGATATAAAAAATTGGATGACTAGTAATTTCCTACTACTAAATTCTGAAAAGACAGAGATTCTAATTATTGGACAAAAAACTTCCACACGTAATAACCCAGAATACTGTCTAACACTTGATGGCTGCTCTGTCAAGTCTTCGTCGTCGGTTAGGAACCTGGGTGTGCTCTTTGATACCAACCTTTCTTTTGAAAGCCACGTGTCTAGTATCTGTAAAACTGCATTTTTCCATCTTAAAAATATATCTAAAATACGCCATATGCTCTCATTGGGAAATGCGGAACAATTAGTCCATGCGTTCATGACCTCAAGGCTAGATCATTGTAATGCTCTACTGGGTGGTTGCCCTGCACGCTTAATAAATAAACTACAGCTAGTTCAAAACGCCGCAGCTCGAGTTCTTACCAGAACCAGGAAATATGACCATATTAGCCCGGTTCTGTCAACACTGCATTGGCTCCCTATTAAACATCGTATAAATTTTAAAATATTGCTGATTACCTACAAAGCACTAAATGGTTTAGCTCCGCAGTACTTGAGCGAGCTCTTAACGTATTATAGTCCTTCACGTCTATTGCGATCTCAAAACTCCGGCCAGTTGATAATACCTAGAATATCTAAATCGACTGCTGGCGGTAGATCCTTTTCCTATTTAGCACCAAAACTTTGGAACAGTCTTCCTACCATTGTCCGGGAAGCAGACACACTCTGTCAGTTCAAAGCTAGACTAAAAACACATCTCTTTGACCTAGCATACACATAACACACTATAGACTTCTATAAATTCAATGTTAGGCTGCATAGATTAGGTCAGCCGGAACTGGGAACACTTCCCTTAAATCTTGATGTACTCGCTACATCATAAGAAGAATGGCATCTACGCTAATATTAGTGTCTTTGTTTATCCCGAGGTTTTCCCGCAGCCTGCCGGATCTAGGCCGTGTCCAAATCTGACGAAGGAGATCCGCCTGGACCCGATGACAATGCAGTGCTGAAGTGTCCACTATCCTCTCCCTATGGAGGATCCCTTTCCCAATCTACAGATAAAGCGTTGTGAATTCTGGCTCGCGTACCCCGAAGTGATAAAATAAAACAAATTCTGTATCAAAATTTATAGGCAAGAAAAGTAGTTTGTTTAGGCTGGGTTGTATGAATTATAAACCTGCGCACATATTTTAAAAAGCACATAACTATAGAATCAATTCTGAATGAGCATGTGAGCGGCGTCAGCGTTAATCACAGGTTTGCGTTTAAAAGTCTGATCATTTCGACGGAGGTGAATCAATCAAAGTTAACTTTAGCTGGAAATAACTTCAAGAACCGCTATAATGCCAAAACAATCTGTTACCTTAAATTATATGTTTATCTCTGTAAAGCTGCTTTGAAACAATCCATTGTTAAAAGTGCTATATAAATGAAGATGACTTGACTTGACTTGACTCACCCAACTGGCCAATAGAAACGTTCCAATAGGAAAAAAAGAACGTGGCCCCGCCCATGACACAATTTTCACAGCGAAAGCAAAATCCTGACACGAGAGCAAAAAATTGCATTGAGAGCAAAGAAAAGCGGTTTGAGAGAAACACTTTTTTTTTTAGAGAAAATATTTTCACACTGAGAGCAAAAAATACATATTTAAGATTTTTTTTCAAAGTATTTTGAGTGAGACTTTTTTTTCTCAGAAATAATTTTTAAAATTTACAATTTATATTTTTTTATGTTCTATGAGAAAATACTTTCTCTAAAAAGTTTTTTTAGTCTCAAATATTATTTTTTGCTATTGATATGAAAACTTTTTCTCTCAAATATTCTTTTTTCTCTCATGAAATGCTTTTTTGCTATCAGTGTGATAACTTTTTCTCTCAAACTTTTTTTCTTCTCTCAGATCATTTATTTTCTCGCATATAATAAAGACACATTTCTTGCTCCATACAGGATCTGGAGAGCTTCTGTACGGAGGAATGGTCTCTGATCTCAGGTCAGGTGTTCTCCAAACTCATCCGGCATTACAGGAGAAAACTCAGAGCTGTTATCTCGGCAAAAGGAGGTTGCAAAAAGTATTTAATAAAAGGGGGCAAATTGTTTCCAACGTGTTTTGGAGAAAAACATTTACTAATGTGATTTCCCTCCCACTTAAATTTTTTTTTACTTCAATAATATGTTCGATTTTAGCATTTAAAAAAAAATTAAATATCAAAAGGATTAACAATGCAGATTTATTTTTTACAGCCATCTTTGATCATATTTACCAACGAGGCAAATAATTCTGACCAGCACTGTATGCCTGTACATCATTAATAAGGTGTTTACTGAATTTGGTCTTTTAACGTCACTGTCTTCTTTGTAAAACCTGGTAAAAATGAGTGGCGGTCAATGGAGGAAAGCCTTGTTTTGCCCTTCAGGTGTGTGTGTGTGTTCACATGAACACCATCAAATGCATGTTAAAGCGATTGATTTAAAGAAATAGTTCACTTAAAAAGTCAAATTCTGTCATCATTTACTCACCCTCAAGTTTTTTTCAAACCTGTACGAGTTTCTTTCTTCTGCTGAACACGAAGGAAGATATTTTGAAGAATGTGTTTAACCAGTCATTCGATGAACTTAATTGACTTCCATAGTAGAAAAAAAAAAAAATACTACAGTCGGTCTGATTACAGACATTCTTCAAAATATCTTCCTTTGTTTACAACAGAAGAAAGAAACTCATAGGCCTACAGGTTTGGAACAACATGAGGGTGAACAAATGATGGCAGAATAACAACTTTTGGGTGAATTATCTCCCTTTAACAACATTTGCGATTTGATAATCAAATCAATTCACATCAGCTTTGATTTTATTTCGGTTAATCATGCAGCCCTAGATAGTGTTTTTAAACCATCTAACACGCAAAGATGCAGGTGTGTTGTGAAGTCACCTCAAAATGACGCTTTCTCCTTCCAGCACGGTAATGTTGTCGGGCAAGTGTCCGAACTCGGCCGCCTGAGCACCGGTGGGTCCTGCCAGAGAAACGAGAGGAGAGACAGTGAGCAATGCATACAGCAGTTATTCCAGCAACAGAAGGTCCACTCGATCCCTGGTCCCCGGGCGGCATGGCGGGTACTGAGTACCTCATTGATCCTGATCAGGCAGGATTTGTTTTTGTGGTTTTGCTTAGTTATTTGTGAGGAGAGAATAATAAGAGCGCAAAACGACAGCATGGAGCCGTCGGCGCTGACCGTCAGCGGGCTTGAATAATGATTGGGTTGTGGCCCGTGTGCTCTCGTCGAACAGACCTGATAATGAGCCCGGGGAAGAGGATTCGCACGCAAGCGGCGGAGCGTGAAATGAAGGGACCGCCGCTGCAATGGGAACGTACACACACTCACACACTCGCTTCAACGCTGTCACAATTGTGTACAAACACATACACGTGCGTTTTCATATGCACAAATAAGACTACAAACAGAAATCACACTGGGATGCGAACCGAGCAGGACATCAGAGGAAATGTGAATCAAATCCTTTTTAGTTTTCAAATGACATTCTTGTTCTCATCTGTTCAGGTTTTTGCAAAATACGCTTCAATCTCCTCTTCAAATAGAGAATAGTGTGCTACTACTGCTGCCAAATGCTTTTTTTAAAATATATTTTCAGTTTTCATTTAAAATCATTTTTTTAGTAATTTTGTTGTGCTTTTGTCACTCTTCAGCGTTATTTTAATCATTTTAGAACTTCAACTGAATTTATTTCAGTTAGTTGCCAAGGCAGAATTTCTCATTTTCACTTAAGTTTTTAATCTAACATTTAACGAGTATGTTTGCCCATAAAATCTTTAATATATTAGGTTAAACTTATTTGGCTTGCTGAGGGGCTCGATGGAGCAGCTTCACCTCCGGCTCTGATACAGTGGCTGAATGTACACTGTAAAAAATAATCCTGTAAAAAAACGGTAAACTACTGGCAGCTGTGGTTGCCGGCATCATGCTGTAACAATACGGTGTGTTACTGTTTTTGTGTTACAGCATATAGCTGTTAAATTAAAGTTTTATACTGTAGCTGACAATACGGTATTTAGCTGTTAATTTTAATGACAGTAACACACCGTATTTTTATGGTATGATGCTGGCAACCACAGCTGCCAGTAGTTTACCGTTTTTTTTTACAGGATTATTTTTTACGGTGTAGGATGTGATTAAGGGCAAGGTACCCGAGATGAAGGTGGAGTTTGGGGAGGTGGAGGGACAGCTGATGCTAGAGCTGTTGATTGAAAGATTAGATGGGCTCGCTCCTCCCTAACTTACGTTTAGGAACTTTGTATATTCTTTCAGCTTTATTTAAATTATCGATTTTTAAAGAAAATAGCAACAGCATGGAAGCTTGTTTCGGCCACTGAATAAAATGAAAAGCAATTGAGCCTTTTTGTCTCACAATTCTGACTTTTTTCAGAATTGTGAGATATAAACTCTAAATTCGGAGGAAAAAAAAGTCTGAATTGTGAGACATACTGTAAGCTTGCAATTGCAAGTTATAAAGTCATAATTGCGATATATAAACTTACAATTGCGAGAAAAAGTCATAATTGCGAGATAAAAAGTCATAATTGTCTTTTTTAATTGTTAGAGGAAACAAGCTTCCATAGCATACTTATGTGACGATCATAAGCAAACTTAATACATTTCAGGTGATTTATCATGGTATGTGTCAGCTACAGGACTTCATTTCTCACAATTGTGACTATTTCTCATAGCTGTAACTTTATATCTCACAACTGCCACTTCATATTACCACTAAGGGTGTCTTTATATCTCACAACTGTGAGTTTATTTATGGTAAATGAGAAATTATCTATCGTAAGTGTTTGCATTTGTATCCATTTGGTAGACAATGGGAACATACACATACACACACTCGTGCACAAACACACACACACAAGTGTTTTCATATGCACAAATAGACTACACACAGAAATCACACTGTGATGCGAAACGAGCAGGACATCAGAGGAAATGTGAATTTGCTCGGGCTGTTTGCAGGTGGCAAAAACAACGTCAAATTCCTTTTTAGTTTTCAAACGCCATTCTTGTTCTTATCTATTCAGTGTGCAAAATACGTTCCAATTTCCTCTGCAAATAGAGATTAGCGTGCTATCGGGACAGAGGCCTCTCTCTCCCGGCGTGGCTCCGCCGAATATGGCTTCCAGTTCTGCTCATAATCCCCGTCATAACCGCCACTGTCCTTCATATCTGCCGGACAATATTTGGCTATCCTGCCTTCGAGGTTTAATATACGAGACACGAGTGCAGTCAAGAGTTAAGAAGCACCCGGAAGGTCTTGGTGTTTAACGTGCATGCGAAGCCAGTGAACCGACAGCTTGCCAAGTGTGATTGGAGAGAGGAAGAGAGGAAGACAAAAGGAGACGGTGGGTTTTAAGCAGAGCGGCATGTGATGGCCAAACGCTGGGCTTTTTTAATTTGAGAGGGAGCCACGGCGGAGGCGCCCCAAATTGCTCAGAGTAATGAAAAGAAGCGTGGGCTGCATTGTCATGCACGTCATGGTATTGTACACAAATTGCATAAAGCTGCTTTGCATTATCCGCTGAAGTGACCAGCAATGACATTGCTAAATTAAGTTTTCTCGACTTGCGGCACACAAGGGCACGGACTGATTTAAATCAGATTAATTGCTTAATCATCTTTCATTATTTTCATTATTAATCATTCTTTTTAAAAAAGCGCTTCTGTGCATGTGTATGCATATATGAGCTAGAATGATTTCTGGATTCACAAGATGCTTTGCATGGAATACCCACTTTATCAGTTAGAGTTAAAAATGGTTGCATTGGTAACACTTTATTTTAAGGTGCTTGTAATAAGCAGTAATTAACAGTTAATAAGACATTTATAAGACCTTATAAGATGCATATAAGATGCATAAGCATTAACTACTTCATATAAGGGTTAATTAAAGGTCCAGGACCTGAAGATATCAGGGAAACTACTCCCACTTGGGAAGGTACATTTTTAAGGGACTGGGAGTTTGTGTTACCATTTATGTTTGTTCGGCTGTTCTAAAAGTGCAATGTATTGATACTTGAGAAATGTATTATTTAATTTAATTTATTTATTATAATTGGTTAATGCTTATATGCATCTTATATGCATCTTATAAGGTCTTATAAGTGTCTTATTAACTGTTAATTACTGCTTATTACAAGCACCCTTAAAATAAAGTGTTACCCTTGCATTTTATACATCACATTAGAAATGGAGAGTTAAGTTAAGTGTATTGCATGAGTTATATATTGCACTATGTCTATAGACATCTATGCATGTACTACAGTATATACTGAGAAGTATATTAGTATGCTATTTCAAACAGCCAAGGAGTGGCACTTAAAAAAAATAAAATTAATCAATTATCAATTTATTCCAAAACTGAAAAAATTTAAATGTACAGTGCTTTTTAAACTGACACAGCCAGTTATAAACATTTAAAATATATATATATATATATAAAGATAAAGTTAATTGCAACAATGAAACAATTTTAAATGCAAATTTTAAATTGCTTTTCTAAATCCTCCTTTGCCAATCGAGTAAAAATAAAATACCAGCAAAGACGAATGCTGATGGAGATTTTGGGCCCAAGACGCACTTTGCATTACATCAATGTAAACAAGATTAATAATATCTCTGGCTGCTTATAAATGAAAAAAAAAGTATAATATATTCTGTACACTAATGTACACTGCTGTTTCCTACAGTGCAACGCACCCAACGTGAGCTTCCATTTCCAGTGTGATGAATTAGTCAGCAGCATTTTTAAGGGGTCCTATGATTATATTTTTCCCTGCTCATCTATCTTTAGTGTGTAATGTTGCTGTTTGAGCAAGAAAAAGCTCTGAGTTATTCTCTATATCAGTGTTTCTGAACTCCCTGAAACGCCTCCATTGTAGTCTTGAGTTTTTTCCGGGAACGAACACGTCACAATGTTCCTCATTTAAATAATTCCCGCCCCTGCCCGATTATGGTAAGGGGCGGGACATTTCACAAACACGCTCAAAGCACTTGATCAATCACAACACACTGATCCAGCCGACCAATCAGAGCACAGTGTGCTTTTCAGAAGTTCATAGAGACAGGAACTAAACAGGGGTGCGTTTCACGAAAGTATCGTTCCAACGAACATTCACAAACAGCATCGCAGAGTAGGAATGCACGATATAGGATTTTGGCCGATATTCGATATGCCTATATTTTCAAACTAATTTTGCCCGATGCCGATCCCGATATATTTGTATTTTTTTTTTTTGTGCAAAAAAAGCTTATTAAAGCTTCTATTAAAGTTCTCAGTCAACAGCAGTGAGTGATTTCCTCTGTGTTTTGTTGTTTTATTAACATTAACGGGATAGTTCTCCCAAAAATTTAAATTGTCATCATTTACTCTCTCAAGTTTCTTTCTTCTGTTGAAATTATAAAAGTTATTTGGAAGAATGTGGCTAACCAAACAGTTGCTGTATTCCAGTGACTTCCATAGTATATTTAAGCACAAGAAAGAAATGAATACAGGTTTGGAACAACATTAGAGTGAGTAAATAATGACAACATTTTTATTTCTGGGTGTAGTATCTCTTTAAGGACAAGCGGCAGCATATTGAATTGCACGCGACGCGTCTAATATACACGCATTTGACAAGCAGATTTTCTCTGTTTGCTTTCACTTTAGACATAACCAACTTTGTTTATGTAAACCTTGTGTGTATTTGACAGTCTCAGCGCAATAAGACTCGAAAGATTAGTCCAGTATGCAGGCGCTGTGACAGGCTTTTAGTTCCTGTGAGCGTCGGGTGTAACGCGCTCAGAAAAGCGGATGTTAGAACAGCGCATCAGCACGTGAATGATATGTTTACCTAGCAAGACTTTGACGCGCATGCAAATAATGAACTTTTGTGAATTGCGGTGTCCCGTGAGTGTAACTCTACCTCTGCGTTTACATGTGATGTGATGTGAATGTACGTCGCGTCGTACAGTATGTTGAGGGCGCCAGAATTGAACTGATAGAATGCACGATAGCCTACTATGATTTTTCTTCAAAAGCAGATCGTGGAGACATTTTAATCGTCCACGATCAAAAACCGTGAGACGCACATCCCTAGTTGGAAGTTTAAGTTGCTGGCGCTCATGCTTCGTTAGTGGTCGTCACGTGCGCATAAGAAACACGCCACCCTATGGGCAAGGCTCATCGGCAGAAATATTCATACCGGCCGATGCCGATGGTGGTCATTTTAAGCTTTTATCGGCCGATGCCGATGTTGTCCCGATATCATCGTGCATCCCTATCGCAGAGTTCTGTGGTTGGGACAGCTCTCGATCTGTGGCATAGTTTCTTGTTTGCATGGCATGTGGACTTATTAATAAATCCTTATCTTGAGCAAAATAAGCAAGCTTTTTTTATTTCCAAGATGATAGGACAACTAAAATAAGGCATTTAACTCAATGAGGTCATGTTTTCCACTGTATATTTTTTTTATAAACAGCAGGCAATGCACATCATACTCTGTGCAGTATGATGTTATCAGCATGCAAGTATTGCATTGTGAACATCCCTGAAATTCTCTGGTTTTAAAGCAAATAGTTGTTATGCACTTCAGGGCAGTCAGGATGCAGGACGCATTTTCCTCCTACTCTCTGAAAAGCCAAGGTTCCTTCTACTGTTGCGCTTTGTTCTTGATGTATGAAACAACCTTGTAGACGTCCTGACAAATAACAGCACAGGCCAGTTTTCCTTGATCTTTTAACACCTTTTATTGAAACCAAGCTCAGAAAACAACTCGTTTCGGATTTTGTCACATTATTTCGTCAGTGCAACGAAGGTCCGCCTCTGCAGAAGAAAATCGACGCCTACTTGCACATCACTGCCTCTTTAGCCCCGCCCACTGATCTGTGCATGTCATGTAGCAGTAAATACAAGACTGAAGCAAACACAGGATTACACCAGCAACGAAACCATAGAGGCGCCTCTGAGGATCGCAAGACGTTTTGCATTGCCATCCTTATAACATTACGAAAGCATGGATGAACTTTATTTTTTACGAAGTTCCAGTCAGATAGCATCAGTTTGTTTGCTTCATTTTAACTGTGGATTCGTTGTTAAACAAGACACAGGCTTTTCAGAAAGACTGAAAATAAAAAATTATGCAGTGGTGACTATATTGGATCCAACAGTATCGCACAACACAATTTGTCTGCTTTGTCTGTTACATTTTAATATGCAAAACTATTTACCCAATCATAGCAGTGGGCGTTTACTTTTTTCGCCCACTATCGTCATTTTGCGTCATCGGATTATTTTTTGGCCAGAGGCTAAAGACTACAGTCAGTAGTAGGAGCTGTCCCGCATGTCCTCAAGCCGCCCATAGAGGGGGAGATCTCACTCACAGAATGAACACATAGTGTCAGACATCTCTTTTTGGAAGCTAAGCTAGCAGGCTCTTGTTCTGTGGAGAAAGCTGAGTAACTTAGTAGGAGAAAGCTGAGTAGTAGGGGTTACCATTCATCCTCTTTTTCCTGGACATGTCCGGCCGTCGAGATCGTACAAAATGTCCTGGATTCAGCTTTTGCTTTCTGCAGTCGCCATTCGTTGTTTACATCCACACCTTTTGTTTCAATCTAACTGAATTCATTCCGATTGGTGAATCTGAATGTAGTGTTTACATGAACGCTAAACAAGTTATCGGTTGATGTGCGTTTTAACATTGCTAAGAAAATTTCCGCTCCTCCGTGAGAGATACGAGACCGGTGCGTCTCACAGGTGTCGCTCATCGGTAATCACGCCACCGGCCTCGCGCCGTTCTCCCGCGGCCCTCACTCGTCCTGCTCGCCTCAGTAAACATGATGAATGGTGCGTCTCACAGGTGTCGCTCATCAGTAATCACGCCACCGGCCTCGCACCGTTCTCCCGCGGCCCTCACTCGTCCTGCTCGCCTCAGTAAACATGATGAATGGCGACTGTAGAACGCAAAAGCCGAATCCCGGACATTTTAGGCGATCTCGAAATCCCGGGCTGACTCATCAAGGAGACTCACTAGTAGCCTAGACTTGTTGTTGAACTACTGCGCTCTGTTACCGGTAGGCGTGGCCTCCTAGGGCAGCGAAGGAAGTGCATTCTGGGAGTTGTTGTCTTTCATCCACATAAGCCAAAAATACATTTTCTGGCTTTTCTCAGTCTAGAAAGCTCCAAATTCAAAAATAATTTCACATTTCTTCTACATAAATGACCCATTTCAAATACACATTCATCTTTCCAGAGGTGAAGTATCCCTTTAAGTAAAAATCTTGACACATTATAATTTGACATCAGACAACATTATAAATAAAAATTGGCAGTTGACCCCTTTAAACTTAAAGCATTATGGGTAATTCAATTAAAAAATAACCTCATTTTACCCATTTCCATTTCTTGGAATACTTTGCATCAAGCGGATGATGCATGCACAAGGTAAAGTCCCAGTGCATTATGGGAATGGGTATAAAACAGAGGGGGTTATTCCCAATTCCCTTTTCAATTCTTATCTTCACAGCTCAATTGGCACCTCAGATTTTAATACCTGGCCGGTTCTGCTCCTCAACGCGGTGTGTTATATCTCTAGCTGGGTCAACACTCCCATGCCGTATGCACAAATACGCTTGATTATGAAGTGCTCCATTCTATTTTCGCTCTGTTGTGAAAACCACATCGGTCTTTTCCCAGGGTGTTCCCAGCTGAAATTAAATGATGCGCCGGGTTTGCTTACTAGAGTAAAATACAATTTGGGGGAGGTGAGAGATGCACCTGATAATAAAACAAAACAGACAGGGCATTTAAATAAGACTTGTTTCTTTTTTAAAATGATGTTAAAATCACATTAAGTTGTAGTTTAATATCTCTGAGATCTACAATTGCCACAGACATGAGGGCGAATAACTATTCCCTTAAGAAGTACTGAGTGAATATACATGCCATGTAGGGATGACCCGACCTGATCTAGATTTTTTATGTACTTGAAGTGTGCACCAAGCACTAGGAAAAGTATTGGATTGAGACTCAGTATCGGCAGACACTCAATGACTGGTATCAGATTGGGTGCACAAAAAACTTGATCAGGACATCCCTAATGCGATGTGCAATACAATGTGAAAACTGCTGCAGATAGGCAGATAACCATGATGTATTGGCTCATAACACTGGAGGAGCGATCATGGATGTGCTATAGGATCCACAACATCACAGTTTCACCATCTCAAATCTGTCACGACTCAATCTAGATCCCTACGGACCAAAGACAGCGTGTGAAAACAGCTGTGAAAGAGACAGTACAAAGTAAAAGTGCCTCAGAGAGTGGCCGTCTGTCTGACAGAAAAAACACATGAATCAAAGTTGCTCCTTGATGCAGTTTCTGAAAAAGTGTCATCAGAGGCACAGAGAGCAGTTTATGATGGAGTTAGAAGTGGCCCATACAGGACAACATTTCGCCATGTTAAAGTGTTAATTTAATGTTTAAAAATATAGTTACATTTAACAATAATTAACTATTTTTAAATGCAACTTTTAAATAGCTTTTTAACCGTATCCATTACCCAACCAACAAATTTGGTCTTCCATAGCATTTGGATCATGTTAACCACAGGTAAAACCATGCATTGCACCTCACCAAAATAGTAAAAAGTAACTATATTGTGGTACTTGTTATGATAAAAAAATAGTCTAAAGACATTCAGTATAATACAAATGCACAAAAACTGCTTTAGCATAATAAAAAAAAAAACTGTTTTTATATTCCATTAATGTCTACATTAATATTATAATTAAATTTGATAATAATATCCCACATTTCTGCCACAATCCCATGGTTACAGTTAGTGTTACTACAGTAAATCCATGGTAAATGTTGGTGATTTGTGGATTGAAAAGCCTTCTAACTGTCTCGTTGTGGCTCGATGTTTCTCCCGTTTTCAGAATCAGTTTTGTTGAGAATACCAGCGCTGTTTCGTCAGGGTTTAAACTAGTTTAAATCACCAGGCATTTGATGTGTGGTTTGTATGGGAGAACTCTACACCGAACTCGAACGCTTTCCACACTTTTTTTTTTCTACGACTTTGAAACAAAATGCAAAATAAGTATTTATTGACAAGATAATTCATGCATATTGCAAAGGGATCTGATAAAGCAATTTTTTACTATACATATTCAGCATTTGTGAACAATTAAAATGAAACTTAAACTGAATTTGAAACCCAAAACACGACAAAACCTTGTAAAACTGTCAACACTATAACAACCGTGGAGCCGCAGGAGACGAAACAGCATTAAGAAGCAGTTTCCACTGTAGCGGCGCTTTTCTTCAGATCATTAACACCATGTTGCAGCTCTGGCATTCATTCAACAGCACTTACATTTCATCTCTTGGTCCAACAACTCAAAGCTCTCTTTAGCTCTGTCCTTCAAAGTTAAACGTCTTCCTAAAGCGTCTCTCCCATGTCTAGAGACACCCTCAGCATCCTTTAACTGTTCACTGGGCCTAAAACAGATGCATCATTTACTGCGCTCGGTGCCTCGCCTCGGAGAGGCTTCGGGGCTTGATTCCCTGAGACCTGTGGGACATTAATTCAAACATGATTTGTATCCCCTTGACTTTTACATGCTCTCGTTTGTAATTGCACTTGCTTCTGGCGCAAAGTTATTAACAATAGCAAGCTGGAGTTCGACGGCGGAGAGCCTCAATGCCTTTGTTCTGCACATCTATTCCTCGCTGCCCTTGATGATCAAATAAACACGGAAACTTTTGAAAGCCAAACCATCACGAATGCTGAAGATCTGGAGGAAATAACAAATGTGTGACAATAACCTGCGAAAACAGTCTCGGGAGGAAAAGTATGGAGAATTATTATATTTTTGTCTCCACTGATTGCCAGTTATAATGTTACACGAGGTTGAGATCGGTGATTTCACATTAATAATAATTTGTTTTGTTTTTTGTTTAAAAAAGTAACTCACTTGTCAAGTATTTGCCAGCCTGTGCCATTAGCAGTGAAATGTTTTGTATTTTATATACATATAAAATTGTTAATTGAATGAATGTGTTAATATGTATAGTTAAATGCAACGATAAATAATATATATGTTTTTAAATGCAAGTTTTAAATTGCATTTAAAAATAAATACATTTACAAATATATTATATATATTTATATATATATTCTGCAGCCACTTGATTGTAATACCACAGCTGACCACTATTCAATGAGATGGCATGGGAGAGTCATGCAGCCAAAGACTACAACAAAACATTGTGGAAGGAGAGGCATTGGATGAAGAAGAGAAGTGGCCGACACACTGCAACCAATTAAATATTTACAGAGGCACTTCCTACTGACACCTTGATGATGAAGAGAGGCAGCCCAAGAATTATCAGATGGCTGGAGCCCGAGGCTGGAGAGGATTAAACATTAACTGGCAGAGAGATCCTGTTTTTCCACGTCTGATCCCATTAACTCCGCCGGGCTGCGTGAAGCCCTCATACGAACGCGTCGAGTTCAGATCGCCGCTTCCCACCTGCCCTTTGGCCACCTGTCACATCCACACCAGCGCGACGACACTGACTTCAACCACCTGCTCACCGCTTCCTCAAGCATGAGATGAATCACTCTGTATTTCACATGACGAGAGGAAGATTTCAACTTCCTTTCTGAAAAGACCAGCAGGCCAATGCCAACGAGACTGCTTAACTTAGCTTCAGAAATAGTTCAGACAAAAATTCGAACATTATTTACAGCAAAGCGGAAGATTAGCAGTGAAAAACAATGTTTTTTTTTCCTTACGCTAAGCTAAGACTTCAGAGGACCTGGAGTACAGCACAAAATTTGTACGGACAACTTTTATGATGCTTTAGTCTGGATATTACAATTATGCCCACTGCTGAAAAGTAATTTAATGTATGGTCAATAACTGATAAATGGCAGACATTATATATATATATATATATATATATATATATATATATATATATATATATATATATATACACAGTACACACACACACACACACACACACACACACCGAGTTGTATACGAAATTATTCAACCCCCATTGCAAATCAGGTTTATTGTCCAAATTAACAGACTTTCAGCTGTTTGCAATGAACAAATCAAACAAAACTAATTGAAATAGCTCAAAATTCAACTGAAAATGCTATTTTTAATGACTTCTGCTGATTCAAAAATATTGAACCTCCTGAATAGAATCCCTCAAAATAGCACAAATCTGCAAAACAGATGTTGTCTCAAGCACACCTGATGCAACTCATCAAGGGCTTCATTAGTTGCACCAGGTGTGCTTGAGCTAGAACACATGAACTAAACTGGCTAGGTTCACAAACGAGTGTCACATCTAACTGCATGTTAGACTAAGTCAAAAGAAGGGTCCAAAAAGTTGAGAGAAGATATCATTGCCCTTCACAAACAAGGACCAGGATACAGAAAGATAGTGCAGGCATTAAATGTAATAAATATGATATACACTACTGTTCAAAAGTTTGGGGTCGGATAGATTTTTAGGCCCACAGACAGGGCTTAGACTAAGCTATTAGGGCTTAGTTCAATTAGGGCATTTTAGCAGTTGTAGTTTAAACGTGCCCTCGAAAAACAATGCCACTGACATGTTTAGAGATATGTCAGTGCAAGTTAGGACTAGCTTAAGCCTTGTCTATGAAACCGGGGGTTAATGTATTTGAATGCCTCACCAAGGCTGCAGTTATTTGATCAAAAATACAGTAAAAATAGGAATCTTGTGAAATATTATTACAATTAAAAATTACTTTTTTTCTATGAGAATATATTGTAACATGTAATTTATTCCTGTGATCAAAGCTGAGTTTTCAGCATCATTACTCCAGTCTTCAGTGTCACATGATCCTTCAGAAATCACTCTAATATGATGATTTGCTGCTCAAGAAACATTTTAGATCATTATCAATGTTGTAAACAGTTATGCTGCGTCATACATTTGTGGAAACTGTAATACAGATTTTTTCCCAAGATTCTTTGAGTTCAAAAGACCAGCATTTATTTGTAATAGTAATCTTTTGTAAGATTATAAGAGACTTTACTGTCACTTTTGATCAATTTAACGCATCCATGCTGAATAATAATTAAAAAAAAAAATTAATGAATAATCTACAGGAACTTTAACTTCTTTCAAGTATGCAAAAGAGGTTGGAGTGGTTCACGGATTGAATTAGTATAGACGGATCATTAATTCCACTTAGTTCACATCGCGTATTGACTTAGCTGGTGTCATGAGATACAGATTCGGCTTCATTTGCAAACAGATTAAAGGATTTTGTACCGCATTTTACACACAGTTTTGTATTGATTGCACGTGCAGCCTACTAGGCTATATTGTGCATAAACCCCACCGCACAGTAAACACTGATCACACACCGGTGACTCATAAAACACTCAGCTGTCACGCAGCATTAGACCACTGTTGTTACCTAACGCTTATGTCTTGGCCATGTACTCGTCTTCTGTTCATATAATGCTTGCATATTGCTCAATTCTCTGGTCATAATTCCCTCTCCACATATCCGTCAATATACAGCTCCACCACATCAGCTCGATAGACTCCAGAGATGTTTACCATCGAACCTTGCATCTGTCAAAGCAGCTCGCAGGCCCACGTCCCGTAAGACATGTCAGCTTTACCCCCATTTCTTCTATTTTGGATAAAAGCCCAAACCCCAAAGCACTCTGAGATCAATACAGTAGTTAAACTGTTCTTGCCTTGCAGAAAACCTCACACACTCTTACCAGGAGACCAGACCCCGCGGTATACCGCGCAAACGCAGCCCTGCATGCCGGTCATTTTGACGAATTTGTCCAAAAGGGTTTGAGTCTGTATCAAAAGAGCCGGAACATGTCAACTCACACTGCCCGCGTGAAAAATGGAGCGGACCGAAATACGATTCTTTTATCCAAACATTAGATAAAGCAAAGTGCTGAATTTTTGAGCAAATGCACATTCATACTCGTGCTGGCATTTAAATCTCATTTGCCTTTTTTGTTTAATTTTTGTATGCTGCATAAGCGCTGTGGTGTATCACAATGGAACGAGCTTATTAATGACTCATGCATCCCAATAATTGAATCACTTTGCTGTTTTTTTTTTCTACAACACTTGGAGTAAAAACTTGCTGTCTAAAAGTGTAGGAAATGCTACAGAGAAGTGGCAACCATTCAGAATGATAATGCAATTATTATTTTCATTTTCCATGTTATGGTAAATAAGTTTTTAGGCAAGCATTATAAAATCTATGTTCCATTTAAAAAAGAAAATCAAAACACATTAAAGAGTAAAATGTATGGTGCAAGTGAATTTAGGGTTCAAAACAGTATAATGAACAAATATTGTCTGTGTGCATTGTTTAAACTGAAGGCTAAATGCTGAAAATATAATAAATGCTCTTAAAGGGCTCAATCTATTGCTGTGACGGTACAAGATGATAATCTAAATCTTAAAATATACAGAAACAATTACAGGTAAATGTCAGATAAACTTGACTAAAAGTGTAGGAAATGTTATAAGCAGTGAAAACCACTCAGATTGAATGCATTTATTTTATTTGTATTTATTTTTTTATGCTAGAATACAGCCTGTCGCCTCATAAACCAGATAATTAATGTTATTTAGTTGTAGAATTTGGTAAGCTTTATCGCTATTCTTCATCATCTTTAAAAAAACAAATTATTTTGCAATAAAGTGCACAATATCGAGCACAATAAAAAATGAAAATAGTATTTAAAATCCTAAAATATTATAAACGCTCATAATAAATGCTCTTAAAGGGTTAAATCTATTATTGTCCTTTTAGAACAAAATGATAATCTCACAATATGCAGCAACAATTACAGGTATATTTTCTAAATATTATCAAACATGCACAGTAAGTTTAGGAACGTGTTAATAAATTCCATTATGATTTCATCTTGACTTTAAAGTCATCACATGCAACAGTTTCATGACCTCTTGGTCATTACATCACAGACCCCGCATCACTTCCTATCTCAGCCAAATATATTGAGAATATACAGTGTACACGTCCCAGTGGGTCTTCTGCTACCATCTCCTCTTTGACATTGATAAATGAAAGTTTCTTTCAGAATTATCTACCTGACACTGATGCATCGTGTGTAACGCTCATTCTGAATGCGTGTGTGTGCAATGCCATGTCACGGGGAGTGAATGTGGGTGGAAGCGCCTGCTCCGGGCATCTGGCACGGCCCACAGAGAAGCGCTCCTTAAGGAGGAGAGACGGGGGAACGCGAGAGGGCCGGAGGGCGAGGGTGGGGGAGGTTTTCAGGGCTGCTACCCAGGAGTCTGCTCTGTCTGTTTAATTCAGCACTGGCACTAAGAACAAAACCCTGTTACCTCAGGGAGAAGAAACCAACCAACACCTGCTTAGGAGAGAGAGAGAGAGAGAGAGAGAGAGAGAGAGAGAGAGAGAGAGAGAGAGAGAGAGAGAGAGAGAGAGAGAGAGAGAGAGAGAGAGAGAGAGAGAGAGAGAGAGAGAGAGAGAGAGAGAGAGAGAGAGAGAGAGAGCTCCAGGGTTGAAGGGAGGGGTGAGAACGAGAAGCGTGCAGCAGCGGGACGCTGTCAGGCTGCGGTAAGAGACGGCGAGAAAAGAAGATGCAAGAGAATTAAAAAACAAAGAGTGTTCAGAATAGCATACTATAACTATTTCTGCACAAACAGTTCAGAGCATGCTGTGTGTGTGCAATGATGCATCCCAATGCAATGCTCTTCACTTGACCTTCCATTCCCATGAACCGGAAGTGACATCAGACACGATTTTCATGATTCATGAATCATACGATTCTTACGATTTCTGCAGTGCATACTGTGCATATCAAGCACATTTTCTGTATGCAATGATGTACAATATTTAAAAAAAAAACAGTGCTTATTGCTTCATCCCACAAGACAATGCTCTTCACTTGACCTTCCATTTTTAATTATGCTGAAAGAACCAGAAGTGACACCAGACATGATTTTCAACTGCAGGACAGCATACTATCCTATACTCTTACTTTTTCTGTAGTACATAGGATGCATACTAAGCACATTTTCAGTATGCATAAAGTACCAGGATGTGCAGCTTTTGTCAAAATGTGCAGTTAAAAAAAAGAGCTCAATGCTTGCAAAACCGTATCCCACAATACAATGCACTGGACTTGAGCTTTCATGTCAAATATGACGAATAAACCATAAGTGATATCCGACATGATTTTCATCTGCAGGACAGCATCATACTGCTCTTCTGCAGTACATAGGATGCATACTGTGCATACTAAGCACATTTTCAGTATGCATAAAGTACCAGGATGTGCCATTTTAGTCAAAATGTGCAGTAAAAAAAAAAAAGAGCCCAATGTGTGCAATACTTTATTCCACAATGCATTGAGCTGGAATGGACCTTTCATTTCCAATATATGAGAAATAGGAACCAAACTGTGATTTCCGAAATCTTTTGCTTGACTTATTATTCATACTGCTAGGTTAAGATATTTTTACACAAAGGTGTATTAAAAATGCAAAAAAAGATGATAACCGGATTGTTCCGGATTGAATTAAACATGTCATATACTATGTTTTCTATTGCAAAAACATTTCTATCTCACATATTGCATTACAAAAATGATTGCGATTGATATATTCACTATGACATTCAAGTAGCAGGCAGAATATACATGTACAGTAGAGTGCTATGCTATTCCAAACATGTGCTTAATTTTCGTTCCACGGGAGTAGCTTGTTTTTTTCACTGTTGATCGTGCCATACAGAGCAGAATAAAGCTCTTGAAGCTAATATTAATTTGAACCCTTAATGTTCAACATTGATCTTCAACATAATTCTCTCCATCAAACTTCAAACACAAGCGCTGCCACTCCAGAACCCTGTCTGAGCGCCGAGAGTTTCCTGGCTGTCTTCCACACGACGCACTTGTGTTGTAGTTGTTGTTGTTTGCGTCTGCCGGTTTTGTTTTGCATGGATGAGACGAAACACTTGGCGTTGCGACGGGGGCTCAGTTACACAAGCGTGCGCTTCCCTCGATGACTGCGTTTCTCAGATGAGCCCCACACACACATTCAGCCAAGTGGCCCTCATAAGAGAGCCGTCGAGAGGCAACACCATGGCATAGTTTTGGTTTTAGCTTTTTGAGGCGAAGGCGCATTAAAGGGCAGCGATCGATGGAGGGCCATTTAATCTGCTCTCAGAACCTGGCTTAGTGTGTCTGGGCCACTGGGAGATCACAATTCCTACCGCCTCCGTCTTTCGGACAAGAGACGTATCAATGTCTCGCAGCCTGGCCGCGGATTTGCGAGGGAATCTGAGTGTTTGTGCCCGCGGGTGATGATGTCATTGGGACTGTTAACGAAATACAAAAATCTACTACAATTGCATATGCCCAGTTTCAAAGAACAGATAATGGATTGTGTCTAATTGTGTGCGTGACACCGGCGTCACTGGGGATTTGTCCACGTTACTTTATAAAACAGCTCACGGCAGGGATGGATCTAATAAAAGCATGTCCAATTGTCAAGCATGGAGTTTTATTGGATAATGCACTTACATATGTTATTATTAATGTTTTGCTGAGTTGTCGTTGCGGTTGTTATCAGTGGAGAAAGTCTCACTGGAAGTACACGTAGCATCTCTGACAAAAGCTCCATGGCTTATTATCCATTCAAGTTAATCATCAAATAAAAAACACACTGAAACATAAAAACAATTGCTGATCAAAACTAGTTCTGGATGGCAGATTTCATCATTTTGATAAAATAGCACATACAGTATTGGCCAAAAGTTATGCCCAGCCTAATAAGAATATTAAAGGGGTGGTTGATTATGATTTCACTTTTCTAACTTTAGCTAGTTTGTAATGTTGCTGTTTGCGCATAAACAACATCTGCAAAGTTACAACGCTCAAAGTTCAAAGCAAAGGGAGATATTTGCTTTTAAAGAAATCGTTTTTTAAGGACTACAACAAACGGCTGGTAGGGACTACAGGACATTCCTCACGGGTTAGTGACATCACCAACCCTAAATGTACATAAGCCCCGCCCCCTGAACACACAGTCCATGCTGAGAAGAGGAAGAGCTGTTGTAGTCACTCTGTGTGCATCTCACAACAGTTCCTATACAAGCGATTTATAGATTATACTGACAGAATATGCTAATTGAAGATAGTTAACTATCATCAACATAAATTCATCAACTAACCATTCAGAGACGTCCTGTTGCATTCTACATGTTGTCACTTCTTCTAGTCTCTCCATCTTTGTTTGACTCCGGTTTAAACATAAAAAGCAGAATAGTTTCTGACATTTTAGCTGTATCTGCGTGAGGTAATCGGAGCTGCTAACACACAAGGTGTGTTCGACATCGGCTGCGGCTGGATGTAAGCGATCGGCGAGAGTAGCCGCGTGCAGGCGGGGAGGAGCGGCAAACGGAGACGTGAAGTCGGACACTTTCTGGTTCCCGTAGTGACCGCTCACGTGGTGTTTGTATACTTTACCACAGCTGAAATGAAATAAATTCAATATTTGCCAAATGCACAGATGTTTCAGACACATTTTCATTCAATACTTTATGCTTCATACTGCATCTGTTTGAACAAGAATAAAGTTCAAAATAGCCACTATCAATGAAGTGCAGTCGACGTTTTTTAATCACTTTTATTTTGATAAACATAACACAATATAGCCTAACATCACGACTACATGAAAAGAGTGTTTACTGTTATAAAAAACTGATTTGTGAGCTTTAGTGGAACTAAAGGTGTGAGAATAAACACGAAACGCACGTGATCGTTGTCATGCGGTGAATCCGGCCAATCGTGGAACAGCTGTGTCGTCATCAGAGCTCGTGCAGCCGCTCTTCAGAAGCTGCGCTGGCTGAGTTCTCCGGCTGCTCTCGAATCGCTCTCGCGGTATTTTGATGGCATACGTCACAGTCACGTGGCGTCGGCGCTGTATCCAAGGGGGTAATCCATCGACCGGAAGTTGAAGCCGGCCGGGTGCCGCCATGTTGTAGCAGAACTTCACTTGCGTTAGCATTTCCATTGACTCCCATTCATTTTGGCGTCACTTTGACAGCGAATAACTTTACATCTGAGGCGTTTAAAGACTCCATTTGTCCATTATTTATTTCTAAAGAAACACGACAATGTATAAAGGGCTCCATTACCTTCTATGTTACATTATGGCCCCGTAGAAACAGATTTAGTAAAAATAGGCTAACGATTGCGTCATAAACACTCGACTCTCTGTCGCGCTGTACAGAAATGACCGTACAGACAGGAGGAGAAGCTCGCAGGCAATCGGGGGGACGTCCCGTCAAGGGAGAAGCCCATAGATAATGAGTCCATAAAAGCTACTATACAAATTAATAATTAATCAGAATACTTACTCCTGCTCACTCACGCCAAAGAACTCTTTGCTCAAGTTCCCCCGTCTCTGCAAGATTAACGTTGGCAATTTTCACGCACAGCTACTAGAAGATTTACGTCTGTCAGACAGGCTGCTCACGTCATCAAGCTTAGTTTGAGTCGGTTTGAGTCGGTTTGAGTCTGCGCGTCAGGAACGGAAGTGCTCAAAAATCGCTAAAAATGGGCTTCAACTGTCTCAACTGAGTTCCAATGAGATGGCTCTGTCCACTTCTTATACTGTCTATGGCTGTATCAAGTCGGACAACATTTCTAACCGGCATGCACTGCTTCAAGCCAGCCACCGATCGGTCTGCGCAGAGCTGCATGAAGTCGAACAAGCCTACAGACTCTTGAAGCTCCGCCCTCTGTGTCGGGAGCTGCAACTCATTTGCATTTAAAGGGCCAGACACAAACCGGTGCGTTTTTGCTAACCCTCAGAAAGTGACAACTTTAACATGCTATATAAAATTATCTGTGGGGTATTTTTAGCTAAAACTTCACATAGACACTCTGGGGACATCAGAGATTTATTTGACATTTTGTGAAAAGGGCATTATACCACCCCTTTAACATCTTCACCCTATATTCAAATATTATTCATATTTTGTAATCATATTGCATATGTGCTTGGAGTCAATTGTTTTATTTGTAATACTAATGGACAGAAACAAATTGTCCAGACATCAGTTTTGGCGAGGCTGTCAGACAAAGAAATGATGAACACATGCAAAACAAGAACCTTTGTTGTTTTTTTTGCATAGTAAAATGAAGCCAGAAGCTGTAGTTTGCCTTTTTTATTTTTTATTATTTGATCAGATTAGTACTTTAACCAAATTTAGTCTTCCCTCATATTTTGAAGCTCATTAAAAACAAACATCCCCTCCGGACATCACTTTAGGCCACTGTACCTGACAGATATCACAGAGATAAATGCCCTGTGGATCATTTTTGTGTGTTGAGGATTGTCTGAAATGCCTTTGGAGGCGGGGTTTCGCAGAAAGTGGGTGTGGCAAAACGACACATCCATTTAATCAATCAGCGATTAACTCGATTAATATTTTGCAGACCCATCTATTAAAGCTTTAATGAGGCAAACGCATGAACCACACGAGCTGCATTTACAAGTGTTAGATTTATAACCACACAATCTTTGAACTTTATTTGCATAAAGACCTCAAACTGTTTTGATTAGAAAAAAAGCAAAGTGGAGTTCCCGTGATTCGCTCTCTTTCATCCAGCTCTATCTATTTCCTATAGTTTCTAAAACATAATTCTTAATGTTTCTAAATTACTCAAGTTAGTTTTGTTTGCAGATGATACTAACATTTTCTATTGTGATGACAATTATGATAAGGTTATTAATGTTGTAAACACGGAATTAAGGAATATTAAAAAATGGATGGACAGCAATAAATTGTCTTTAAACTTAGATAAAACTAAAGCCATATTATTTGGTAATCATAAGGGAAAAATGGAGAAGATGATTGTGATAGATGGGATACAAATTGAATATGTCTCTGAAATAAAAATTTTTGGAGTTATAATAGACAACAAACTAACTTGGAATACTCACATCAGACACATAAAAACCAAAGTCTCCAAAAGCCTTGCGTTAATAAATAAAGCCAAACAGGTACTTGATGAGAATACACTACGTATCTTGTATTGTTCCCTAATTTTACCGTACTTAACTTACTGTGTTGAAGTATGGGGTAATAACTATAACAACTTAATACAATCACTATTTATTTTACAAAAAAGGGCTATACGTACTATACACAAGGCTAATTATCTTGAACACACAAATCCACTTTTTCTTAAATCTAAATTATTAAAAATACAGGACCTAGTTAAAGTCAATACAGTAAAAATTTTATTTAAAGCATTTTGCAACCTTTTACCTGCTAACATACAAAAGTTATTTACACAGAGAGAGCAGTCGTACAGTTTGAGGAGTTATGGGAACTTTGTAATACCAGTGATTAGAACTACTAGGAGATGTTTTTGTGTGTCTGTATGCGGGGTTCAACTATGGAATAGTTTGGGGCTTGAACTCAAACAAAGCCAAAACATTCATAAATTTAAAGTACTCTATAAACGGAAGGTCTTATCACGATACATGGCGGGCATGGTTTAATTTTGTGGTTCTGTATTTATGTATTCATAGTCTGTTTATATGACCTTGTAGGTATTCTGATTACCATTGTTGGTATTATCATAGATGTATACATGTATTCATAATCTCTCTTATTTTACCTTGTAGGTATTTGATTACCATTGTTGGTATTATTATAATTGTTACCTAAGATCATATATGGTGTGTATTTAGGATATGTTGTGTTTTGTTTTGTTTTTGGTATTGTTTTGCTTTTGGTGAGGGAGAAGGGGTTCCCCTTCTTCCTTTCTCATGTTTTCTTATATGTATTTATACTCAAAATTGTAATTGAGTGTTAGGATAATGTGTAAGGAAGCAGCTACCATTGTTCTGTTTTGTTTTTCCTGGTAATGGTAATCGGGGTGGGTTCAAATAAGTTTGACTTCTACCCACTCCGTTTCGAGCAGTAGATTGATGTTTTGTTTAAGTTGATGAAAGTATGATGAATTTAAAGGCTTGTACAGATTAATCAAAATGCTTCTTATTGCCTTGTCATGTTTAATTATATATTGCTCGAAATAAATAAATAAATAAAATTAAATTAAATAATAAAATAGTACCTCTGTGTTTTACGCATTTTTAATTCAGTTTTGTGTCAAATAGACTTTTTAGCTGTCAAATGTAACATTAGTTAATAAAGACGTTTAAAAACATCTGTAATTACTTACAGCTCATTTATCGCACTGAAAATGGAAGGTCAAACTGCAGCGGATTCAGCATTCAGTGCAGGGTGATCTGTTCGCACATATAGGCAAATCCAAGAAATCATCTAGATATTCAAATAAAGATGAACATACTGTACGCATACATGCTGTATATAAAATGCCAATGTTATACACAAGCTGATTTTGTGATACACACAACCCAGACAGTAGCATAGTGTCGGCCCAGATCCGGCCCAGAACTGGTACACGTGGAATCATGAACCATGAACTTCACAGTGTTGTTTGTGGTGGATCTAACACTCATCTACCATCAGAAAATAAAGTTTTGAAGTAACTTTTGAAGAACTTTGAGATTTTTTTTTTTAACAAACTAAATAATGTATTTTCAATACTAAAGCAGAGGCAGTGAAATATCAGGCTAATTTCTCTCATCAGTCTGAAATGTGTAATATTAGTGGATGCTTGATGCCTAAAGTCCATTTCTACAAAATTTCATTTTTTTTCTATAGGAGCTGAAGAGGATTTTGGATCAGCAGTGCAATGAGAAATGGTCAACTTCATGCAAAGACTCAAATGAGAAGTGTTAATTAATTCACACAAAATAATTGTATTTGCCTGCTCAAGCAATAATAATTCGGTTATAATGGTGCAGTTATGATTAAACTATCTGATGTTTGAATGTGTACTACAGCAATGCTTATTTTGCAACGGCACATATACAGATCCATGAAACACACCTGAACAAGCTATATGTCTTCAGGATCACTAAGGCTACAGGCAGGTGAGGGTTTATTCAGGGTTGGAGTTAAACTGCAGGACAGCGTTCCCCATCCCTGGGGATTCAACAAGGCAAGATAAAATAAAATAGCTGAAATGAGTTTTGATTATACTTAAAGTTAAGATGTCTCTCAGAATTAATAATATTTAATTATTAATGCCATATTATCAGATATGAAATGATTATATTCTTGCTTTGAAGTTGAAAAAAAAACCCAAAACTTTAAGATCAGTGTTGTTATTGCTAACGAAAACTAAACCATTCAAAATTTGCTGAAATAAAGATGAAATAAATATAAATAGTAGTTGAAATTAGAAATGTAGTCATTGAAAAACAACTGAAATAAAATAAGCTGAATAGTAGTAAAACTCAAATTAAAATAAATGTATAAAAACCTAATAAAATGTAATAAATGTAATAAAAATGACAAAAGAACGAAACCACTAAAACATACACTTAAAGGGTTAGTTCACCCAAAAATGAAAATTCTGTCAGTATTTACTCACCCTCATGTTGTTCCGACCCCGCAAAGGCCCGTTCACACCAAGCACGATAACTATAAAGATACTTTATTATTACTTTATTATGACGTTCAACAACAGAAGCTTACGCTATTACACTAGTGAACTGACTTGAGGCCCACAGAGAAGGAAATGAATAGTTGAAATAAAGTCGTTATTTTTGTTGTTTTTTTGCGCACAAAAAGTATTCTCGTCGCTTGATAAACTTAAGATTGAGCCACTGCAGTCACTTGGACTATTTTAACGATGTCTTTAATAACCTTTCGAGGCCGGCAAGTTCAATCCCTGAAGAAGCCTATGGAGGAGTGATCCAGCTCTCAGATTTCATCAAAAATATCTTAATTCGTGAGATGAACGAAGGTCTTACGAGGTTGGAACAACATGAGGGTGAGTAATTACTGACAGAATTTTCATTTTTGGGTGAACTAACCCTTTAAAATAAGTGAAATAAAAAATATAAAAAGCTCATTCAAAATATTAATAAATAGTATAATAGTGTTTAAATAATACTAAAATATCCCTATTTGTGATTTAAAAAAAAAAAAAATCATGCATCATGCAGTTGCATTAGTGAGAATGTTTTTTGCAGTGATGTCATCATACAGCTCAATTCTCATCCAATAATGTCAGTGCAGTCAAACTGATATATCACTGTGTATATGAAGTGTCTTCTAAACCATGATGACTCCTGGCAAACCAATTCTGGAGGATAAGTGATAAACACATCCTGAGAAGACACAACTTTGTAGGTTTCCACACTAGTAGTTGCACTTTTCCAAGTAGGAAGTTGGAAATTCTGACTTTTTAATACGCTCTGATACTCTTATAATCTGACTTTAAAAAAAATATATTTTATATTTTGAATATTTCAGTATATTCTCCTTTTGTGGAGACCCGGTTTTATTTTTGGCCCTTTTTACTTTTTAATTCTCCATTTTCATGTGAACTAAATGAGTTCCTTGAGACTCAAGCATGCTTTTAGAAGTTCCTCAAGCATGCACCATGCGGTTAGAGAGGGTTTAAAAATAAATGAACAACAGACGATGTTGTGATTTATTTTAGTGTTGGCTCGAGGCAGAGGAGCTAATGTGACCGTTCTGTCATACATCAGTTGGTCCTTCATCGGAAATATCTCCACAGATTTACGAGAGGTCGGATTAACTCGCCATCTGACAGCTCCAATTAAACTCTGATATTACGAGCCCGAGGGCCGCCTGCGAGCGTTTAATCAATTCTTAAGTCCGATGTGTCTCCCTCAAACCCAAATCTGCTCGACTTCAGCGAGGGCCGTGTTCGTGTCACTCGTGTGCTGTGCTCTAGTGTAAGTATCTGATGTTTATAACTGCTAGTGACAGCTGTGATGAACACTCGTTTCTGCTTCTTCTATGTTCAAAAGGCAATACGTAACTTAATACTGATCAGTTCACTCTGTACATTGCAGCATTACAGGCTCATTGGGAAATCACGCCTCCAACATTTCTGCAAAACGCTTACAAAAAAATGTACACAACGAGTCAAAAGTTTGAAATCATTATACATTTTTAAAGCTTTAGAAAGAAGTCTCTTTTGCTCACCAAGGCTGCATTTATTTAGTCAAAAATACAGTAAAAATAGCAATATTGGGAAATATTATTACAATTTAAAACAGCTGTTTTCTATGTGAATATATAGTAAAGTGTAATTTATTCCTGTGATCAAAGCTGGATTTTCAGCATCATTACTCCAGTCTTCAGTGTCACATGATCCTTCAGAAATCACTCTAATATGATGATTTGCTGCCTAATTATTATTATTAATGGTTCTTGTTATCATCAATGTTAAACAATGCTTTGCTGCTAAATATTTTGTGGAAACGGTGATACATTTTTTCAGGATTCTCTAATGAACAGAAAGTTCAAAAGAACAGCATTTATTTGAAATAGAAATCTTTTGTAACATTATAAATGTCAACTTTTGATCCACCCTTGCTGAATAAAAAGATTCATTTATATATATAAAGATTAATTTATAAGCCTGATGGATCAATATTTGATTTCTTTCAACCAAATTTTTCTACAAAATGATGTAGTTGCTCCAGTCCAGTAGGTGTTCATCTTTAAATATTACTATTAAGAATATCAAAGTTATTCTTACGTTTACTTTTATAAAAATCAGTACAGTTTTCAGCTAGGGGGACGTTTTTACAAATATACTTAAAAGGCTTTTACTTGCTAAAAAACATCAGATGACAGAAGGCATGTTGTATACAACAGGTTTTTCAGCAAAGTTTTGATTCTTTAGAGCCCTTAGAAGTGTGCATATCAGATAAGATAGAGTAGACTTTAATAGGGTTAAACGGCAAAATGAACTGGTTGGTCACTTTAAGTTCAAAGTGAGCCAGACTTTATGTAAATCAAAGTGGCTATAAAAAAAAAAAGCAATGCCTTTAAAACATTAATTCACTGAAGAAAATAGTAACACTATGATCTAGGTTTGATTCCAAGCAAAAGTGATAAAAAGTGTATACCGAGTAGCTCCAGATAAAAGTGTCTGCCAAATGCATAAATGTAAATGTAAAAGCATGACTCCAAAAGAGCGACTGGCTCACATAATCGGTGCGTCTCTCATCCACTCCTGAACTCATCACTGACGGCACGCCTGATCTTCTGTTGCTAATTCCCCGGCTTATCTGAGCGTGCAACTTCAACCAGTTCCCTCAGCCCTTCACAGTTCAGACCCCCAGAGAGAGAGAGAGAGAGAGAGAGAGAGAGAGAGAGAGAGAGAGAGAGACCGAATGCACAGACAGGACAAGAAGAAGAAGAAGAAGGAGAAGAAGGAGTAGAAGAAGGAGAGAGAGAGAGAGAGAGAGAGAGAGAGAGAGAGAGAGACCCCCTGGGCCAGAGATAAAGACCGACAGGAACTGTCTGATGGAGATTTTGTAGCGATGTGTCACACAAAGCCAGATCTTTAGTCAGTCTCTGACAAGCTCAAAGACAGCGCTGAAGATCCGTCACACAGATCGCGCTCAGACTCATGGCTTCTTTCTCACCGCCTCGTATTCCTCCTTCATTCCTCCCATTTCTTTGTCGCTTCAGAGTCGGCGTCTTCATCACATTGTCTCCTCGCCTTCAGACCATAAATGAAGTTTTTTAATGAAAAGTTAAATCAATAGTTCCCTCAGAATTGTCAACCCTCGTGCTGTTCCAAACCAGTAGGAGTTGCTTTCTTCCGAAGAACAAAAAAAGGAGAATGTAATTACAATGAAAATAAAGTGGTCCATGAACCAGAATCATCCAGAAACTTGCGCTCTGCAAGTGAACGCCGTCCCGTGGTGCATCGTCTCAAAGAGGCACTAAATCTCTCTCTCTCGGACCTTTTCCTGGTCTGTTCCCTGCTGGAGGAATGATCTGCCCAACTCAACCAGAGCGGCTGAGTCCGTGGCCATCTTCAAGAAACGGCTGAAGACGCATCTTTTTCAGCAACACTTGATCCGTTAATACTAACACTTTATCTTCTATTCTATATCTGTCATCTTTAAAAAAAAAAATACAGGTACTTGCATATTGTTGTCCTATTGTTAGTTTAACTGCTTCTATTGTTCTCATTTGTAAGTCGCTGAAAGTTGTTTCTGTTGTAGGGCCCTATAAAATCCGTTTGATTTTTTCCCAAATTCCGTTTTTTTTCCGTTTTAATTTTTGCAAATTCCGTATTTTCCATTTTCATTTTTGGGAATTCAGTTTTTTTTACCCTTCACTGTTATTTTAGTTTAGCTTTTAATGTTAATGGTTAAAATGTACACAAATAAAATGACGTTAAATTTGAGGTAACAGACATTTACTCTTACTTTTCAGCACAAATACTGCATGATGCAACATAACACTGCACTCTAAGTACTTCAAGTAACAACAAAATATGGTTATTATATTTTTATTATATTTATTTATTTTATTTTTATTTATACTGTAAAATAAATTATATTAGTTTATATAAGTTTAAATAAAAGTCACACTCTGTCTCTCTCTCAGGCACTGTCGAGCGCGCTCTCGGACGCACTCGGTCTCTCTCGCGCAGTGTCACTTCGCTTTTGTCCAGTCCGGCGCATCATAGACATACGTGCACGGAGGGGATGGGGGGTGTGTGTGTGTGTGAGACACGTGAGTGACAGAAAGACGGAGGGAGAGCAGGGAAAGGAAATCTAACTGAAAGAATACGCTGCGTGTTTTAAATAGCGTTAAAAAAATTTTACGAAACGCAATATGTGGCGGCCGGTGTTGATTCTGTGGCGCACTTCCACGAATTAGTCTGTGTGGGAAACTTCATAAAAGTCACGTGCGAACTGCTCGGCTCGGTACTGAGGGCTTGGCGTCGAGTTTCTTAACTTTTTCGCCGACGAAAGCAGAGCAGTGGAGAGCTGCTTCGCCATGCTTTCATTGTTTTGATGCCGTCATTGGAGCTGAAATGACGGGAGGGGTTGTGTCGCCCAGATTTGCTTCCCCCTGTCTGCATTTTCCCCAGACATACGTTCTTCTCCCACACAAAAACAGAATTTCATTCTAAATATGTAAAATTCCGCGAAATTCCACGTTAACACTAGATTCTGCGTTAATTTGCCAATTCCGCGATTGCGTCCGCGATTCTGTGATCGCGGAAATTATAGGGCCCTACTGTTGGGAACAGGCCTAAATATAAAGAGGACCTATAATGCACTTTTTCAAAGTCTTGATGTTGTTTTTGGGCTCTACTAGAACAGGTTTTCCTGCTTGAAAGTTGATTATTTTCCCCATATTCTCCATTGTTGCTTTTCCTCTCTTCCCAGTCTGTCAGTAACGCTCTGTTTAGTTCCTGTCTCTGTGAAGCTCCTCCTTCTGAAAAGCACACTGTGCTCTGATTGGTCGGCTGAATCAGCGTGTTGTGATTGGTTAAGCGCTTCGAGTGTGTTTGGGAAATGTCCCGCCCCTTACCATAACCGCTCAACCAGGCCCCGCCCCTTTATTCTGCGTATGAATGATTTAAATGCGGAATATTGTGACGTGTTCGTTCCCGGAAGAAACTCAAGACTACAATGGAGGCGTTTCAGGGAGTTCAGAAACACTGATATAGAGAATAACTCCCGCTGGAGGGACATTTCAGAGCTTTTTCATGCTCAAACAGCATCACACACTAAAGAAAGATGGGAAAAAAAAGCCAGTAACCCTGTTGTGAACTGGATTTAACCTATAAAAACTAACCAGTAGCATGTGGAAAATATTTGCATTGGATCTAGAAGACTTGAGATTTGACTTGCCTGCTGGTAAAACATCATCTAAGATGGTTTGGTGGTCTTACCTCGCAAATAGGGCGCAAAATAATCTGTTAATATGAAGGAATTTTCCGTATTGAATTTTCAGAAGCGTTTACCTGCATTTTGAATTACGCATTGCTTTGTGTTATGTCCGTAAACTGAACGGATAATGTCCTGGCAAAAAATTACCAGTTCCTTTTCCATTTTTCTAATGGATTTTTTTTTTTTGTACAGAGTGTGTCAGGATTCTGTCACTTCTGTCTGGGTTATAGTCTGGTTGGTGACAGAGCTCTGACATTCCCAGTTTGTCCTGTGTTTGTTTAGTCTGGTTCATTGTGAGCACATGGCTTGTCTTGTATTCCTTGTGCCATGTGCTCTCCTGTCAATTGTCTAGCCCCGCCCATCTCATTACCTGATAATTGATTAATCTTCCCCACCTGCTTTGTTCGTTACCCTCTTTTGTTTGCTCCCGGGGTAGTTTTTGTTTGTAGTTTTGGTTTTGCCTTTTATTTACTTAATAAACATCCTTATTTCCGCACTTGTATCCTCGCTTAAATTTTGACCATTCCGTGACAGAGTGGTGTTCAACTGACAAGCGCCTAAAACCGCACTAGCCACCTTTATTTATATAGCACTTTATACACTACAGATTGTTTCAAATCAAAATAAACGGGGAAATAACAGAATCATTGATGCAATCTTCATCAAAAAGCAGCTCTACTGAGGATAATAGTGTCATAATTCAGCTCAAGTTCAGTTCAATAACTGTGTAAAGTACATCGAATATGAAACTAATTCAACTCAGCTATAAATTACTCAGACTCAGCACTAGAGAAGACAATTTCATTATTTAGCTCAATTCAGTTCAAGCTTTGTTGTCAGTGCAGTCAAATCAATAATATGACTAAATGTTACCGATATATCGGCCTCCATATCGGTTTTGGCTGATATATGTTCATTTTTAATGTTATCGTTATCGGTCCGATAGGACAATTTGGCAGATAGTATTAAAGCAGATACATAATGGATTATTTCCTTCAGCTGAGACACTTCAGATGAGCATTGTTTGCCATTATGGTTTTGAATTGCTTGAAATATGATTGGAATCACTTCAAAAAAGGAAAATACGTTTAAGTGCAACATGTGCAGCGCAAATCTTTCATATAGGCTAAATAAAATTATAATGAGAACATTATAACTGTGTGCTTGGGATATGGATTTGAAATGGAGAGAGTTTCGTTTTTGTAATCAGGCCAATATATCGGTTATCAGCTTTCAAATATAAGGAATTATCAGTTTCAGTGCCTCCATATTAAATATCAAGAATCTTTTAAACCCCAAATCCAAAGAACCAGGGGTGCGTTTCCCGAAAGCATCGTTAGCCAACTATGGTCGCAAGTTCCGTCGTTACCAATAGAGTTCAATGGAAATTGCGATCATAGTTGGATAACGATGCTTTCGGGAAACACACTCCAGATCAGCAAAGACCTGCAAACCATCTTAGGCAGGTTTCCGCTTTATTTTTTATCAAGGTTGGACTCTCCATCACGAGCAGCCATTAAATCCCGGGAAGCTCGCTGGTCTTTCAAACCCCGGGCCGGAGCTGCTCACTAAAATCAAATTGACCGTTCTGCAATTCCATTATCCCACACACACATCTGCCTTTCCCCATGGACCATTTTCTGCCCTTTGTCAGGCCTCGACCGCCCCTCATGCCCATTCTTAGCCCTTAATCCTGTTACTCTAGTTAATTGCAAAGTGCTGTTCGGCTCTCTGCTGTCTAAAAACAGGCTTCCCAGAGGACGTCCCTCAGTTACAGGAGCCATCAAGAGTTTCTTTTAACACTCCTCGCTTTCCTCTCTCACTCTCTGCCTTCATTTTTTCATATTCATTTGAAAACACATTTCTAAGTCTTGCGTCTGCTCCTGGCGCTGGCGGAGTGGCACGAGTGGCTCGGCCGACCCGCCCGCAGTCCATCTGCACACAAAACTCAACAGCACTTGGGAAAATTGCAAGTCCTAATCAAATTATGCCCGACAGAAATGGTACTTCCAGTAGACGTGGTGCACAGGTTATTTGACAGAAAATTCTGTTTAAACGATCAAATGAATGCTTCTAGTTATAATGGAATTGATATCAATATATCATAGAAATAATCTTTATTACTTTTGAACTGACAGAAATTCCAATGTAAGATACAGGTAAGATCTCTGAAATAAAAAAATCATGGCATAGTTGATTATTAACCATTTGCATCTATTTGATTTTTGTCAAATAATACCATTTTCAAAATGCATTTATTCAAATCAGCATAAATCTGCTCATTGTGAAAGGAACAGAAGCAGTATTCACATACCATTATGAGATTGAAACAAATTGGATTGATTGATTGATGATAAATAAATAAACCTTTATTTTAAACACATTAAGTTTATTAGCACAATAACAGAATTTCATTTATGGATGACTGATAAATATTCATGAAGTTTATTAGTGTATATGTTAAAGCTGTATTTGCTAAGTTAAGTTTAATTTGTAATAATAATGTACATTTTAGGCCTATATGCAATTCAAATACACGAATCTTAAATGTACACCTAAAACATTTGGTTTAGAGAAACTATACTATTTAGTTAAACATTTCATATATGTGTGATGACTAAAATGCAAGTCAATATTCTCTGAAATTACTGCTCTCAATTGTAGAAACCTACGCTTTAAAATGTGATTTGCATTTTCAAATGTGGTCATGTGACATGCAAGAACCACTGCCATTGAGCATCACTGATGTCAAATGTCTCAAATATTTTAAGACTTTTGAAGTCGCATTATGCTTTTTCGGATATTGTCTTTCATGCAGTGTGTAATGCAGCTGTTTGTGAATGTAAAATCTGCTACGTTTTAAAGATCAAAGTGCCCGACAAAAAAAAAAAAAAAAAAAAAAAAACTGCCTAAGACGAGTCGTGAGCTCACTTCCTGTTACATACGTAACAAAGTAACAAATTTGCATGATGCCAGGTTTTTTATTGGCTACCGGCTTTGCCCCTCAAACACTGGTTGTATCTGAGACTGGAAGAGTTTGGTTTGTGTTGTTCATGTTGAGAAGACGCTGTTTTCTACACTGTGAATCCACTTTGCATGCACTTCAAAAGTACAGTATGAGGATTCGCACTGGAATTAGTACGGTAAAACCAACGTCATTGTTACTGTTCGTATGTGGATGAAGTATGTGGTGATTTGGTAATGGCGCTTTATCCCTTTAAGGGAATGAACAACCATCATTGCAGCATTAGTGCGCTTCTTTGCCAATCTGCATGGTTTAAATTATTGATCAGGCCTTGAGAACTGCAGACTTTAGTCTCAACAAGTCTTTACACTGCCATATCGCTCAGATTCGACACACACTCTCTCTGTCGCCCTAAATATCTATTCCTGATTCTCATACACACTTGAAAAAAAAAACAAAGGTTTTCTTTTGTCTCATTCCTATAGCTTTCATTTTTGAAAGTCCTCTTCATGTACCATTAGAAGAACAGGCTTTATTTTCCTGTCATATTGTCTCCTTCATGTAAGGCTGCATATCGCAGTGTTTTTCTTTAAATAACACTGTACAATAGCTTGTCGATACCACTCCACCTGTCTGAGACGCTTGCCGTTTTTTCATGACAACATAATCTCGCCACAGTGTTGTGTGTGATTTATGAAGCTCAGCAAAAGGGATGCTGCAATGTCCCCCCCCCCCCCCCCCCCCCCCCCCCTCTCTCTCTCTCTCTCTGTGTGTGTGTGTGTGTGTGTTCAGAGATTGGACAAACCTGTATATGGGGCAAAGGAAGGACCATGTCATCTGAGCCCTTCAGAGATTTCTCCACGGACCCATTGCACCAGAGCACTGCAGTGTCCATTATTCACATGAGCATGTGTATATGCACACACACGCACACACACACGCACACACACACACACAGGCTTTTTCCTCTCACGTGCTGTATGCGTGTGTAAACGCACTGCGGTCCCTTGAAATCATTATGAACCAGTCACACAAATGTCTTAGTTGGTGCATATCATAATAATGTCAAATCTTTAGTTTTAGCCCAGTGTGTTTCTGCACACTTTATTCAGTTTGCACAAATGTAAAACCAACGCAGTCTCATCCCAAGACGTCAACCAACTGACGCTTTTGACCATACGTCAACATCCGACGTTTTAGGGTACCCTTTAACGTCAGTTATATGACGCTATCTAATCCTAACCCTACCCCAGACCTAAACCTACCCGCCTCATCTAACTGACGTTAAAGGTAAAGCGTCAGTTGGATGACGCCTCAGGATCGTCATCTAACTGACGTTAAAGGGTACCCTAAAACGTCGGATGTTGACGTATGGTCAAAAGCGTCAGTTAGTTGACGTCTTGGGATGAGACTGTGTTGGTAAAACAGAAGCACATTTACATAGCATTTGTTTTCTGTAGATTTTGACATTTACATCTTTCTGCATCACTTGCATTGCCAAACACAACTGCAAAAATAATCAGTTTTCAAGCAGGTTTTCTTTCCAGTCAGATCTGCCATTGGTTGAGCCAGTGCTGCATTTGAATTTTTGAAGACAAAGGTGTATACAACTGTTTGTCCAAACAAATGCTCTCTAGAATGAGAATGTCCCTCCAACTATTGTACGGAAATCATTTGCATTTCATATATTGAGGTGTAATACCTTTGCTTACATCAGGCAGCAAATCCTGAACCTCCTAAATAAAGTTCACAAGTTTTTAAATAAGCATAAATTGAGGATGAATTCGATATTAATGTAGTTGTAATAGATAATCATAATGCTAAAATGCTTTACAAACACACGAAAGTTTTATCTGTAAATAACAAAAGACTTTTTGAGGAGGAAAGAGTCAAATTGCCAGCAATTAAATAAAATTTTTAAGGCTTAATCTCTCTTAACGCAGTTAAATGGGAGAGGAGCGATAGACCAAGCGAGTTAATGAGAAGAAGAAAAAGAATAACGCCAATGACGGATTGAGGCTCTAAATCAGTCCGATCGCAAATCAGTGGATCCCATTAAAACTTGATCAATCAGTTTCTGCCTGATGAACCTGCGGCTTCACTCCAGGAGAAGAGTGTTTCGAGCGACTAGTGACCTGTGCGTGTGTCTGAGATCCGGGATGCACACGTACGTTAGTGATGACAGTTTCATAGAAATGATTTCATGCAAATCTTTCCGTCTGAGAGAATTCATTGACTCAACAGCTCTCAGACAATCATCAGTTCCTCAGCCAATAACTTAAAGGTTAATTATTCATGAAATCACTTAAAGGAATAGTTCACCCATAAAATACAAATTCCGTCCTTCCAAACTCATATAACTTTGATGGTTTCTATCGTGATTCTTTGTCATTTCTCATGTTGTGCTCAGAATAAAGTACTTTAGGGAGAGTAGCCTAAATAAAGTCAGAATTGGCATTTTTGAGTGAGTTACTCCTTATTCCCATTCATGTCTCCCTCGGATAAATCCCCATACTATTCCTCAAGAAGTTTCATCAGCACTAAACCATGTAGACACGTCTTCATTCACCCCAGCTGCGTATCTGCGGATATCCGCTGGTCTTCTGGTCTAAAAGCTAGTGAGCTGCCTAGACTACACTTCGAGCCCATATGAGCACGGACACTATGGACATTTTTTTTAAGAAAGCACTACGTGTATCCTTTGCAAGATACAGGCTTGTGCAAAATTCAGACTTGAAGAATTGGATTTGAATGCAACTGACTACAACACACAGGAACAGGCCCTTTTCACATGACAAGAACATGAATTTACAATGCATTCTGGGAAATGAAATTTTCTTCCATCCTGGTCAAAAGTGAATTTGTTAAATATGAAGGTAGGGCTGCTTGATTTGGGCAAAAACATCATGCATTTATTGAATTTTTAAAAATGGTCTTTTTAACTCTGGATTTCCTTTAACTTTAACGTTATTTAAAAAGTAACTAAAACTAAATGTAAAAAAAAAGGTAACTACTATTTTTATATATTTAATATGTGTATGTGTACACATTTAAATAAATAATATCAAATAAAAATAATTCATAAATCAACAATAATTGTTTAATCTCAGCCATATATGAAGTAATATATAAGCTACATGCAATAAACATACATGCACCTAATAAACCTTCAAACCTCAAAGGCTTTTTAATTAAAAGTTTAGCAATTCGTTCGACACAAAAAAAAACCCAATAAAATAGTTATAGTGAAATATTGTTACCAATACAATGGTTTTTGTTTAAACTCTTAAGAAAAAAGGTTCTTTATTGGCATCAATGGTTCTATGAAAAATCTTTCAAGGTTCTTTATAGTGGAAAAAGGTGATTCTGGGTATTAAAATGTTCTGCACACTAAGCTCAAATTGGTTATTTTAAGAACTGATCACTGAAAGGTTCTTTGGATAACCAAAACTGGTTCTCCTACTGCATTGCTGCGACAACCCCCTTTATTTTAAAGAGTGTGTGTCGCATCATTATCTCAGCAACATTCCCAGCTGTGAATTGGCATCAGCTGTTGAGTTGAGTCTCCGTATGAACCGTGCTGATGTAAAGAGTCGCTGCCTATGCAGAAAGCTCTCCGTCAGTCATTTATGAGGTTCAGTATGTAGTCAGTGAACACTATAGGATCCGGAGCAGTCAGGAATACACACCAATTACCCTGCCATGTCAAAGCGGACAGCTGCGCATACAGTGATGCATCATGGGAGAACGCAGCAACAGAGCCATGTTTTCCCGTCTCGCATGGCCATTACTGTTATTACTCCGGGCCTCGGCAGAATGAGCGCGTAAAGCAGAAATGTCACGGAGGACAGCCGTGGGAGCCTCGCTCAGGCCCGAGCTTGTCCTTTCATATGGAGTGTGACACGAGTGGCCGGCGTTCATGAATAAGACATGGGCTGTCTGGGCCGCGGGGACTCACGCTGTCTATTTGCTCTTTGCACGCTTGGCCAAAGCCAAGGAAGAGGTGAAAGGGGGAGAGAAGTCAATACAGTCCGCCTACAGTGAGGAATTTGGGAGCAGCTTCCGTCGGGAGTCGTCGACTCCGAACTGAGGGTTTGATCAAACAGTGTCGAGCATTAACTGGCTTTACGGCGGCCGTTTAGGGTTCGTATTTAAAGTTCATTGTGAGGACTGTTGAATCTTGGGTACTGGGGCAAAAACTACATGTAGAGCTTGAGTTTATGTAAGATCTCAATTTAGATCTTCTATTTGAATTGCATATAAAACGTCAATCCGTTGTAATGCTTTAATAAACATTTTAATTAAAAAATGTATAAAAAAATGTTGAAATAATATTGATTAAAACAATTATTTAAAAAAATATGCTAAAAAATCTATTTTGAATATTTTCCCCGATGTTGCTAGCTATAGGACCAACATAAAATGACGGAAATCATCAACAAATCTCAAACTACTTTTCTTTAACAATTTGGTGACAGTGCTGACATATCACGATTGTCACCGAGAAAATATAAATGTATGCTGTTGAATGCTTGAATCTGATTGGGTTGATGAACGTTTTAAGGAGTGCAATTATTTTCAGGGAAAGGCATGGCTAAAGTAGTTCTGGCAAGTTGACCGCATTACAGCTCCATATCACTTCGCCAAATGATTCAGTTATTTCAGAGGTCCTTACAGCCGAAGAACCAAAACTCACAACATCACTGACAAAGCAAATAAATATAGTGAACAATAGGATAAAAACAACAGATTATTTACATGTTTTTTGCCTCAAAATGAAGTTTTAATGTACAGAAAGCACATCCTCTCTTTCTACCGCTCAAACGCACACACACACACACATACAGTACAGACACACACTCTTGAAGCAGATAAACTTACAGTAGAGTATTCGGGAGATTTATACACATTTAATCTCTTTCTCTCTCTCTCTCTCTCTCTCTCTCTCTCTCTCTCTCTCTCTCTCTCTCTCTCTCCCTAATAACTGCATTAATAACTGTATTAATAACTGCATTAGTCTGTATATCAGTGGCTCAAGCTTCCGTTACTAGCTCTAAAATTGCGTTTTGCAATAAGCAATGGAGGCGTGGGATGAGATGGGTAAGAAATTAGTCAGACACGCAAGAGCGTTTTAAGGACAAAAGCCAGACAAAGGTCTTGCAATACAACATCTGAACAATGTTTTGAGGTGTGGTAACTATAATATAAGTGGAATAATTGGGCTGTTGAATTATTGAAGAAAAAACAACAACAACCATAAGACTCACCAGAGTGACCTTGTTAAACTCATCAGCAGGTAAAATATGGAAAGACCGACTTTAATATTGCCTGATTTTATAAATGTTTCCATATAGACACTTTTGAGAAATAGTATCAGGGAAACCTTATAGTGAACCATTTTATTCAACATTACTGTTTATTTTATCAAAGTAATATTAAATTATCACTCAGTTCCTCTAAAACGACCTCTCCTCAGACAAAAACATAATACTTCACGTAGATTGAAATATGTATTAGGCTACGCTTAGAAAATACAGAAATGCTATTTCCATCTTTCAAAGAAATAATTCTGTTTTTCTTAAGAGTAATATATATATATTTTAATCTACATGAAGTGTTGCGTTATGGTCTGAGGAGAGGTCGTTTTAGAGTAAAGTCAAATAAAACGGTTAATTTGTGTTTCTAGAGATTCATTTCAAAGAGTAAAAGCTGCTCCGAACCAATAAAGTTGTAAGACACGTTTTGTCCTGCATCTTAAAGTCCCCCTGTGGTGGAAATCCAGCTTTTAATGTTGTTTATGTGTCTATGAGGTGTTTTTAATACGCTTTAAGACAAACCATGTGTAAGTTCATAAGTCGACAGCATTGCTGAGTGTTTTCTCCTTAAAACTGCAGTGAACCAAAGACAGTCTCAAAACCACGCTTTGAAATCGCTGGTGTTTCTGACGTCACAAACGACCTTGTAACCAATCAGATCAACGTGTGATCGTCAACCAGTGGATCTCTGAGCTGAGTGAGTGAGTGGAGGCGGGGCTCATTTGCATATTCATAGACCCGCGAATACTAAATGAGGCAGGGGTGTCGAGTTACTGTACATTCAAGCTATTTTAAGGTGAGGAAAAAATGTTTAAATATGTCATTTTGGTGATCAAAGATGAGTTTTAAGGGATGAAATGATTGACTACAGGGGGACTTTAAGAGTCACCACGACGTCTAATTGTTGCTAATTTAGATGCTCAATAGATTTGAGGGAAACACAGGCTTATGGCAACAAGAGATGAGGAACATGCAGGAGGAGCAGTTTTTACTCAGCGTGAGTCGTGTGGCTGCGTCGTCGTAGACGTTTTCTTGTCTTTGTGTCGCTCAGCGCTCAGATATTGATGTCTCGCAATGATTTGAAATAATGGGCAATATCTGACAGTCACAGCGTTTATGAATTCAATAGGATAGTGAGGGGGGGAAAACGAAGCAAACTGCATAGAAATTAGCCCGTTGGGTGTTCACTGGGGAGTATGCGAGGACAGAAATGATGGGTAGTGATTAGAGTTTTTTTGTTGGGATCGACAGTGTGGGATTGGTTAATGATCGCTGTGAAGCGCGAGTCCGATGCGCCCGCGGGAGGTCACGCCATCATTGATCCGTCTTTCTGCACCCTTCTGACTTCCTTCTTCTTTTCTGTCAGAAGATGACATGAGAAATCAATAGGAAACAGATAGCGAATAAGTTGTTCTTAAAACGCTGCTGAGTGAACTTTTACTTCAAAGCAACTTCTGAAAGGAGTTGGAAAGAAGGGCTGTTTGCTGCAGACTTTGATGCTCAGGCTGTGGGACGTGTATCGTTAGATTGGGGTTACGAGTCAGAGGAGGATTAGAGGTCAAAAAAACACTTTTGATACAATGTCACAAATGAAGGCTGATCTGTTTTCTGAAGCCTTTGTGTTGTGTGAGAGCCCACAGACCGCCCACTGGAGAGAGAAACCGAGAGGAACTTAACGATTCCAGTTCCGCTTCTGTCAACCGTTCTTTTAGTCTTTTTCAAGAGGAGATATTTAGAAAAAAAGGACTTCCATTCATTTAAATAAATTATTGCAAGACTTTTTAATGACCTTTCAGTCTTTTTATAGACGCGTATAAATAAAATCCAATAATTGGCCTATGTTATTGAAAAACAATACACCAATGAAAACTGGAAGTGGTGAAAGAGGTTTGTATGTGTGTGTGTGTGTGTGTGTGTGTACACGTATACAAGTCAAGTCATCTTCATTTATATAGCGCTTTTAACAATGTAGAATGTTTCAAAGCAGCTTCACAGAGATAAACATACAATTTACGGTAACAGAGATTGTTTTGGCTTTATAGCGATTTTTGAATAATGTTATTTCCAGCTAAAGTTAGTTTTGATTGATTCACTTTCAGCAAAATTATCATTTGTTATCAAATTAGGGGCCACAAAGACGACGGCGTTCTCTCTAAACATGTATGTATGCTGTATATACAGTATACAGCATGCATTGTGTGTATACACACCCCGGTGTATATAGAATGTATTATTAATGTATTATTATAAAATGTTATTTATTTTATAATAATACATTATATATACATATGTGTGTTCTGTAAATTCTATATACTGTACTGCATATATATAAATGTAGGTATTGATATATTTGTGAGTGTGTATCTATATCTACATGCACAAACATACATATACAGTATTTACATTATATTTATTATGGCGTTATACCATCTTTTCACAAACAAATTGTGACTGGTTGGTTTCCACATCAGTCAGTCGGTCTCTCTCCTCCAGTGTTTTTGGTGAGGATAAACTGCGATGTGGACCACATTTAAAAGTCTGACTACGCAAGTAAGAACACCGTGTCGCTTGGTCTGTAGGATCACGGTGTGAACAGTCAGTTAAACTTCCTCACAAAATAACTGGGTGAAGAAGACTTCACTCATATCTGTTACATCTTGATGATTGACGTCTCCCGTGCCTCAAAACCCACAGGCGATGAACCACTTTCGGGAAAGCTTTCAATTAGGAAGGAGGTTTATCCGAGGAAAGAGTGAATGCAATTCTGACCTGCAGGCAACACACCACATTTAGCGAAGCAAGAGACCTCGAATTATCCATCAGCGCAAAGCCAAACAAACAGGTACAGAGATACACGCACGCTCAGCCGTCCTGGAAGCCAACTGGAGGAAAACAGTCTACATGCAATCATTCCTGTATAACAAAAGACACTTATGTGTTTAAACAACATTTTTCATTATATCAGCATGAGTATGTGGTATGATGCGCTGTTGCTTTAATGACAGCAGCACAAGGTCTTACTGCTGTTAAAAATAATTGCACAAATAGTCATGCAATTTTTAAAATTCACATAGCTATTTTTATAATAATCAAAAGTTGAGCACTCGGGTACTTGTGCACATCCCAAGCTGAAATGTGCTATCATAGTTATTGCCAAATAAAAGTTAAAGCCCCCCTCCCCCAAAAGTTAAACCCCTTGTTGACACTTGTACATTTCCTTCTGGGCAACGCGTCAACATGAAACAGCCCAGCAGAGACTTTACAGTCCTCATTAGTGCTAGAGGAGAATGAGTCCCGTTCGCTGACAGGATCACTCAAAAAACGGAAACAATGGACGAAAAATAGCTTGAGCACAAATATCCAGCTCAGCTTGAGTTTATTAGCGCCTCTCAAATAGACACAGTCATTAGCGTGTCAGTGTATGTGACGCGTGTCGTATGAATGTGGGATAGAAACAAGAAGAGAGTGACAGCGACTCCAAGAGCAGAGCATCTTTCTGAGATCTATAACGAGTGTGTGTGAGAAAAGTTCATCCGTTCAGATCACTGTATGAATTATGAAGTGACTTAAAAACTTTTCATATTTATCTACAGGTGATCTGTTAAGACCTTTCTTAGTTTTCTCATGCTACATTTTTTAATTTCAGCTATTTTTTATGTAAAATAAACATCTCCATGGATGGATGGATGGATGGATGGATGGATGGATGGATGGATGGATGGATGGATGGATGGATGGATGGATGGATGGATGGATGGATGGATGGATGGATGGATGGATGGATGGATGGATGGATACTGTAGAGATAGATAGATAGATAGATAGATAGATAGATAGATAGATAGATAGATAGATAGATAGATAGATAGATAGATAGATAGATAGATAGATAGATAGATAGATCTCCATGGATGGATGGATGGATGGATAGATAGATAGATAGACACTGTATAGATAGACACTGTATAGATAGATAGATAGATAGATAGATGGATGGATGGATGGATGGATGGATGGATGGATGGATGGATGGATGGATGGATGGATGGATGGATGGATGGATGGACACTGTAGATAGATAGATAGATAGATAGATAGATAGATAGATAGATAGATAGATAGATAGATAGATAGATAGATAGATAGATAGATAGATAGATAGATAGATAGATAGATAGATAGATAGATAGATAGATAGATGGATGGATGGATGGATGGATGGATGGATGGATGGATGGATGGATGGATGGATGGATGGATGGATGGATGGATGGATGGATGGATGGATGGATGGATGGATGGATGGATGGATGGATGGATGGATGGATGGATGGATGGATAGACACTGTAGATAGATAGATAGATAGATAGATAGATAGATAGATAGATAGATAGATAGATAGATAGATAGATAGATAGATAGATATTATTGTATGAGAACAGAGCTGGATGATGACATCACTGTTTTCTGCAGAACTGCTTTATAGATGAAATTAACTAATTTAATAATTGATGATCTTTACAACGGGACATTATTTTCTGTTATGCTGGACAGACCAAATGATCAGTTTGCTTCATTTCCCTGTTATCACTGTAAAGCTGCTGTGAAACTTGTCTAGAATGCTATAGATGGCAGATGCAGTTGTTCAGTTGCGACTGCAGAATGGAGAAGGTTGCACAGCTGGGAGGAGTCGCTGGACGTCACACACACACACACGCACACACACACACACACACACACACACTCTCGCTCGCTGATCTCCAGTGCTTCTTAAGACGCTGTTAATTGGGAGAGGGTTCCTAGAAACCTCAGACTCCCCGTGTACGACTGAACTAGAAGAGCCACCTTAATTAAAGCGGAGAACAACGGCGAGCGGACTCCTGAGGGGATGTGTGTGTGAGGAGACGGCTGAGGGAACACGGGGGGGATGTGTGTGTGTGAGGAGACGGCTCAGGGAACACGGGGGGGAAAGCCCAGTGTGATCATTGTAATTGTGTTGGGGGAACAAAACGAGAAGGGCATGACGTGCGAGACGGGAGCGAGTCCGCGGGGGGCAGGGCTGTGGGCTTCAGTAATTGGAGGTGATGGCAGCGGGGCTGTTAGTGTCGAGGGTGTGTGTGTGTGTGTGATGGAGACACGTCTGTGAAGACACCCAGCACTGCGGTTGGTAATTGGTTGGAGACAAAATAAGCTTGGATTTATTCAACTCTGCAGAACCTCAGTCATTTCTCAGAGGATGTTTCTCTGGCCTCTAAATGATCAACATGATCAAAACTGATGAAAAACCTGTTGCTCACGATCTACCCCATGCCTTCTGTCTCTGACTGATAGTTCATGCTTTTAGTAAAAGTGTACAAACGTCCATCTTCAGGTCTTTCACGTGTCTTTTTGCTGTGAAATCTGCACTGATTTTTATAAAGTAAACAGAATAACTTTCATTTTGTTAGTAATATTTCAAGATGAACATTTACTGGACTGAAGAAACTATACTTGATAATCAAAAGATTTTTATTTTATTTAGAAAAGTCATACAAATATGATCATCAGGCTTTTGATGAGTGTGTATTTGTTCATCTCTAAATCATCATTTTATTGCATTGCATTATATGTTTTACAACTACAGAGCTTTGATCGTAAAACTAAGCATTTAAATATCATCTACTTGGCAGACATTATTGGCAGATTTAGAGTGAAGACTGATTATATGCATTTTATGTCTGTTATACTGTTATAAAGATCTCATTGATTTATATTACAAGATATAACTTTTTGTCCATTTACAGTAAATATCAGCATCTGCACCAAATTGCATATTTTTGCTCAGTTTGGGCCTCTAAATTATAACATCTCAGAAACTGAAAACTTTAACAAAGCTCTCCATCAAGTTTCCAATTGAACTTTGGTGGTGTCTAGGAGAAACAGTCATTATAGGAGCAATACAACTAGACAATGTTTGACATACAGGAAGAGTATGGAGAAGGAAAAATAAATGTGGATAGCATAGACAAGATAATGATGAGAAATATTTGAGTTGATATTGAGATGTCTGTGTTTTTGATCTGCACTCTACAGGAGACACATGTGAGATTAATGGGGTCTTTTTCCACACGACAAGAATAAAATAAATAAAATAAAATAAAGTTAAATAAAATTAAATAAAAAAAAAATGTAAAAAAAATAAAATAAAATAAAGTTAAATAAAAAAATAAAAAAAATAAAATAAAGTTAAATAAAATAAAATAAAAAAATTAAATTAATAAAATTAAATTAAATAAAATTAAAAGTAAAAAATAAATAAATAATTAAATTAAATTAAATTAAATTAAATAAAAAATGAAATAATAATAATAATAATAATAATAATAAAAAATAATAATAAAAATAAATAAATAAAAAATGAAATTTATATATATGAAATGAAATAATAAAAAAATTGAATGAATGAAAAATAAAATTAAAATAAAACAAAAAATCTGAAGCAAATGTTTCAGCTGTAATTTAGAAAAAGAAAACAACTATAAAGCTAACATTACAGCTTTTGTTTGTAGACTTGAGAAGAGATGGATGATATTTCTTCTGAAACTGTGAGATTACTGTGCAGTAGAGACGGGAGACTTCAGCAAAAGTCTCCATTTAATCTCACTGCTGTCTAGGAGAAGCAATTGAAAAATGAAGAGATCTCACATGTGATTGGTCTCTCCTGCACGGCGAGGTGAAACAAGCCTTGGGATCTGCTCCGAGCAGCAGGACGAGAGATGGAGAAGCTACGGGATAGGAGCTTTCAAGAGGAGCGAGAGACAAATAGATTGAATAAAAGGCGGATGATGAGACGGGGAAGAATGATATCGGACTGTGGAGAAGGATGGAGGAGGCAGAGGAGGACAGCAGCAAACAGGAAAACGCACACAGAGACGGAGAAACACTGACTCATGAGGGATTAGAGAGACGCAGTGAGGGAAGAGAGAGAACGCTCAATTAAAGAACTGGGTCAGAGGAAACAGACGAGGCTTTCTGAAGTGTTGAGTGCTGTATTTCAAAGCCGGTCCTTATGCAAGACTGAAGATCTGTGACCTTCTGGAGGACACGTGCCATCGTGGACCGTCACAAACAGACTGAGGAATACTGAACATGCTGAATGTCATTAATACCCAAACAAACACAAGATCTCTTCACTAACTTCACTTCTGCCTGTCAATCAACTGGTGTTCTGGTGATTTTTTGTGACTATGAAGTCAGTCCATTGTTATTTTAGTTTTATTCATGTTTTGAATTAGCTTTTATTTTTATATTTCATATTTTTAGTTTTTACGTTTCATTTTTCATTATGTGCTTTTGTCGTTTTAGTTTTTAAATATAGTTTTTTAGGTTTTATTTATTTTGATTATTAACTTTTAACTTTTTGCCACAGTAACGTTTTTCATTTTCATTTAGTTTAGGGTTTTCAACAACGATTTAAAAAAAAATATATTTCAGTTTTATTTCAATTAACATAAATGTTTTAATAGTTTTCGTTTAGGTTAACAATAATAACCCACTCAGCTCCCCTCATGCCTGTGTTGCTATTGTTAATTAAAAAAAATAAATAAAAAAAATGTATTCATTGAAATAAAGCTGAAATAAAATAAAATCTCAATATTAGACAAACTTAAACTTGGCAATCAACTCAAATAAAATAAGTTTACGTTGGAATACTAAAATAAAAAAATAAAAAAGCCAATTAGAAACTAAAGCTAATTAAAAATACGATATAAATAATACTAAAATAACTGCATTTCAATCAGAACATTTTACAAAATTAAATATGATATTAAATTATGAAACAATAGATATTTTGCTTAAAAAGAGACAAAGTTGGCACTTTATGGTTGTCAAACTTTGTAGAACATGTTCATATTTAATGTGATGAACGACAGTTGTGAACACGAGAGGAACAGACTTCATACATCTTCAACAAGAAAACAAGAACAAAATAATAGCTAAAGTTGCTCTGAAAAGTGTTAGTGTTAGTTCTGAGACAATCTCTAGCAACATTTCTTTGGAGATGCTACTTTTAGTTTGATATTTTCCACTTAATGCAATGAAATTCAGACATTTTTTTAAGTGTTACTTTTTAAGAAGTTCCTAAAAGAGCCCAAATGTTTTAGGGGCAACATTCATTGCATCATTTCTAATTCTGAATTACTTTGCTTGCTTTTTGGTACTGAAAGGGTTAAAGTCTGTCTGTCCAGAGCTAGAGTTTCAGAAGAGAATAGTCAAAGATCCCCCGAAGTGAAGCGTTTGCAGACATGAACGTGAGCAGGACTGAGGCTCAGCTCAATGTTTGCCATTGTTCAAATGTTCTCTCGTCACCTCATGAACCGTCTCATGAAGTGTGTAAACATGCAAATCCATCGGGAGGAAGCAGCAGGAGATGCCTCGACACATTAAAGAGTGGCACATTAAAGTTGTGTGTTCGTTTTGCTTAAATTCAAAAAGTGTTTTTCACTCAAGTGTTTGGGGACTACCCTTGATATGTCAATCAAGCTGATTTTGAAGAGCGCTGGGGTGTTGGGACGGGGCGGATGGGGAAAAGGTGGAAGACCAAAAAGGAGCGTGAGGTTTCTGATGTCTCTCGCTCGTTCGCCACCTCCCCCCGAGACACGGGAATCCAGAATTAATGGGTCGGAAAAGAAGAAAGGATGGAAATTTAGACAAGATTTGCAGGCATTAAAGAGAGAGGGGAAACTCAGAACTTAATTAATTCTTCCAAGACTTTGGACAGAGATAAAGACGAGACAATGTTCAGGGGAGAAGTTTCATCAACATTTAAAGGAATAATTCAGCCAAAAAAAGGAAACTTCTGTCATCATTTATACTCAGCCGCCGCATATTTTTCTTTTTTTCCAACTGAACTCTTTTCCATGCATTGACAGTTAATAGTGATCACAGCTGTCAAGCATTACAAAAACAGCTAAAAGACGTTATGCATACGGCTTGTGCACTATATTCAAAGTCACACGGTGCGTTATGTGAGGAACAAACCCTAATTCAAGATATTTAAAGGTGCTCTAAGCGATGCTGGGTGACGTCACTTCTTGTTGACGTTCAAAGTATTGTCAAACCAAACGGAGGCTAGCTAGACCTTCCCTCCTCCTCATCCCGTCCCCTCCCCCTGTAGTTTTACTGATACTTCTTTCAAGGTGTAATGTCGCCAAGTGAGATAAATGCTTTCATATAATGCAACAAAAAAAAAGAAACATTACCAGAAAAACACGATAAAACGTTTCGCCACCTGAGGTTATAACTTTAGCTCCCATACCAGGACGCAATAATAGCAAGATAACGTTAGCTTCAAATTTAGTCAAAGTTGTCAATAGGCTATGAGTGAACATTCAATTTCATAATAAATAGTTGGTGAAAACAATCATTCACACAAACTGTCGCCCACTGTGAGTTTGCTTGATTATTTACAATAGAGATCGATAGCTAGCTGCTAGAAACCTATATGTTGTATTCACCAAAGTTAGCGCTGACTGCATTGTTCTAGCTAATTATATCCTTGTGTTTGTTAGGCGAACATGAAAGTCCATTTAGAAAAACCAAACTGGATTTACCCTGTCCAGCAGAAACAGAGCTAACGTTCCCTGAATGTGGGATTGGAAGCCCTTCTGCCGGCGGAGTTCTCTCCACCTTTCAAAGGCTTTTCCAGTGTAAATTCAGGCATGCGTTCCTTCTCCTTTTCCCTCTTCTTTGTATTTTTGCAATCTGTTCATCAGAACGTCGTCTCTTTGGTCGTGTGTCGGCCATATCAAACTTAAAGAGTTCAAATTCTAACTTCCCTCTTCATGCTTCTCTCCTCCACACCCCCCATGTACGCTCACTAACCCCTCCCCCAGGCTGAACACTGTTTATGTTTCGTGGAGCGGGTTGGCCCAGTTTGTTTTTGTTGCTGTTTGTGGAGCCTGGGCTGTCTACAGAGACCGCATTTTTTTACAGTGCGTTCAGGGGACAGGCAGCTAGCGGATAGTGAGGAGATGTTTGCTGTATGTGACAAAAAATGTTTTGGCCTAAAAAACGCATGACATCGCTTAGAGTACCTTTAATGATTATTTTAACCCAGGCTCACTGCGTGTGGCGACATTTCTGCAAAATGATATTATTTTGCTCATTGCACATTTCATGCAGCGAGTGACAAAAGCGTGAAATGACAATGAAAGTGAATGTGGCAATATTTTATTATGTTGGTTTTTGTATGTATCACAGCAGTTCAGAAATGAAATGTCCGTTTAGTGGCGCTAAAAGCGAAACAGCTGAGCGGGAATGTGTTAACACTCGTTTGCATTTGAAAATAATGTGTCACTTACACTAAACCCTAAACCTATACCTGATAGTGTTAACAAAAGCAAACATGAGTTAAAATAACACTTACTGAAGCAACCATGCAGTTTAGTTTGTGTAGTCTTTGAGCTCTTTTATCATGACTTGTGTTTCGCGAGACTCCAAATGTATTAGTTTACAAATCATGTACTATGGAAAAAGCATTTTGAGGTCATAACATAGGAACAAGGAACTGTCTGAAAACCCTCTGTAATCATACTTTGCGTGAAAAGGAAAACAAGTTGTTAGGGTTTTACTGGTGTTCATCTCCGCAGGGAATTGTGTTTATAGGCATGTTTTTGCAAAAATGTAGGAAGAGGCTCATTTTTTCCAATGAGGCACATTTGAAATGTGCTCAGATTTGCAAAGATTCCAGCGCTGAGATCTTTTAAAAAATGTTTTCAGCAAGAAAAATCTGAGAAGGAGGAGCTTTGTCCTGCCTTTAATCTCACTGCTGTCTAGGATAAACAATTGAAATATATATATATATATAAATCATGTCATAACTTTGCGCATTAATTTGTCACAGAAGACAGAAAGCCCTGAGTCTGCTTGAAAATGTGGTCTGGGCTCTGATTCACAATTGGAAATAGCCTATTTAAAGACTCACCACTGGCAAAATGGGCTTTCAATAAAACTTGGCTGCCTATGCAGGAGAAAAGAGAAACATTTTGTATCTTTAAATCGGTACCTGACTAGAAAAAGACTGTTGTCTTCCCTTTTGTCAACAAGGTAGAAAAACCTCAACACCCATAATGCACTGGGCCTGATAAAGATATAGATTAAAAAAAATTATTCTAAATATAAAAGAATTGAAAAGAGCCCACCCCACAAATATAACGACAATACCATTGGATTCACTTTCAGAGCATTTTTTTCCAGCTGATGAACAATAAAAACATTGACAGCCAATCAGAATCCATCCGGCTTTAAAGAGCTTGAGTATTTAAAGACTATAATAAACAGCGCGCTTATAATAAATTGAATGATATTGTGCGTTGGTGTGGATGCTAATACAGTTATCGTTATATTCATCTTTATCTTTATAGTTATTGTTCTTGATGTGAACGGGACTTTAGGTGTTGCCATTGTGCTCCATTTTTATCATAAAGCTGTTTAAAGACAAAGACAAAGTACGATAGAATGTTTCAGTGATTCACTTACACTTACAATAAATGTTCTGTTAACTCTTTTAACAACTAACTCTGTTAAAAACGCTTCCCCGCTATTTTTTCCTGTGATACAGTAGGGGGCGCTATTACGCATCTTCTGAACGAGTACTGAATCTCCTGATCAAAACACAGGAGAAGAAGAAGCAGAAACAAGCGATAAAAAAAAACTTTTTGTGTAAAATCTTGTTTTTTTATGAAATGTACCTACATTCAAGTGTTGATAAAAAAAAGAATGCATGAAGCTAGAATAAAACTAAGCTAGGTTTTTTTGTTTAAAAGTAGAGAGTCTGATTTTTCTTTTGATCTGCATGTTCAGATATTCATTCAACAAAATATTCTGGGGGAAATTTTAGTGAAAATGATCAAAAACGTTGGCGGTGGCTGGCAACAACAAAAAAAAAAAAATGGAAAAGAGTTAATAACCCTCTGGCGATCCGACTGTCTGTGAGCGGGAGCACAAAAATTGGGAAATATAATGGAGCTGTCCACGTTTTGTGCCATCCAGGGGACGTATGCTGACAAATATCAAGCGTAGCGTCAGTTCTGGCAGGTCACGTTAGTCAAGCTCGCATCAGCTGATCCACGTCTACCTATAGGAATACGACGCCTCTCACTGTATACATATATAAGCTCCTTCAGTATTATCAGCAGATATCGTGTTTCTCAGGAGCTCATTACCCTCCTCCCTCCCCAGCTCCACTCGTCAGTCAGGATTTGGCATCTGATTCCCCTTGAATCAGCATAAATTCTCGATTATGTTGTACTTTAAAATCTTGAATTAATGATATCTGCATACATTCATGTTGGTTCTGTTCTGTTTACCCTAAGGGGGGTTGTTGCGGTCACCGTGATTTTGCCAAGTAAGACATGGTCCTGGATCAACATTCCTGTCCCCAAAATGTAGTCCTTACCCAATCCCTACCCCTAAACCTAACCCTACCCATAACTTTTCCCTAAAATCAGAGGGTAATGAAAGGTGAATAACACTGATGTTTAAGTACTTCACTCTAGCCTAAACTTGACATGAACTGTAAACTTGTCCCTCAAATCTGATTGGTTGATTGGAAAGTTGATCCAGGAACATGTGATACTTGGTGAAATCACGTTCACCGGGTTATTGCTGCTCTTATCCATGCTAGGCTGCGCAGGGAGTTCTCGCCCAGAACACAACCATACCGCCAATCCAAACTGTATGCTAATTGTCAATCGTATTTGACGAAAGTGGTTCTGGCAGAAAAACAGAAATTTCTTGATGCGGGTAACACGAAGAAAGAGTAATCGTCATTCAATTACATAGGCCTACTATTGGCATTTTAACCATACAAGCAATGAAGTTACACTTTAAAGGGTTAGTTCACCCAAAAATTAAAACTCGTTCGTTCATCTTCGGGACACAAAGTAAGATATTTTTGATTAAATCTGAGAGCTGGATCACTCCTCCATAGGCTTCTTAAGGGGTCGAAACTTGCCGGCCCAGAAAAGTTATTAAAGACATCGTTAAAATAGTCCGAGTGACTACAGCGGCTCAACCTTAAGTTTATCAAGCGACGAGAATACTTTTTGTGCGCAAAAAAACAAACAAAAATAACGACTTTATTCAACTATTCATTTCCTTCTCTGTGGGCCTCGAGTGAGTTCTCGTAGTGAAACAGCGCAGCGCTTCTGTGTTGAACGTCACACGCATCACACACACATGACCAGCTTCGGCCAATAGTGAGCCTACGTGTGACGTTCACGTAAGATTGAGCCGCTGTAGTCACTCGGACTATTTTAACGATGTCTTTAATAACTTTTCTGGTCCGGCAAGTTTCAATCCCTTAAGAAGCCTATGGAGGAGTGATCCAGCTCTCAGATTTAATCAAAAATATCTTAATTTGTGTCCCGAAGATGAACGAAAGTCTTACGGGGTTGGAACAACATGAGTGTGTGTAGTTACTGACAGAATTTTCATTTTGGGGTGAATTATCCCTTTAAGGAAGAACTATTATTGATAAAGCATTATTTGCATGCTTCCCCTCACTTATTATAGCATACAGTACATGCACATCTCGTTGCTGCTTGTCCAGAATAAACGGCTATTTGAGAGCATCCACCGCAGACAAACTCAAGTGTCTCTCTGTACATGTAGAGTTCTGGTGTTAAACCCCAAATGATAAATACTTCATTAATGCGGGGTGTCTTCATGGCGAGTCGTTAACTAACTGCATTCACATCGTAAACGCATCAGTGCACTTCTCATTCACATGCAGTCACATCAGTCTGCACACTCTCTCCTAGAACAAGACTTGCGTTCTCTCTCTCTGTCAGGCGACATTGAGCTCTATAAAGCTTCATAGGATGCGTTCAGGGCCAAGGGAAGTTTTCACAGGATTGTAGCCTAAATGCAACGCAAATTTTTGTTAATTTGCATTTATTCTTTTTTTATAGTAATTTATTTGTAATAAACAGTTTAACTGGGCTATTTAAAAAGTATTAGGCCTACTGTATTTATATGTTAAATTATGTTTTTTTTTAAATACACGCGCAGAGTGTGACGTCATATTGTGTATCGTCCGCAGCCGCTCTACTCCTGAGCGGGTCATTCTGAGAAGAAACATTTTAAAAGCAGGAGACAAAACAAATTAGATATTAAAGTCTCTCTCTCTCTCTCTCTCTCTCTCTCTCTCTCTCTCTCTCTCGTACAGCTGTCTCTGTGGAAGGGAAGCAGATCAACAGGAGCCTGTGTTTGTGAACCTTTGACCTGCGCGGAGCCCGAGGGCCAGGAGGTATTTACATGAGGAGTTAATGATGTCGTAGCAAAGCGATGTCGGACCTGTACAAACACGGGAGGAGGAGCGTGCTCGTCCACACCCCCCTCATTATCCCCAATCCCCCCCCCCCCCCACCCCCCCCCCCCCCCCCCCCCCCGAGACGAGCTCACTTCCTGTCAGATTCAACTTTTCAATTCCAGCACACTGGAGCTTGTTGCCATGGCAACAGCCACAGTGGGGAGGGGGGAAAATCTGCCGCATTGCTGGACTTGGCATGAGCGTGGTGTGTGTGTGTGTGTGTGTAAGTATGGTCGCATGTTTACGCATGCATCAAACATGTGGTCTCAATACATATTAGCAATAATTGGACCGCTCTTATACAGCTGCTTTGCATTCAGAAACACACCACATCATCACACACACTGCATGTCAACCTGAAGGTATCGTCGCAACCCATTTACTTCCGCAATCTGATGTGTACAAACACTGAATATTCAATGAGGGGAAAATGTAAGGCGGGACTTGATTTTATTCACATCCAATGGCGAAATTCTGAAAATTCTGTTATCATTTATTAATTCTCATGTCATTCCAAACCTGTATGACTTTCTTGTGGAGAACACAAAATATGTAAATATATATGATTATATTGTATTATTATATTTATTATTATATCATATATTAAATATAAAAATATAAACATTTTATAGAAAAAAATATTTATAGTGAATATAAAAATGCACTGCATAAATGAAAAAAGTAGAATTTTAAAATAGAAAAAACACAATTTTTTTTATTTCAAAATAATTTTAAAATTAAGATTAAGTTAAAAATATAATTTTAGCAAATATAAAATGCAAAAATATTCTACAAGAAAAGCTTAGTACAAGATAAAATTAAAAAATATTTTACATAAAGAATATAAAATAAAATGAATACAATATGTTTAATTGAACTTAACATTGAACTAAATAATTTTATATTTAATTAAAATTAAAACATTTAAAATGAATATAAACATTTTTAGCACTGCTAAAAAAATCTGATAAATGTAAAATATATATAAAAAAGTTTACATAAAAAAACGAAACTTATTTTAAAATGAACACAATATAAATGTTGAAATTTTATATTATATATACATTTCATTTAAAAATGAAATTATTATAAAATATTATTTATAGTTCACAAAATGTACCGCTAAAAAATAAACAATGAAAACGAATAACTACAAATATTAAAAACAAAAAGTTATTTTATGAATATTCCATTTATAAAAGAATACTAAATAAAATTAATAGTGAACAATTGTAAAATAATTATAAAAAAAAAAAAAAATATATATATATATATATATATATATATATATATTTTTTTTTTTTTTTTTTTTACAATAATAAACACCAGAAACACATAATAAAAACAAACACACAATAATTTAAAATGCACTACTTAAAATATATATAAGAAGATCATTCTTTTGTGGTACGGCCAGTGAAAACGGCAGAGCGAGTAAAAATCGGAACTACTGGCCTAAAATCTGTACTGTACTGCACTATGGAACAATGTGTACTGAAAAATTACTCATAATAGGACCAGAAACATGCATTGAAAGTAAATACAGTTAATTTTGAATCAGGTTTACTTTAAAATCATGGTTTCTCGGGTATGCTGGATTATAGAGGACTATGGTCACCACCACACTGTCATACTCTAGTTCTGAATGGCCAGTTTACCATCTGCTGTGAGGGTGTACAGGCGCCTCCAGATGGACAAAGTTTGGCCTGTGTGTTCCCGGTAGACCCGTGCACTGATGAGCCGTGCTGTATAAGAACATCAGGACGGGTTAGCGCTGGGATATTCTCTTTCAGCTCCGATCCCTGTCTCTATTGATCCCACTATCTCATCAAGCACGATTCCTTGAAGATGCAATTTCCACCACATCAACACTGGGGTTGCAGCACTTTGTTCCAGACATGCAACGGCACAATTGATCTCAGGCTTTCACCACGGCCGCCAGCACACACTCGTCCTCGTGCGAACGCTCTGATGTGAGGTGAGGTGAACCGTGAGGCACACACATAAAGTCATGCCTTCTGGAGGAATCACGGCAGAAAGGGCACGATGACGTAACGGCCGGGGAAATCTGCATAAACATGCATACAAACCAAATCACACGCTGCAGGGATGAAACACCATTAATATGTTTATAATGCGGTTTTATGCGTATCTGTGTTGTGTTTATTAGCTGCCACTTTGTTGATTGATCATTGACAGTGACAACAAAACTGTATATCAAAGAAATACTGACATAAAACATTCACAAAATATAGATGTTGGGGTGCAATCTCATGAGATTCATCTTGCACAACACAAGCTGGATTAACTACAGTATTTATGTTTTATTGATGTATCAAATCGATGATAGTTTTTTTTTCATGATGCAAATTATTTTAAATATTATTTTAATATTGCTGTAAAAAGTAATCTATGGCAAAAAAAAAAAGTTCCTTAAAGGTGCATTAAGCGATTTTTTAGAAACGCTGTTGAAAGTGGATCGGACTGAGCAGCACAACAGACTTGAAGCCAATCAGCAGTAGGGGGCGTGTCCACTCATGATGGGGGAGGAGAGAGTGAGTCAATCAGCAGTAGGGGGCGTGTCCACTCATGATGGGGGAGGAGAGAGTGAGTCAATCAGCAGTAGGGGGCGTGTCCACTCATGATGGGGAGGAGAGAGAGAGTGGGCCAATCAGCAGTAGGGGGCGTGTCCACTCATGATGGGGGAGGAGAGAGTGAGTCAATCAGCAGTAGGGGGCGTGTCCACTCATGATGGGGGAGGAGAGAGTGAGTCAATCAGCAGTAGGGGGCGTGTCCACTCATGATGGGGAGGAGAGAGAGTGGGCCAATCAGCAGTAGGGGGCGTGTCCACTCATGATGGGGGAGGAGAGAGTGAGTCAATCAGCAGTAGGGGGCGTGTCCACTCATGATGGGGGAGGAGAGAGTGAGTCAATCAGCAGTAGGGGGCGTGTCCACTCATGATGGGGAGGAGAGAGAGTGGGCCAATCAGCAGTAGGGGGCGTGTCCACTCATGATGGGGAGGAGAGAGAGTGGGCCAATCAGCAGTAGGGGGCGTGTCCACTCATGGTGGGGAAGGAGAGAGGGCAAATGCAAATGGACTGCTGCTCCCGGCACAGAGAGTGGAGCTTCAAGAGCCTGTGTGTGTGTGTGTGTGTGTGTGTTTGTGTGTGTGTGTGTGTTAGCAGCTCTGATTACCTCACACAGACATGCACTAAAATGTCAGAAACTGTTCTGCCTTTTATGTTTAAAGTCAGACAAAGATAGAAAGACTCAAGAGAAAGTGACAACATGCAGAATGCAACAGGACGTCTCTGAATGATTAGTTGATGAATATATGTTGCTGATGGAGTTAACTCTTCAAGTCATTGTCGATTAGCATATTCTGTCATGATAATCTTATAAATCGCTTGTGTGGGGACTGTTGTAAGATGCGCACAGAGTGACATGATTATTGCATTTGTGTTACGTACTGTATTGCATGTGAGAAGACGGATGCGACAGCTTGAGCAGAGACTAATGTGCTTTTCTACAACAGCTCTTCCTCTTCTCAGCATGGACTGTGTGTTCAGGGGGCGGGGCTTATGTACATTTAGGGTTGGTGATGTCACTAACCCGTGAGGAATGTCCTGTAGTCCCTACCAGCCGTTTGTTGTAGTCCTTAAAAAACGATTTCTTTAAAAGCAAATATCTCCCTTTGCTTTGAACTTTGAGCGTTGTAACTTTGCAGATGTTGTTTATGATCAGACAGCAACATTACACACTAGCTAAAGTTAGAAAAGTGAAATCATAATCAACCACCCCAGTTTAAATATCAGTAAAAAAAAATGTCAGTCAAACCAATTATCAGTCAGTTCCTAAGCGTAATGCAAATGAGCAGCATCCTATCAATTTGCATTTATCGCCAGGTGAAATGCAGTTATAAGATTTCAACTCTGCAAAAAAAAGAAAGAAAAAAAGCATCCAAAAGTGTGGTCCAAAATGTAATGAAATATAAAAAAAAAAACAGGCGCATCACAGTGTCAAAGTATCGGTTACCAGCATCAACCTTAAATGAATCTAATCATGCACCACTAATAGTGACGTATGGAGTGTTTACAGAACAGATCAGTGATTATAAACGGCTATAATATTGCCAGAGCCCCTCCCTCCTTCAGTAATCCGTCTGTTTTCCTCTTTGTAATCTTGTGGCAAACACATTACAGATAGGACTAACACCTTCCTCCAACCATTTCAGCTCGGCTTTCTTCTCGCTCCCCTCGCTTTCTCTTCTTAATTACTGAGGCAATCATATTTACAGATTCCCCTCAGCCTGTTTATCCTTCCCACTGATGTCTGAATGTTCAAATTGTGATGATTTATTTGTCTTCTTTTTTCTCCTTAAATGAAAATAATAAACCGCCAGACAGAATTCGTCCGGAATTTAATTGAGTAGGTCAGTGGCTTTGGGAAACATTATTAAGCATGAAAGAAGCAACACAAAGCCAGTGTCTGTGGCACAGCGGAGAGCAGTGGGATTAAAGAGAGCGCAAGCTTGTTATGCTCGTCCTTTACTCAGTTCCACTCGCCTTTCTTTCTTCTCATCGCTGGACATCAAAACTGTCCATCATAACCCTTTTTAGTCAAGCACTGTGTGTCTGTGTCAACATAACACACCAATAGTGAGTTGTTGAGATCTCTCTAGTCCGGGTGAGAGAGTGCGTGAGAGAGAGACATGAGATAACGACACTTATTAATGCACAACATAAACTGATGCACTGATTTACATACAAAGTAAAGATGTTACTTAAAGGGTTAGTTGAAAAAATGAAAATTCGGCCATTAATTACACACCCTAATGTCATTCTAAACCCGTAAGACTGGGTTAAACGAAATGAAACGAAGATCTTTTTGATGAAATCTGAGAGCTTTCTGTCCCTCCATTGACAGTTTACCTCTTTCAAGGCCCAGAAAGGTAGTAAAGACATCATTAAAGTTATCCATGTGACTCCAGTGGTTTAACCTCGATTTTATGAAGCGACGCAAATGCTTTGTTTTACAATTTACAAATGCTTCTTTATATACAAAATATTAATCTCCAACGTGTATTCACGGAACAACGTCTGCTCTCATGTCAACACATCACGCATGCGTCGTGAAAGTCTCCTGAACGCACGTGGAGATTCATATTTTGTAAATAAGTGCTAAATTATGGGTTTTTTTTAGCAATCAAAGCACTCGCATCACTTTATAAAATTAAGGTTAAACCACCGGAGTCACATGGATAACTTTAATGATGTCTTTACTACCTTTCTGGGCCTTGAAAGTGGTAAACTGTCAATGGAGGGACAGAAAGCTAAGATCTTCATTTGTGTTCTGAAGATAAACGAAAGTCTTACCGGTTTAGAACGACATGAGGGTGAGTAATACAGAATTGTCATTTTTGGGTGAACTATCCCTTTAAAATGATCAGTCATGTAAATATATTAACACACATGCGCTTTCTAACCCATCTTACTGCGTGTTTACAATGTATATACGACATATAATAATATTTCAAATATTTTTAACCGCTGCGAATAGCTCTTCACGTGCAAGCGATGAGATTTCATGTGTACGAGCGAATCTTGCACACCGTCGGGCCTGAGCATATATGTTTACATTTCTGAGGCGAAGCAGTTGACCAATCACAACACACTGCTCCAGCCGACCAATCAGAGCACAGTGTGCTTTTCAGAAGGAGGGGCTTCATAGAGACAGGAACTAAACAGAGCGTTACTGACAGACTGGGAAGAGAGGAGCCGCAACAATGGAGAATATGAGGACAATAATCAACATTCAAGCAGAGGTGGAAAGTAACGAATTACATTTACTCGCGTTACGTAATTAAGTAGTTTTTTGTGTGTACTTCTACTTTTTAAAGTAGTTTTTAAAATCTGTACTTTTACTTTTACTTTAGTACGTTTTGTTTGAAGTATTTTACTTCGCTACATTTGAAATCATATCCGTTACTGAGTAAAAAATAATAATACAAGGGAGAAAAAATAAAAAAATCACACTCCGGAAACTACTGCATTGGTTGAAGGGCGAGAGAACAAACGCGCAAGAAAGGTGACGCAGACCCAGCTGAAGCTGAAAGCGCCCTCGAATTCTTATGAAGCGGATTGTGGCCAGTATGAAAATACTTTGTAGAAAAAAAACGTGGTTGTCCTCGAGGATAAATATCCAATTTGCAAAAAATGTGGACGCAAAGTGGCTACAAAAGGAGGATACATAGGACACACCATCCCTCCTGCAGATAAAGGTATGTCCCGATTATAATTTAAGGCCGAATGATTTACGTGATGCAGAAGGAATCCCAGAATCCAGTCATGAAAATGGAATTCACATAACGCAGATGTCACGTAAAACACGCAAAATAATGGATGCATGAATACATGGAAAGTAGAACTGTGCAATAAATCCAATCGCGACATAGTCTTTGAATATTTAAGCACAAAAATACTGCATGTAAATATATCCCTATTTGTTCTGCTGAGCTGCGCCGCTTTTTCTACTAACTTACATTCTCAAGTAGGCGTGACGTTTCATGGTGTTTTCAGCGTCTCACAAACAATTTGAGGATATGAATACATGAACATTTCCAGAGCTGCTCTGAGAGAACGCCTAATGAGCATTTTCATCATTTTATTTGAGAAAAACAAAACCATTGTCAACTACACTTTGAAACACTTTTCTACATTTTTGGTCTTCACTACAACCCGTCAAAATAAAAGTTCGGTTTTACTAGGCGAAATTATGACAGAAATATATTACTATTCTACTTCTCAAAATAATAATAATAACAACAATAATAATACATTTTCTTTAAACATTAAAGAAATATATTTTTTGTCCATGGTTTAATTTAGTAAATCCGTTTTTGCAGCGCTTCCCCAAAAGGACACAAGTTTAAATTTAAATTTGATTACCACCGTTTTTGATAATATATTTGGATTAAATCATAAAAAGAAACATTCATTTTCTGAATAAATACATTTCATAGGACAATATTATTCTTAAACATTTTAATAAATTATTAATGTTAAAAATAAGTTCATCTAATTAAAAAATCTAATTCATTATCAATTATCAAATTTAATTGATTAGACATGTTTTATTGAAATTGAAATTTTTTAATTAATAAAACAAACAAATGGTTTCAAGTTTGTTATAATAAAAGCAAAAAAAAAAAAAAAAAAAACTGTTTTCATTAATTTAACTGTCATTTTAACTGATGATAATAATAATAATAATAATAATAATAACCATAATTTAATACAGTTTATTTATTTAATAATTGATTAATACTGTAAACCGTGATATTTTCTGAGACGTTATCATACTGTGAAAATCTCCTACCATTACAACCATACACGGGAGAGTCCCCCACCCCCCGCTGTTAAAAAAGTAACTCAGTAACTTTTACTCAGAGTACATTTTAAATAAGCTACTTTTTACTTTTACTTGAGTAGATTTTTTGACCGGTAATTTTACTTGTACTTAAGTAAAATTTCATTGAAGTAGTAGTACTTTTACTTGAGTAGAATATTTTATTACTCTTTCCACCTCTGCATTCAAGCATGAAAATTTATTCTAGTAGAGCCCAAAAACAACATCAAGACTTGAAAAAGGGCAAATGTCCTCTTAAAAAAAGATGTTATTACAAAACATTTAAATTGATTGTTATATTGACTGCAATTTGGAAACATAAATATTTATAAGAAGTCTTCTGATCAACAAGGCTGCATTTATTTGATCAAAAATACAGTAAAACAGTAGCCTGGATGCCAGCCCGAACCCCGCCCACAACATTTTTTGCTCTGGAAGTTCGGTCTGGACTCGATCCATTGAGGAGTAATTATGATCTTTTAAAAAAATGTTCGGGCCAATCAAATTGCCAGGGCGGGCTTTATACGATGATGGACAGATGATCTGCAGTTACGTAATCATCACGTCATCAAAGAGCGCTTGGTTTGAACTGGTTTACAACAAAGATGACTGCAGCTGGAGAATAGAGATGTATAGATTCCACTATCGCGTCTGTTTTAGAAGAAATCGACAGCGCATTAATTTTAAAAGACGAACAGAGAACTGCAATAAAGGCATTTGTCGATCGTCAAGATGTGTTTGCCGTCCTTCCTACAGGATTCGGCAAAAGTTTAATTTATCAGCTGGCTCCGATGGTCGTTAAGAAGATTGGACGCAATAAAAACCCTGTGGTCGCTGTGGTTTCTCCTTTGGTCGCACTCATGGAAGACCAAGTAAAAGAAGCAACCGAAATGGACATCACGGCGATGCAACTCATGTCAAAGCCATCGCTGCTTCAAACAATGGGGACGCTTTTACTACTCGCACGCGGCACACCATACCCATACTGGTAGTCACTGTACCCCTTATAAGCGGTGTATTTTTTAAAATAAATTATTAGATGCTACTCATCATTTTGTATTTAAATCATCATTAAATACATCATTAAAACATCATTTTGGCTCCCGGTCTCTTTTCTCTTAATACTCAAATGAACACGTTTCTTCAGCCTAGTGTCTTTCGTCGTCTCTCCATTTGTTAAAATCAGTCAAGACGCGCTCCAACCGTGTTATAAAGTTGAGACAGGTCCGACAAATGCGAGCAGATTTGTTGGCTTTATTGTCGAGATCTAATCCTAAACGGAGAACTTGTTCGTATATACATTCACATTTTCTATTTCGTTCAAACATGTTTTTGCAGTACTCCGCGAATCCTTAAATTCTTTTTGCAACACCGGCAAAGGTCATTAACACTCATTTTTCTTTTAAATACTTTTTCCAGAGTGCGTGCAGTTCAGTTCTGTTGACAACTCGCTCAACATGTGTCACTTACTGCGTTGCTCTGATTGGTTGTAGGTCTATCCAATTGAGTGCAGAGTTTGTTTTTTTCCTGGTTCCATTAAGACACGCCTCATAATCAAAGGCCTATGGAGCAGTTTCAGACTCACATTCTGACTAGAATATGAGTGTGACGAAGTCAGGCTATGTGATATTGTGATACAAGTCAGTGAACATTTTGAAACGACGCTTTGATTCTTCCAGTTTACTCAGTTGTCACAAAATGACTAGTGTTAATGTCAGTGTTTATTTTTATGCACATACAGTGTTTGACGAGTGATTTCCCACGAAGGACAAGAAGAGAAACAGACAGCGAACACAAACACACTCTGATGTTTGACTGCTGTTACCTGACGCGGTCGCCGGTAACTTTAAATGAGCCGTTGCAGGATTTAAATAGAAAGTCTGCCAAGGGAATTTATGATGGATTTATGAGCGACTCTCTACCAATCTTACCATGAAGACGTTCAATTAAAATGGCCTTTAAAGTGCAGGAGTCTTTGGCGATGAAAGGCAAGCAAGCGCTACCCAATAGAGACGATACTGGCTGTACAAATTAGTAGATGATCCATCTTGATGATAAATAATATAACTGTCAATATGATGAACGACCGAGGTGATGCACACAGCGTCGGGCCTTTTACGTTGAAAATTAAGCATGACGCAGACATAACAAGTCCATCATCCGCAAATATCATCAGTGACAAATTCTATCAGGAAGGGAGAATACATAAACATGCCGGGAGTCGGAAAGCAGTTGAACGCTTTGACTGGTTAGTTATAATGTCATTGTGTTTTGCTGTGTTAGATACAGTGTGACCTTTAAATCTGCGCAGTATTATGAACCCAAAGACATGTTCATTGCATACGTTACAGCCATAAGGGAACGACTTAAACTCTCGAGTGCATGATGACGAGCCGCCTCTGTCCCGCGGGACGGCTAATAATCGTGGCCGACAAAAGCGGCCTTCCTCAAGGGCCACTTGGCGGCTCAGAAAGCCCAATCCCCTTGTGGGCCGCAGTCAAATCTCAAACGCTTTCTCCTCGAGACATGTGTGCACTAAAAACACCAATAGAAGATCTATTAAATCCAATACAAATGAACATTAAAACATGAAAAAGCCCTTTCTTTTGTGAAAGTAATCACAAGCTGAAGATGTGTAGATGTTAATTCGCTGCCAGAATCACACTGAGACATTAGCAGCCATTGAGTTGAAAACACACAGTGAAGAGATTAAGTAGGTGAAGAATTATTTATATCCGCCATACCTGACCAATCAGAGACAGCGCTGTGCCGCTAAGCCCCGCCCAGACCCTCCTGGTTAATGCTAATTGGCAGAATCTTATCAAAACATATCCGATCACACAGTCTATAGGTCTCCCGCCAACAATATGTTATATTTTTTTCTGCTCCCACCCGAAACTTTCATGGTTTGTGCCGTTCCCGCAAACAGGTTTTTTTTGTTGTCCCGGACCGGTTAGTCTGTCTTTTTCTGGTGTCTAGGCTATTTTTTCCATTTCACTCTCTCACTCTCACTCTCTCACACACACACACACCTTCAGATCTCCAGTGACAGACTTGTCGGTGCTGTTATTATTAGATAATTATATTTTTCGGGATTGCATTTCAAAACTTGTCCCTGCGTCGGATCCCGCGGGATTGCAGACCTCTAAACAAAGGCCCCAAAAATCGAATAAAAATCTATTTTACATAATGACAATTAAGTCTTATTTTAGGACCTTTCATTAAAAAATAAAACGTAAAATCAATCATTTTTAATGCATTATTTTCAAGACAATTTCTCACTACCATACAGCATTTTTGTTTTGTACTTCCCAATATTCTCAAAGGTGACTGTAAATTGGTTTATCATTACTGTAAAACATTATTTTTTTACTGTAATTTAATACAAAAACTACAGTAATACTTTTTGTTTAAAATGAGCACAAATTAAAGATAGTATAACCAAAACCTTAATAAAATGCATTGTTTTCCTATCCATAAGTAACTGACTGGATCATGAAAAGACCAAATGTGGGTTTCAGGGTTTTTAACCTTAAAATGTTTTTTTGTCACTTGAAATAAAACAAATGTTAACTAAAATAACATACAATAATACATAACCTTAGTGAAAATAGCAGTATTTTCTTTGCATAAAGTGCCAAAAGTAGTAAGATAGTTGTTAGATAAACAGTATGCAATAATAACAACATCAGTGTACATGATTATAATTATCAAAACCATAAATGGATTCCTTACTCCATGTCACTGCTCCTGTTATCAGACAGGTTTCCTTTGTAATTTTCTCTGGCTCAATCAGATAACGGTGGGCTTGTAAATAAACACTCTCTCATTTTCTCATTTTCATTTAGTTGAACAATATACAAATAAAATAAAACTCAAATAAAATGAATAAAAATGATATTATATTAAAATGAAAATGAAAATAAAAAGTAATAGCATCTCAGTGATACTAAATGAACACTGGTGGGTTTGCTAAAACAAAGCGTAAATATTTGACTATTTAGAATAACGTGCACTGATGAATTAGCCTGGGAAAACCCAGACAACTTCCGGCAAATTTAGATTTGCTCTGAAAGTTAGTCTGGCGAAGAGCTCATTCAAGCCCATTTCCAATCCGTCGAAATCGCGGCACCAATCAGAAACGTTGGGGCGGCTTTACACGATGACGACAGCGCTGGGATTTTAAAGCAGATTTTGTAGCCTACATTACAAAGATGGATGCCGCCGTCGAACATCACTCGTTCGAATCAGCTATCGCGTCTGTTTTAAGCGATTTGAACGTTTCCTTTTTGTTAAAAACCGAGCAAAGAACAACACTCGGAGATGTTTCTCCACCGCTCTGCATACGTCATCTCCTTCATCGCTCTGATTGGGTTTAGGTCTATCCGCGACGTCCGTTGGTGACGCCCCTCTGGAAATGATTTGTCTGTGACGCTTTGCCAGACCATAACTCAGTTACAACTGAGAATGGTCTGGTATTAACCAGGCTACTGATGAATACAAAATAAGGCCAAAACATGCATTAAGGAAGTAAAAGGTAATTTTTAATATCATGTTTGTTTTAATTTTCTTAAAATTCTTAAAAGACCTAATTTTACCAAAGCAAAATATAATTTCTCAGTATTTCCTTATGATTTTTGAAGGGCGAAATATGCCCGGTCACATTCTTGACAGGTTTTGAGACATTCACCCAATTACCATTCTACCCACTTGTATTATCTTCTCCACTCTGTACCTGTTCGCAGGATGAGTGTAACACTTCTGTTCGTTCTGTCCTCTACTGGCCTTCCTTCATTTTAATCAGTGAGAGACCGGGATCGGCCGCCTGTCTTAGGTAATCAACATCAGAGGCCATGAACTGCTGCTAATTGAATGCTATCCTCATTGTCATGCATGGGTGCATACTCTCCTCCTCTCTGCTCTTGTCTTTCCACCTTTTCCAGCTCTCTTCCCCTAATACCAGTCCTCTAGTGGCCCTCAATTGCCTGTTCTCCCACAGATGTAGGAAGAAAGCAGGCCTTGTTTGAAGTACGGACGAGGGGGAGGGTTGTGAAATACAGGCCGGCGTTGTAGTGCTGGGGATATTAACTCATCGCAGCGAATCTTTTGAATCATTCCAACTGAACCGTTTGGAACAGTTCGTTCAGATGTGTTCACTGATTCGTTCAGAGACTCTTTCTGTCAATTACAACATTATACCAGTTGGTGGCGACAAACAAGTGTTTTTGAATCACATAAGTGAGTCATTGAATGGTTCATGCAACAGATTCGTCTAAAAGTAATAAAGTTCTTCACGAACGAAACAAGTTTCTGTTGCATGTCTTTATATAGATATGAATGTTTATTCATAATAATATATTTATTCATATATGTACACTGACGTTCAAAAGTTTGGGATCGGTAGGTTAGTCTGATTTCTGAAGGATCATGTGACACTGAAGACTGGAGTAATGATGCTGAAAATTCAGCTTTGATCACAGGAATACACTACATTTTAAAATATATTCAAACAGAAAACAGTTTTTTTAAATTGTAATAATATTTCACAATATTACTGTGTTTTTAATTAAATAAATGCAACCTTGATGACCAGAAAAACACAAAAATCTTGTATGTGCAGTGTATATATATATATACAGTATACACACACATATACATACACATATATCAAATAAATAAATAACATGCATTAACAGCCTTTGATGACACTGACTTGACTCACGAAGCATGTATTTAGCCAATAAAAAGCTCATAGGGCATGAATGTGAACAAGAATGATTCACTCAAAAGATTCATTTAAAAACACAAGACTCGCTCAAAACAGCAGTGAGAGAGAGAGTAACGAGAATGGCATTAGACAAGGCCAGGCGAGTAAACAGTTGTACGAGTCTGTTGCTCTTATAATTCCTTAACAAGTTTGCCTCATCTTTGGCCTGAGGTCACAGTTAAACCGCACTGAACTGTGCCTACACTTATTTGCCCTTTCACAAACAGATGTTAGAAATGATCAGCTGTGGTATGGGATCACTAGAAAGGTCAGCGGAGATAAACAGGGCACCGTGGCGAGGCGAGGAAGGTTAAAGTGACACGAGACAACAGAAAGAGAAATAATTGAGAATGCATGACAATTGCTGCCCTGGTTGCAGTGAAAAACGGCATCAGAATGAATAATGCAATACATCGAGAGTGACATACATAGCCTCCACTTGCATCCACTTACTGGAGACCATTTATCATTTATAGGGCTGCACATGCTTCTAATTAATTCCTGCGCCGTGCCCAACTAATGGGAACACCGAACTCGTCCCTCTGAAAATTACACCTCTGACCCCTGCATTACAAGGTCAGACTCTCAGCACTGCATCTTGGGGACCTTCACACTTTGTATTAAAAGTAGTGGAGACACAGGCACCAAAATCATAAATATTCATTAGTCTACACTCAAGTATTTGAATAATTTTGATAAACATATTAGACAATGTGATGGGCTGACATGAGGTTTGCACTAGATTATTGGTATATATATATATATACATACATACACAGTGTGCATGTATGTATATATATATATATATATATATATATATATATATATATATATATATATATATATATATATATATACATACACAGTGTGCATTAACATTAACAAAATGCATTAATTTGTATATCATTTATATTGTTTTTATTTTATGTTTACTTTAAAAAATGTGCTAATCAGATTTGCACTATATTATTAGTTCATTTCCAAATCTAAACACTTTAGTAATAGCATTATAAATAAAAATATACAAAATCACTTGCATAATTGGCCTCTTTCATGCAACAAACACCATGTAAAAGAATTCTTATGCAAATTGTTGGATTTTGCATTCAAGAGTTTACACTGAAATTTGCATTTGCAACAACTTATGCAAGAAAGTGTTATGCAAGAACAATTTGTATTTAGAAATGTATTCTGCTCAATTTTCAAGAGCAAGACCAATGAGCAGCGGGTTTTCAACAAAAGACAAAGTTCACTGTCATTTGAGGTCGCAGTCGTTCTTTTTGACCAATTCAAGTGCTGAATGAACTTTCAAAAAACATCCTTTGATAACTTCATCCCTACATCTGCCGCCGTGTCAGAAATGACCTTTTGCTGTAGTGGTAACATTTTCATTTTTCAATACGAGAGATTCGGGGTTTGACAACCGCAACGATGACTCAGTAAAACATTAAAAAGAACAAATTCAGTGCCAGATCGCCTCTCATCAGCACATGCTAATGAAGCTCCTCAAGCTGCTCCGGCTCAGCCATTAGAGGAGCATTAGCAGGTGCGGACTACACCAGCTCGAGGGGCTCGGACCTCCAATTTTAGACTTAAAGCCACAAAAAAGTATTTCAATAGCATAACAAAAATTAACATGAACTTGAGAATGTCTTCAGCGCCAAAAAGCATCTTGTGCTTTGATATTCATTTTACATCATACTGTTTCTTTCTTTTACCTAGTTTAAAATGCTTAAACTTTCAGGATAACTCACAATGTGAATATCAGATTGTCTGTAGTCTCAGACTTTTGGACCTGCACTGAAAAAACTGTAACACTTTACAATACGGTTCCATTAGTTCACGTTAGTCAACATAAACTGACAATGAAAAATAATTCTAAAGCATTTATTAATCTTATTTACATGTTAATTTCAACATTTACTAATACATTCAAATTAAAAGTTGTATCTGTTAATATTATTTAATTGATTTGAGCTAACAAGACCCACCTTAAAGTCCCCCTGTGGTGAAAATCCAGCTTTTAATGTTGTTTATGTGTCTATGTGGTGTTTTTAATACGCTTTAAGACAAACCATGTGTAAGTTCATAAGTCGACAGCATTGCTGAGTGTTTTCTCCTTAAAACTGCAGTGAACCAAAGGCAGTCTCAAAAAAACGCTTGTCACAAACGACCTTGTAACCAATCAGATCAACGTGTGATCGTCAACCAGTGGATCTCTGAGCTGAGTGCGTGAGTGAGTGGAGGCGGGGCTCATTTGCATATTCATAGAACAAGCTATTTTAAGGCATGAAGACATTTTTTTAAAGGAAGAAAAATTAAATACGTCATTTTGGGGATCAAAGATAAACTACTAAACTACAGGAGAACTTTAAAGGTAGGGAAGGCAATTTCGGAAAGGCTAAAAGATCATGAAAGCCACGCCTCCTTCAAAACACATGATCTCCCAGAGCCAGAACAGAGTCTGCAAAGCGTCACGAGAGACGGCGTTAAACTACCTCATGTCTCAAAGCATATAACATGATGAACGTAAACAGCGTAGAGCTCTGACCTGTACCACCTGACTAATGCAGATTCATTTCTGCATTGATAGTGTTGACATAGAAACCTATAGTGATGATAATGATCGAAAGTTAATAGTGTTGACATAGTGTTGAGTAGAACGTCACAGCTTGCCATATCTTAATTACAGTAATTACAGCATGAATGCAGCATAAGCTCATTGTTTTGGTTCAGGTGAAACTGTAAAATGCGGCTGCTGGTTTTTTTTCGTCCAATTGGATGAACTTTTTTAGCTCCCTTTTTTAGATTTAAGTACATGTTTTAATATTTAGACCACTTCTATTATTGATTGCTATCAGGATGTGAAGAGAGTTTCCACCAGAATAAGAAAAAGTGTTTATGAAAAACATTGCCTAACATAAGAATGATTGAAAAAATTAGTTTAAAAGACCCAGAACCCCCTGAACGACATCCCACACTGTGCATTAGAAACATGCCACCGTAAATAACACCAATTCTTGAAACACAACAAACATGGACACGAGCCGCGGCGACAACTGGCCTCTGCGTCTAAGAGGACACCGCTGCCAAAATTGATTATTTTCCTCTCTTTTTTTTTTGTCATTTTCACCTGGGTGCTTCACAAAACTGTAATCATTGGCAGGCCCCCCTGTGCCCTTCTCAAACGGCGTCTGGTGCTCAGTGAACCGTCAGGAGAAGCCCGTGAGCCCTCATCACCTCCTGCTCCAACACACAGCTGCTCAAGAGAGACGAAGTGGACCAGAAAGATGCAGTTGGAACGAACGCAGCGGCCTTGTCCTTTATGGCTCATAAATTGTCTTTCAGAGCGGCGGCGTTGAGCTATTGATCTGAGAAAGACTAACACACCCCTCCATTCGCTCCATTGCAAAACGGCCAGCAGATTTTGAAAATACACAACTCAAAAGGTCCTCCCTTCTTTCCTCCAACGCTGGCCCTGACTCCACCCATTCGAAGAACATGGACGCGCAATCATGCAACTGCAAAACTCAGATGCGCAAGATTGCACTGACTCTCTCTCTCTCTCTCTCTCTCTCTCTCTCTCTCTCTCTGTACCGGGGCGACTTGCACTTACTGTGACTGGGTCACGAGCTTTGAGTATGCGCACGAAGGGGACACACGCGCGAGGGGGAGGGGGGGATGGTACGACCATTTGATTGACGCACTTACTGTCCAATGATTCTAGGTGGTCTTGGAAATGATTGGCTGCAGTTTTTCGAGTCCTGCCCGTTCCACAGATGATTAAACTGCTTAATTTTCATTTAAGTGCTTTAACTCAGTGGCTGTAAGTGGGTTAGGAATAGGATTTCAAGTGATTTTGAAAAAATGGTCAAAAAAGAAAATCACATACCCCACCTTTAATGTAATTTTTGTGCTGAGTTTTCAGTAAATTCAAATTTGAAGTGTAAAAGTCACAGGCTTGATTCAAAGTTACTCTTTGATTGCACATCACTCTTAGAAAAAAGGTTATATAGTCTATGTAGAACATATGGTTCTTGACACAAAGACGGTCGCGAGTGAAATGACTTGCCTTAAAGGGAAAAGCGCTTTGGATAAAGACATCTTACAAATGCATGAATTTACAAAGTTTCTTGGGATAATCAGTATGCAAGAAATAATAATATTGAATAAATCCATCATTTTTATATTAAATTAAATTTGGCTAATCCAATCAGTTTCATTAATTAAAAAAAAGCATGAAATCAAATTGTGTTTATAGAACAAATATCCTTTCTACACAGCAGTATTTTTGTCTTGTCTTCCAGGTTAAAATATTCTTATCATTAAATTAATGACATTATATATAAACATAATGATTATATCTATAAGCATAAGCATATTTTGTCTCACTGCACTCTTTTAAAACGTGTTTATACTGAAATGAACACTTTCAGTGCAGTAAGAAAAAGTCTTAACATCTGCAGTGTTGCTTCTCAAGTGAATTGACCTTGTTTGAAGTATTTTTACATACTTAAACAAGTTTTAAAAAGCCAAATTAAAAAGTGTATTACATTCAAAAACTTTTTATTACACTATTTGATCTCATATTATGTAAATATTTCTTTTTAATTATAGAAATTATTTATGTTTAGACATTTAGTACTGATAGAAATATTAAAGGATGGATGACGTTTGAATGATTAGCTCTGTTCACATCTTTTGGGCAGTGCTTCAGGGTCAAGTGAAAGAATGACGGGGCAAACTCTGAGAGGGAACGCTGGCAGGGCTTTTCTATATGTGTAATGAGACGCCCGTGGAGTGTCAGTCAGTCGGCTGGAGTAGCGAAGCATCAGTCAGAGGAGCCTGAGCGAATCACCCGAGGTGTCAGGCAGGTTAAGTGCAACAGTCCAGTGTATATCTCCCATCAAGAGTCGCAAATCTTCACACATTGACTGAGATTAAATCAAAGCCTGTGTTCCCCTAAGCAACCAGAGCCGTTTATGACTCGCAGATCTGCCTGCGCTGTTGGGTTCCTGATGATCTGCCCTTTAACTCCCAGAGGACAGCTCCGGAAAACAGAAGTCAGTATAGAACACATTAAACGCGATAGTGCACAATATTTTAAACAGTTTAACCAGCTATTCACATTAAAGTTGTACTCCATCCATCCATCCATCCATCCATCCAATCCATCCATCCAATCATCCATCCAATCCATCCATCCATCCATCCATCCAATCCATCCAATCCAATCCAATCCAATCCATCCATCCATCCAATCATCCAATCCAATCATTCATCCATCCATCCATCCATCCAATCATCCAATCCAATCATCCATCCATCCAATCATCCATCCAATCATCCATCCATCCATCCATCCAATCCAATCCAATCCATCCATCCATCCATCCATCCATCCATCCATCCATCCATCCATCCAATCCAATCATCCATTCATCCATCCATCCATCCATCCATCCATCCATCCATCCATCCAATCATCCATCCAATCCATCCATCCATCCATCCATCCAATCCAATCCAATCCAATCCATCCATCCATCCATCCATCCATCCAATCATCAAATCCAATCATCCATCCATCCATCCATCCATCCAATCCATCCAATCATCCATCCATCCATCCATCCATCCATCCATCCATCCAATCATCTATCCAATCATCCATCCATCCTTCCATCCAATCCATCCATCCAATCATCCATCCATCCATCCATCCAATCCATCCAATCATCCATCCAATCATCCATCCATCCATCCATCCACCCATCCAATCATCCACCTATCCATCCATCCAATCATCCATCCAATCCATCCATCCAATCCAATCCATCCATCCATCCATCCATCCATCCAATCATCCAATCATCCAATCCATCCATCCAATCCAATCCATCCATCCATCCATCCATCCATCCATCCATCCATCCATCCATCCATCCATCCAATCCAATAATCCATCCATCCATCCAATCCATCCAATCCATCCATCCATCCATCCATCCATCCATCCAATCATCCAATCCATCCATCCACCCAATCCATCCATCCATCCATCCATCCAATCATCCAATCCATCCATCCATCCATCCATCCAATCATCCAATCATCCATCCATCCATCCATCCATCCATCCATCCAATCCATCCATCCATCCGATCCAATCCATCCATCCATCCATCCATCCATCCAATCCATCCATCCATCCAATCCATCCATCCATCCATCCATCCATCCAATCATCCATCCATCCATCCATCCATCCATCCATCCATCCATCCATCCAATCCATCCAATCATCCATCCAATCATCCATCCATCCATCCATCCATCCATCAGTTTGGGGTCATTTTTTTAAAGTTTTTGAAAGAATTCTCTAAGAATTATCTGATCGAAAATGCAGTAAAAACAGTACAAGTGTGAAATATTATTATCATTTAAAACAGCTGTTTTCTACGTGAATATATTGTAAAATGTCATTTATTCCTGTGATCAAAGCTGAATTTTCAGCATCATTACTCCAGTCTTCAGTGTCACATGATCCTTCAGAAACCATGATGATTTGCTGCTCAAGAAACATATCTGATTATTATCAATGTTCAAAACTGCTTGATATTTTTGTGGAAACTATGATGCTTTTTTTCAGGATTCTTTGATGAATAGAAAGTTCTGCATTAATTTAAAAGAGAAAAGTTTTGTAACATTTTAAATGTATTAACGTTTGCTCAATTTAATGTGTCCTTGCTGTATAACAGGCTTTTTAAACATGTTTAAAAACTTTCCTACAAGACCTTGTTAAGTTTGTCTTTTAAATTTAAATCAGTACACTCAAATTTTTTTTTCGATTTACGATTTTAATTAACAGTAAAATTCCATCAAATAGAATTGAATCATCCTTACATATTATGAATTGAGAATTTTAAATAAGCAAAAAACAGAGCTTAACATTTGTTTTAATTAAACAACTTAATTTTAAAATATATTAAAACATTGGGTTTTTTTTTTATTTATGAATATGAATCACATAAATAAATGGTCCATTCCATTGTTCCATTAAGATCACAACAAAATATTTTAATATATTTTTTTTTAATAATATAAATAGTATGTAAGGATTATTCCAGTCAATTTGATGGAATTTTACTATTAATTGAAATGTGAAAATCTTGAAAAAAGGCTCAAATTCTTTTTTTTTTTCATTGGCGTTTCATTCTCACACCAGGTGCAATGTGACGTGACGCAATAAAAGGCGTGTTTTCTATGTCAATCATATTTGTTGTTGTAACCAGCGATAGAGAGAAAGAGACTCCGCCCACACGCTGTTCTGATTGGCTGTGATTGATGTCGCCTCTAGTGTGGACAGACAAATTGCTTGTCGCTGGAATCCAAAGGTGTCGCGTCTGGTTAGGACTCGGTGTTAGTGGATTCCCCTGTTTGTGTGTGCATGTCTTTTTGTTTGTTTGCACGTGATTGGTGTAAGTGGTTTCCGGGGAGAAGTCTTGATTAGATTACGCCGTTAGCCTTGTAAGTAATCTCAAAGAGCCGGCTACTCTGTTATTGGGGAGTGTGTTCATAACCGTATTTAACCTGTGTGTAAATTGCTATCCTGATGATTGGACTACGTTCAATAAGTTGAGGCATCTCTGATGAATCATCCGACGCCCATCTCTAGATACTTCTAATTCAATCCAGGTGTGACCGTCTCCTCCCAGAGCGACATCCCTCGTCCCGTCTGACTCTTCCACACGTCTTAATTACTACATTCAACTTCTTATTCGTATAATCATTCAGACCAGATGTTTTTTTCTCCATACAGTCGTAATGAGTTGCTAATTAAACGTTACCCAAAGGATCTCTCCCCTGGAGGACCAAATGAGCCCGTCAACAATCAGACGAGACCGGCCCTTATCACAGGAAGTGCCAGCAGGACCTCTGAGGTGGGCCTTACCCACAATCCCCGGTGGGAACGTGCCATCCTGATTTAATCAGCTGATGTACTCTCAGTTCCCTGCCTGTCTTTGTTCCTTGTTGCTTCTTTTCCCAGCGAGTTACTGACAGGAAAGTGAGAAAGAACGACTACAGAAACGTGTCTGTCTCTTTTCAGAACAAAGATAAACGGTAACACTTTACAATAAGGTTTGTTAGTTAACAAGTTAACTACATTAGTTAACGAACTAATAATGAACTGCACGTAAACAGCAGTTATTCATCTTTGTTAATGTTAATTTCAACATTTACTAATACTTTATTAAAATCTTTTTAACATTAGTTAATGCACTGTGAACTAACATGAACTACCAATGAACAGCTGTATTTTTATTAACTAACGTTAACAAAGATGAACAAATACAGTAACAAATGGATTGCTCATGGTTAGTTCATGTTAATACATTAACTATTGTAAAGTCTTACCGTTTATCTTTGTTTTTACCTTTTATTTTATTTTATATCATTCTAAATGATGAAACTCTAATCTTGATGTCATTTTGGTGCATTTTTATATTTTTATCACATTTACATTACAGTAATTGTTTTACAGTAATTACATTACATTAATAAGAATTGGAAGTGGGGAAAGTGTTTTAACAGTGGTTAAAAAAAATTGCCTATATATACATAGTGTATACACACACACACACACACACACACACACACGTATATACTATATATATATATATACATCTCCATTTAACATATTTCACCACAGTTTTTACCTCAACATCAGCTCGGAAAATGCAAAAGAAAGTCCACAGATTCTGTCTAGGCCTAGTGAAATGTGACCGGCCATGTTCTCGACAGCTTTCGTAAGATTCAGCCGAACACAAGGACATGAAGAGAGCAGCTCACTGACCCAGAAAGGCCAGAGTCCAGACACACTGCACTGGATGTCCTGGTTTAATTAGCAAACTGAAGTTTATTAGCATCATGGAGATAAAGAGCCACATGGGCCAATTAGGACATTTGTTAACCAGCAGAATTTAAGAGGGAGCGCTGTGATAAAAAAAAAAAGCTTTGTGAATTTACATTGATTGTTTATATATGTACACACTCATCTGCCACTTTATTAAGTACACCTGTTCAACTGTGTGTTCAAGCAAATATCTAATTAGCCAATCATAGGGCAGCAAATCAATGCATTTCGGCATGTAGACATGGTCAAGACGATCTGCTGAAGGTCAAACTGAGCATCAGAAAGGGGAAGAAAGCTGATTTCAGAGACTTTGACTGTGGCATGGTTGTTGGTCTGAGTATTTCAGAAACTGCTGATCTACTGGGAGTTTCACACACAACCATCTCTAGAGTTTACAGAGAATGGACAAAAAAAGATGAAATATCCAGTGAGCGGCGGTTCTGTGAGTGAAAATGCCTTGTTGATGCCGGAGGTCAGAGGAGAATGACCACACTGTAAAAAATGATCGTGATTTTTAAGGTAAAAGACTGCAAAAATGCTACAATTGGTTAACAGAATGTTTTTATACGGTGAATAACTGTGATGGAACTAACAGTGCATTTACATTACAGTAAAATATCGTTAGATTTACAGTTTTTGGAAGTGAAAAAGAACAAGTCATTGTATAATTCACAGTGAAAAACCGTAAATTGACATTCCCACAATTCCCTGCATGACACTTCACATTTGATGTCTTTTTGTTGAAATTACTACGCTTCTTCATAGTTTCTTTTTCTAATCAGTTATGTACATTAGGGTTTTATGTTACATTTAATGTTGTTAAATGAATGCTTATTGCATTTTTTTAAATTTCATGTGCTACCATGACGGGTGTGAATGACACTGTGCAGCTTCTCTATATTAGCATTGACTTTCTCATCTTGTGGAAAAACTGCTTATGATGAACTTCTAGCTGATAGAAAGGCAACAGTAACTCAAGTAACCACAGAAGAGCGTCTCTGAACACACAACACATCAAACGTTGAAGCGGATGAACTACAATATCAGAAGACACACACCAGTGACACTCCTGTCAGATGAGAACAGAAACTGAGGCTACGATTCACACGGACTCACCGAAACTGGACAATAGAGGATTGGAGAAACGTCGCCTGGTCTGATGAGTGTCGATTTCTGCTGAGACATTCAGACGGAGAGTCAGAATTTGGCGTGAACAACATGAAAATATAGATCATCCTGCCTTGTATCAGCGGTTCAGGCGGCTGGTGCTTTAATGGTGTGTTATATGTTTCCTCGGCACACTTTGTGCCTCTTAGTATCAATTGAGCATCGATTAAACACCACGGTCGACCTGAGTGTTGCTGTTGATCATGTTCTTCTCTTTATGAGCATCTTCTGATGGATACTTCCAGTAGGATAACACACATGTCAAAGCTCAAATCATCTCAGACTGGTGTCTTGATCATGACAGTGAGTTCACTAAACTCAACCGGCCGGTGTGTGTGTGTGTGTGTTATGATACGCAGTGCTAATGTATCAGCAGAACTTAACAGTATTAGCTTACCCAATGCTATTTTCATCTTGAAATGGATCCAAATTAAAGAACTGACGCATTTCTCGGCATGAGGATTATGCGATTGACGCTGAGTTGTAAAAAGTCCTAGAAAAATATAGCAGTAAAAACAAATGACACATCAAACTGTGAGCTGTAGTTGAGTCACCCTGCGATTCTAAAAACAGCTTCTCTTGAGGATTGATTCTGGAGCAAACGCCACCGACGCCACCATTCACGTTAGTGGCAGTGTGGCACCCCTTCATTTTTTAAATTATATTTAATTCATTTAATTATCTTTATAGTCACCGATACGTCTTGTGGAAAACACAAGCTCCTATCCTAATGAGGGCATGTTCCTCATCCGGTGTGTCTGTCAGCATTAAATATACTTTATTATGGCTTTAGATTCAGATTGATTTAGACTTCCAGCCTCCCCAGCGACAGAAAGTCATTCTGGGATACTGATGGAAGTGTCAACATGAACTACATGAAAGAGAAGTAATCAACAACAGCAGTCAGACGGATGAGGAATATAACAGATGCGTCAGTGCCATAGGGATCGGTGATGTGGCTAAAAAATCTACATATTTTTCATTCTTTTGATTAATATATATATATATATATATATATATATATATATATATATATATATATATATATATATATATATATATATATATATATATATATATATATATATATATATTACAAATTGTTATTTAAAATAAATAACTGTAAAATGATTTAAATGTTATTAAATATGTAACAATTGATATATTTAATTATATTATATTCATTAAAAAATTATATATATATATATATATATATATATATATATATATATATATATATATATATATATTTATTTATATATATATAGGCTACATACAGTACTGGTGCCACATCAAAGTTTTTTCCTAACAAAAATAAAATAATAAATCAAATTCTCAAAACGACTGCTCAAATGATAAATCAAATGCTTCAATGCAATTTAAATTAAATTGAATGCACATGTCATTTGAGCAGTCGTTTTGGGGATTTATATCTATATGCGTCTATTTTAAAGAAGAATTTTTGTATAATTTATCATTATATATTGACGATAGATAGATAGATAGATAGATAGATAGATAGATAGATAGATAGATAGATAGATAGATAGATAGATAGATAGATAGATAGATAGATAGATAGATAGATAGATAGATAGATAGATAGATAGATATTAAATAGTTATCTAGTTGAATATTTTTATATATATATATATATATATATATATATATATATATATATTAAATAATTATCTAGTTGAAAATAACTAAATCATGTTTTACCATTCTGTTTTTAACTAAATTAACGTAAAAAATAATATTTAAATACACTAAAATTATGTAAACAAATAATTGAATCAGAGTTTTGAATAGATTCATTGAAATAATAATTGACTCACTGAAATGAATCAAACTCGCAAACTTTAAAATCACAAATATCATTTGAATATTCAATATATGTGCCAGTCCTCGTCCTGTAGACTCTGGCATAAGCAGATAACACTGGATCCTGGAGTTGGAGAGCTGATGGTTAGTAGAACAGACAACGCTTGATGCTGGAGATGGAGGAGGAGAGCTGGACGACTCCACAGAGACTGCTCATCCGTTTCTCTTACACCACTACACTAGGAAAGCCACTCTTGCTCTGTGTGTGAGTGATTGGATGTGAGAGGAGTCTAGGCCCACTCTCAGCGCATGCACACACACCAGAGCTAATTAAACCCACTGATCTGTGAACCAGACCCACCATCTCCTCCCCGCGGACACGCCGAGCCAGCCATACCGCACCGTGGACAACAGCAAACTTTGTCCTGAGATAGTTTTTCTGCACAGCAATGCTTCTCAAACTTTTTCAGGTGGTGGTTAAAAAAAAACAACAACAAAAAACGCCTGCAGCTACTGCAAAACAAACTGAAGAAATGAGCCTGAGAAACACTTTATAGAACAGAAACACTTTCACTGACTGATGTTAAGATAACACAATCAGATAGTGTCCTACTGTTAGAAATATTATTAAAACACTATAAAGAGATACATAAAAGAAAAAATAGTAATACTAAATAAAACATACAAACAAATTAATCTAACTTTTTAATACACTATTTAAATATTAATTAAATAATAATTTATTTATTAAATAATAGAAAATAATGAACTAATTTATTAATAATAATATTAATTAATAATAATTATATATATATATGTAATTAATAGTATAATTACTAATAAGAAAACATTTTAATATATTTTTTAAATATAATTTTAATATTTTATAACAATCAGAGAGAGTTGTGTGTGTGTGTAAATTAAATTATATTATATTATTTGCTTATTTATTTATTTAATTATATATACACTCACCTAAAGGATTATTAGGAACACCTGTTCAATTTCTCATTAATGCAATTATCTAATCAACCAATCACATGGCAGTTGCTTCAATGCATTTAGGGGTGTGGTCCTGGTCAAGACAATCTCCTGAACTCCAAACTGAATGTCAGAATGGGAAAGAAAGGTGATTTAAGCAATTTTGAGCGTGGCATGGTTGTTGGTGCCAGACGGGCCGGTCTGAGTATTTCACAATCTGCTCAGTTACTGGGATTTTCACGCACAACCATTTCTAGGGTTTACAAAGAATGGTGTGAAAAGGGAAAAACATCCAGTATGCGGCAGTCCTGTGGGCGAAAATGCCTTGTTGATGCTAGAGGTCAGAGGAGAATGAGCCGACTGATTCAAGCTGATAGAAGAGCAACTTTGACTGAAATAACCACTCGTTACAACCGAGGTATGCAGCAAAGCATTTGTGAAGCCACAACACGCACAACCTTGAGGCGGATGGGCTACAACAGCAGAAGACCCCACCGGGTGCCACTCATCTCCACTACAAATAGGAAAAAGAGGCTACAATTTCCAAGAGCTCACCAAAATTGGACAGTTGAAGACTGGAAAAATATTGCGTGGTCTGATGAGTCTCGATTTCTGTTGAGACATTCAGATGTAGAGTCAGAATTTGGCATAAACAGAATGAGAACATGGATCCATCATGCCTTGTTACCACTGTGCAGGCTGGTGGTGGTGGTGTAATGGTGTGGGGGATTTTTTCTTGGCACACTTTAGGCCCCTTAGTGCCAATTGGGCATCGTTTAAATGCCATGGCCTACCTGAGCATTGTTTCTGACCATGTCCATCCCTTTATGGCCACCATGTACCCATCCTCTGATGGCTACTTCCAGCAAGATAATGCACCATGTCACAAAGCTCGAATCATTTCAAATTGGTTTCGTGAACATGACAATGAGTTCACTGTACTAAAATGACCCCCACAGTCACCAGATCTCAACCCAATAGAGCATCTTTGGGATGTGGTGGAACGGGAGCTTCGTGCCCTGGATGTGCATCCCACAAATCTCCATCAACTGCAAGATGCTATCCTATCAATATGGGCCAACATTTCTAAAGAATGCTTTCAGCACCTTGTTGAATCAATGCCACGTAGAATTAAGGCAGTTCTGAAGGCGAAAGGGGGTCAAACACAGTATATATATATATATATATATATATATATATATATTTTTTTTTTTTTTTTTTTTTTTTTTATCAATCCATTGACAGGGACACAAGGAAAAGCAAATATCAAAATGGCAAAAAAAAAAAAAAAAAAAAAAATCATCTAATTCATTGTTCCAGCCATCACTGATTTGTTCTGTCATTACTAAATTTATAACAACAGAAAAGGCCGTCGGGTCTATTTACCTAGAGTAATTCGAGACCCTCATCACATTTGGTCACGATATTTACGTTATCATGCCTTCATTGTTTCCCCGCGCTGATTCTGAGTTAGCTAGTTTGTTGATTCTCTTATTTCCCCACAGACTCCTTTAGTTTAGCAGAGCCCGTTATATGATTCACAGTCAATTAGACTCAACGCAGTGCACAATGCTGAGGAGAAAATACCGTTTTACAGATAATTTGCAACAGTGCTGCTGTTTGCTGAAGTTTGTCTCTCAAGATGACTTATTATTGAGTTATCATTAAAAACAGAAATCCCAGCGCAAGCGAGCCACCAGAATGCAGCTTATATAACAGACTGCTACTTGTGAAACCCAAGCATGTGTGGGTGGCTTATAGTCAAGTGCAAACATTTTGGCCTTGAGAGGGGCATCTGCCAGTGATGAGGCATTACTGACGCCTCCACCGTTCCCTGCGCAGGCTGGCAGCCAGAACCCGTCAGAACCAGTCAGAACCAGCCAGAACCCGCCAGAACGATGCTTGGCTCGAGCGGGAACGCGTTCCTCCATCTGTCCACCCCGTACATCTCCCACATCCCTCATGGAAACACACTCCATGCTGCCATCGCCACCGTCCACTGCTGAGCGCGCGTCAATGACCAACCGATGCTCGCTTAGTGAACCAACCAACCATTGATAAAAACGGTTTGCTAATGAAACAGTCAAACTGTTTTGCAGATCAGAACTGTTTATGCAGATTTTGTGTTTGCACAGAATACCTGCATGAGACATACCTCAATGTTTGTAAGAATCGTTATTGAAAGCTCAATTTTAAGTTAAGCACTAAAATGACTAAAACTGAAATAAAAGTAAAGCATTTTATATGCATACAAATATATAAATAATTAATAAAACAAATTAAATAAAAAATAAATGAATCGTTAAAGAATATATAATAAAAATACAAATACAGTATATTAAAAAAAATTGTAAGTAGTGAATGAATGAAAATAAAATAACTTTAATAGCAGAATTTACGTATGTGCAGTAATCATGATTATAGATTATTCGTAAGACAGTTTTATCACCACACAAAAACTGTCTGGTTTTAATACGCAGTTTATTGTGTTTGCTTCTTATCAACAACTTGATCTTCTTCATAAAGTTGCTTATAAACCTTATTTCCAGAACAGTTGCATATTTGACCTTGCAGGTCCGTTGGCCTCGTAACTCGACAAGTTCATCTAATAGCAGTCAATATCAGCTACTGTTCAACGCAAACTCTTAAACATCAGAGTCTGAAATGCCTTCAAACGCAGCATCAACTGAACTGGAACAAATAAAATACACTAATTAAATAAACTTAATTCAAACAAAAAGCAATGCATGCATAAATAGAGATGTTTGTAACAAAATGCCATGGGACGATGCATTTGATAAGTAGCAGTTACCTGAAAAAAGACAAACCAGCCGCTAAACTTTCTTCTAAACATCATCTATTACGTTCTGTTTAATTGCAATCTAGCCTTTTTAAAGTCCCCTGTTATACTATTTTACAGCAGTTGATTGTAAATCTACAACAGATTTATGTGCATCCAAGGTCAAAAAACACTTAATTTCCTCATGCATTGCAGCATCAGCTCTTTCCTCACAGTGTCTGAAACGGTTTGATAAAGGATTCAGTCTCTCTAAACTCCTCCTTTCCGAGAGCCTGCTCTGCTCTGATTGGTCGGACGGCCCAGTCTGTTGTGATTGGTCGAGCACTTACAGCACGTGTCTGAAACCAAACGCCCATTACTATATCTGATATTCCAACCCGATCTCACGGCAATTCGTACGAATTCTGCGAGGTGGCTAATTCGTACGAATTCACACGACCTCACTCGTACGAATTAGTACGATTTGGGCAAAATCGTACATATTTTACGAGTTGGCCAATTTGTATGAATTCGTACGAATGACCTACCCCTGACCCCACCCCTAAACCTACCCATCACGTGGGTTTAGACAAATTGTACGAATTCGTACGAGTGAGGTCGTACTAATTCGTACGAATTAGCCACTTTTTAATCACTCGTACGAATTCGTACGAATTGGTCGTGAGATAGCGTTGGATATTCAGCTCTTTCTCAACACTTGTTACACAGTGATACAAACAGTAACGGTGGCGTAGGTTTTACCGTATCAATCTCATCCTTTGTAAGTGCATCGAACAACACGAACCAAACTCTTCCAGTCTCAGATACAACTAGTGTTTGAAGGCGGGGCAAAGCCGACACTGTTCACGAGCAGCCAATCAAGACCATAGGCTGGCATTATGCAAATTAGCCACAAACCTACGTCGGTTCAGCAGGAAGTGAGACTGGCATTACTGACGACTCGTTTCAGGCAGAATCGATCCTTTCTTTTGAGAGACAATAACTCGATTTATCTGCACTTTTGATCTTTGAAACTTCTACATTCACAAATCCTTCCATGAAAGGGAAAAGCATAACTCAGCTATAGCTATTGCACCATTTCTGGTGGCAGGAAAACGATCCCATCTTGGCAGGTGCGTCGCGGTGAGCGGGTGCAATCTGAGCCAAGCAAAAGTGGGTTTAGTGTTTAACCTGATCATGAAGCATCTTCCCACTTCATCAGAAAGAATAAGTAATTGGCCCATTGCTTAAAGGGCCGGGATTCGCTCCCACCCACCTTCAATTTACCTTTTCAAGCCTTTCCAAGTCGGAGCTCTAAAAGCCTGTCAATCTCGATAAATCTTCTCCTATCATCTTTGTCCCCAGCTACGAGTGGAAGATGGATGAAGACAGAAGGGGAAAATACGGCAAATGGGCAAAATGAGCATTTCACACACTACGTGCTAAATGAGATGCTAATGCACAGTCCTGGCTTTGACAGGCCAAACTGTTTACTGTTTTCATTATGCTGATACTCGTAATTGATTAATTACTGTAGTTGAGCGAATTAGAAAGCCACCTCTCTCCCGGCGCTGCGGTCGGACCGGTTGAGGGTTTGGGTTGATGGAGGGCCAGTATGCAAACTCACGCGTCTGTGTCTTCATCTGTGGTTTCGCTCTCAACCTTTCCATTCGGATTGGATCATGAATAACAGACAAACCGCAGTTGCTGTCAGAGTGTGATGCAACTATTAAAACAATTAACTTATTAGGAGCTCATTTAGGGCTGTAATTGGCAACATGGCCACTCATTTGAATGAATAAATGCATGGTTTTAGCGTCCTTTCAAGCACGCCATCTTTTTATTAACCTGGAAGCCTAATGGAACCATGCATTCTCTTTCCACACTGTGTAAAACAGTGAGATTTGCATGTGTTTGTCTCATAACTACACGATTATGCGTGAAAAAAGCCTGTTTCTGCATTGACATTCAAAAGTAGCCATTGCAAAGAAGCGTCAAATTCTTTTTTCTTTGCAAGCAACACAAAAAATCACAATAAAAATGTAATGAATAAAAAATAAAAAAAATAAAAAAAATTAAGACCATAAAAAAGTATACAAATACAATAAAACAATAATAAATCAACAAAATAGTTGAATAAAAAAATTATAAAAGTAATAAAATAAAAATGAACAATAACAAAATAATAAAAATAACAACAAAAATAATTTAAATTATTCCAGATAATTCAGATCACTGAAAATAACCAGTGGTACATCACCATCTTGAAAATGACCTTTCGCATTGAAGTGGGATTGATCAATCTGGGATCGATCTTTCAGTTATTTCCAACTAAGAGTAAGACAAAAGTTGAGAGTTGTCTGAAACAAAGCATTAGATGAAGCAAAAGATGACAGGCCACGACAAATGCAAAACCTCCTTTGCTGAAATACGTAAATATGGTGGTTCAATTATCCTAACGATTGAGCAAACCCGAAAGGAAAAGCTGCACTGATCCGATCGGATTCGGTTGGAATAGAGTTTCTCTTCTGTGACATCTTACAAACTCCATACATAAGTACAGATCCTTACATCTTAATGCTCTCAAACAGCCATCCATTCCAGCAGCGAACGCTATCAGCGACCGGGAGCGCCCTCCAAAACGCAGTAATGAAAATGTTCCATACATTACAGATGATAAGCACAGGGATCCATTACTGGCCGATTCTGTGAAATGATAGCTGAAAAAGGTGAACGCGGTTTTCTGTCACCCCATGCAGCAGAAGTCCCAGTTCCTGTCATAAAAACACTAATGCTAATTTGCTGGCTTGGATTTCATCTTCTTTAAGCTGCATATGTCTGTCTGTTTGATGATTAATTTATGTTAATAATGGAGAAATACTGAGCGCTGGTACGAAAAGTGCTCTGAATACAGACTCGCCCCTCAGATGGAGGCAGATCTGACCTGAATCCACAATCAACTGAGAGCACACACAGATCTACGCCAACACACACCTGCATATCAGACTCATTTAAAGGCTTCTGTCACTCAAACATCGAAATTCGCTCAAAACTGCACATATCAGACTCATTTAAAGGGTTTGTTCACTCAAAAAATGAAAATTCGCTCACTTATTAACATAAAACTGCACATATCAGACATTTACAGGGTTTGTTCACTCAAAAAATTAAAATTTGCTCACTTATAAACATAAAACTGCACACATCAGACTCATTTAAAGGGTTTGTTCACTCAAAAAAATTAAATTCGCTCACTTATAAACACAAAACTGCACATATCAGACTCATTTAAAGGGTTTGTTCACTTAAAACTGGAAATTCGCTCAATTATAAACATAAAACTGTGGAATGATCAACGACAGAAAGAAGAAGGTCGTGAAGGTCAAGTGGGTTTTGAACAACATGAGCACGAGTGAATCATGACTCAGTGTTCATGGATGAGTGAATGATCCCTTTAAGCACCCCAACATATATCTGATGATGTCTGAGGTAAATCCTCCAGCTTTATACGGCTCTGTTTCGGGACCAGCGGGAAAAAAACCCCCAATGAACTTGAGCTTTAATCTCCCCAGTCCGCCTGCTGTTCAGACGCTGACGAAGAGGAGGCTGAGGAGGAAGAGAAAATGGGCAGAAAGAGGATGAAAGGGATTTTAAAGCAGATGAAAAAGCCAAAGATGGAGTGTGATGGAGGACACCGGACGTGCTTAAAATGGACGGCTATGAGCACAAGGTGTAAAACAACGCATGGATGTTTGGAGCAAGAAATGGGAAAAGTGAAAGAAAATGAGGTGAAAGTGGAGAGGAGGTGTGGATAACAGGGTTGTGCCATAGAGAATTGAACTGAATTGAGATGCCTTTTAAATTACAATTCTATTACTGAATCTGAACTGAGGTGGAAAACAGGATGCAGAATGAACACTTCATTTTTGCCAGAATGCTATTAATATTTTGCCACAAAGTCCTCAAAACAAAGCCAAAAAATATAAAGCGACTTACATAATTATAGAGACAGCTTGACTAATATGTGTTACTGACACTGATGAATGGTGTCATTTGTTGGGTTTCTAAATGACAGCACACAACAACAAAAAAAGCAGAAATCTGAAATAAAATAATTAAAAGTCAGTTATGCGTATCAGTCAGTGGACACATAAAAAAATACAATATTAGTCTATTATTAATGATGGAACTATTTTAGTTTCATCTCAAATAAAAGTCCTCTTCGTGTCATTCCAATTGACCTATGACTAAGCCACGCCCCCAAACGCGATGAGCCAATCACAGTGCGCATAGCTAACCCAATACACTCGGACATTCTCTGCTTGCACATCCATTGAAATGCATTGCAGTTAGTCAGTTTTCATCCGTTGTTATATGTTTTTTTCTTGTCATTTTCAGTTTAAAATGGTCAAACGGTGTGCATGGGGTACTCCGACACTCGGTATCCCGAGAGGCTGGGCGACGGTGTGTATTTCTTACCCTTTCCCAAGCCACATCTCAACCGAGATAAGTGTCTGCTCTGGATAAAGTTATGCGGTAGACCACAACACCAACTAAACCTGGATAAACTAAACAAGAATTAAACAAGGATGTCTACATCTGTTCTAAGTCAACAACGTATTTGAACGTGATCTTTAACATCTCTAACGTAACGTTAGCCTAACATTAGAAAACGTTGACGTTAGCTTCTAGCTGCGTTGTACATCATGTCACTTAGCTTCATTAACATATCTTTAAATAACCGAGATAACAAATGTTAACAATGTTGTGCTGAACGATTGATGTAAATACTGCAGTGCATGATCAATGCTGATCCTCTATCTTGTTGTCTGAGATGGTGATGGCAACGAGATGCGGTTTATCACGTTTACACTGTGACCTGTACATTTTTGCCTGGAGCTGAAGCTTTTCATCGACCTTCTCAACAATAAAATTATTAATATAACCCTCCAATGCATAGTTAATGCCCTTTTGGTGACTTCGAGATGATATATAATCTTTCTGTCAACAAAAATCATCAATATTGCCTCCTGTGAAATGTCTCCGACTGTGACAGCTGCCATAGCGCCCGTCCCCGAATGTTGACTGTGTGTCAGAGTGAGTGGAGGGGGCGTGGCTTAGCCATAGGTCAATTGAAACTCCACTTGAACACCCTCTAGGTCGAGGCCAATTCCATTCGCTTTCACACTCACACTCACACTCACACTCACACTCACACTCACATTCACACTCACACTCACACTCACACTCACACTCACTTACACACTCACACTCACACTCACATTCACATTCACATTCACATTCACATTCACATTCACATTCACACACTCACACTCACTCACTTTCACACTCACACTCACACACTCACTTTCACATCCACATTCACACTCACATTCACATTCACATTCACATTCACACACTCACACTCACTCACTTTCACACTCACACTCACACACTCACTTTCACATCCACATTCACACTCACATTCACATTCACATTCACACTCACATTCACATTCACATTCACATTCACACTCATGAATTCACACCTGCTGAATAAGAAAGGCCTGGAGGCAAAGCAGGCAAACACACCAAACGGCATAATTCTGACCTCATGGTTTTTCCAAACAGAGAAATATTGAGAGGCAGAGAGAAAGAGGGGGGTGAAGCTCTTCCCTTCATCTGTTTGCACACAGTCAGCAGGTTTGGCTTCGGTCTGCAGGGAGCCGATCGATGCTGGTTTCTATAGCCTGAATACTCTCCTCCATCTCTGACACTGAGATAGTGTGATGATGACCAGAGAGAGAGACTTACACACAGCGTCACTGATGCGTCCCAGTGTAGTCCTGAGTTTAAAGCCACATCAGAATAACAAACATTTTCATTTATTTACAACTAGTCAATCATTAAACAAGGAAAGAGCTCTGCGAGAAGAAGCCGTGGCTTTAAATAATGAAGCCAAGTATAAGAAGTCTAAAGACGGGGATAGTTTCGCACGCACTTTTAAACGAATACTGAATTAATTTTTAAAGTGCATTTACATTTCTGTATGTTTGGACGGATATTGAAATGTGCAATATTAACGTATGGACAGCTTATAAAACAAAAATATTTGTATGCATGACGTACAAATGCTTACAAACCTGTTGAAGTAATTTGCATAACAAAACCGCATTACATTTGTTGAACATATGTCATGCATTTACATAATATGCTTTAAAATGGTTTCATTATGTTCCGTGCAATTATTAACCTCTGTTCAGGCTTACTGTACATGTGTTAAATCTTAAAATCAACAGTGTTTCACTTGTTTTTCACATTTGTTGAGCTCGGATGATAATTACATTCATCCATAAAAGAGTGCAAATGATTTTACTGTTATTAGTCCCATCTGGATTTCATTTATAAATAAAGCTGCCATTGTAAAACTATCTTTCTCTGAGTTTGCCCGTCATTTACTGGTAAATGAGAGTCCCGCTATGGCTATTAAACTCACCTGCAGTTTTTGTACTTCAAATGCATTTAAAAAGTAACTATGAATTTACTTTTCAGCATATGTGAGCCAGTTTATTCACCAGGTTTATACGTTCGGCTTCCTAGACGCTTTATACTAATTTGCACTTGATTTTTATTTCAGCCATTTGATGTAGTGATACATTTAGGGGGTGTACTAACTTTTTCCACACAAGAACTGAGCATTTTGGCTTATTTAAGCTGTATTAACCATCACAAAATGCACATAACACACCATAAAACCCCTTATGGGGTGCATCTACTTTTTCACAGCACCATATATATATATGTAACTTAAGTGTTTACATATTGGATGCTGTCAGTATTGTCCATCTAAATATTTCTTCATGAAAACCAATGACAGTCTTAGGAAAAGTTAGACATCAAGGAAGTTTCCATCCCTGATCCTTGACATTCAGGGGAAGATCCGTGGATCTCTAGAGGAGCGATATAAAATTCTTTTGTACTTGCGACTTAATTGAATTTGCTTAATAATGCATGCGCAACTCCGAGAACCTCGAACTGTCAGCGGCATTTTGTGAAGCTTTAATATGTTAAATTGCTGAAAAGCCTTTTTGGACGGGCCTCGTCTGAGAGGTTGCACATGACTTATCTGCTGTCCAGGGAGAGCGAGGGGGGAAAAGCAGTGAGGGAAATGTCAAAAACTGTGAGAGGAACCTGTAAAATGAGAGTGTCATAGTTGCCCTTGAGCAAGGTCCACAACTCGCTCGCTCAGGCGGGACTAAACCGCTAATATGCACTGTGTGAAAATGTAAGTGGCGTAAATCGTATTAGATTAGGCGACCCGCTGAGTGAATAAATGACAGAATAAAACAATGGCTCTCGATGGAAGAGGGCAGTGGGGAGCGTGCCGTTGCCCGGGGCTGAAATAGGCCTCCAGCTGTTTCGATCATCCTCCATGTGCAATCGTCAGCCTCCTGGACCCGAGCCACGTCCAGGTGCATGCATTTCATGCATTTTACTAACTTTTCTGTGTGCAAACTTAGCTAAATGAACACAGCGAGAGCCCCTTATTAGCCTCCTAATATCTTTTTATTTGCCAGCAATTTTGCGGAGGGCCACACGAAACTGCAGCGCTGCAGATCGCGCTCCTGCTCGGCCAGGTGTTGTAGACGTGGCCTATATATCACGGGACGACATGCCATCTAACAATGTGTGTCGTACCCTCTCTATCCCCCCGAGGCTCGTGATCTCCACCAGAAGCTCATCTGTAAAGGCCTATGAAGTCATCGGGTACAAGGAGACGGTCTCGTGGCCGCCGTCCCGACACGGAGGGAGAACTGCACTGGGAATATCATGTGAAGTCGTGCTGGCGTTGGAAAGTGGGGCGAGTTCTGCGGCTCGTGTTCACCTTGAAGCGCTTTAAGTTTGCAAACATTCACGTCAGCCCCCGCAACAGGAGCCCCGGGCTGTTCGTGAACAACTGAGGCAAGCTGGCTAATATATTATTTAGCATTCAGTATGAAATGAGTAAACTTGCTAAATGGGTTTGAAACTGAGAACCAGCTCTTTACGATGTTTAAAAACAGCATCATTTTCATGGCTTACGGTTCCAGTGGTTTCAAAGTAAAATACTCTGGCTGTTTCTGTTTCCAGCGTCGCTACAGAGTCTACAAGGCCACAGCAAGATAAATTATGTGTTGGTTTCAGTTTGAGGTCTGAACTGAATGCGACGAGAGTAAAATAACACAATACATCTTTCTTGTCTAGTTGGCTATACTAATATACAACATAGTTCAGTTGGTGAACATATGACACGTATGAATAAGTCATGAATCCTCAGGTTGAATCAGTCTAATGTGCCGCTGACAATCAGTCAGAGTGATTCAAGTCACGGCTTTTCTGAAGTCTAACTTGAAATTAACTCTTAAAAAGCTTTTGAAACATTTAAAATGTTCAAATGATAAACATAGATAAAAGATGCAGCATTTTGTTACAGTAAATGGTATATATATATATATATATATATATATATATATATATATATATATATATATACACACACATAAAATAATATAAAAAGTATTTTTTTTAATTATATTTAAGTAGTTCAGATCAAATGTTCTTCAAGTACTAAGAATCATAAAATGAAATCCTTATGAATCCTAGAATGGAAATATGTGTTGTTATTGCAAACTCAAACTGTTAAGAATAATTTTCCTTAATTGAATAAAGCTGAAATTAAATATAAATATTAAATAAAAAACATATGTTGCCATGGAAACAAAACAAACCTAATAAAAATTGGTTTAAAAAGTACTGAAAAATAAACAAAAATGTAAATTGAAAATAAACAAATAAAAGGAAATTAAAAAAAAATTATAATAGTACACTGAAAAAAATGGTAACCTAAAATGTACTTCATGTGGTAACATCTATAGATCTTATTAAAAAAAAAAAATGTACATTACTAAATCATTGAACATATTAGTTTACACCAACAAAACAAAATGTAAGATAAAGTAGAACTGGCTCTTTAATGTAACAGTTGCAGGTCATCACACTCTAAATTATGCTGGGTTGTTTTAACCCTTTGGGTCAAAAGTGGACAAACCCAACTGTCAGTTTACATTTTTTTTATTCATTTTTTTAAACCAACGGTTGGGTTTGTCCATTTGACCCAAACATGGGTTGAAACTCAAACATGTTCAGACTGCAGAGAGCGTGTATATAATATATATATAATATTAAACTAATACTGATGGGAATCGGAATACCTGCCGGTAAGGATCGGCTGCGGGCTGTTATTACGTTTCAACATGTGGCATTTAATCAAAGCTTTGGGAAGGACTTTCACTCCTCTTTAATTCCCAAGTCATTTGCAGTCCACTCACTGTCTAACTTCCTAATGACGAGTCTCTTATTTGTAGTCGTTTCAGGAAATTCAATGACCTACTTGCCGGGGTCACGCGCAAAATGAACCAGACAAGCATCTTTGAAGATTATTATAATAGATTCGAGGGGAGAAATCGGGATTGTCTTGAAATTCACTAGCACACGGATCCTCATCTCATTACCCTGTTGCGTGGCAGCCCATATCAAAAGCGTGATAAAAATACACAGCGGATAACATTAGCATTGTATATTTGCAGGCATAATACCCTTTGAAAAGCTCGCTTTTCTCGAGCTAAAAGATACTGGGCGCATCTTTGAAACGCAGACAGAATAACACCGAGCAAACATCCTGTTCTAAATCTCAGACAAATTTGCAAAGAATAACGCACACGCTGATGCCTTTGGATGGCAAATGATTGTGTTGTTGCTGCGTATGCGTTATGAAGGGCCAGACAGTGGCGCAAAAAGTGGGTATGCGCTATAGGGTTAGGGGCGCAGCACCATGGGGGGCGCCAAAGCGATGGTAAAAAAAAAATAAAATAAAAAATTTAGTTTAAAAAATATATATATATATACATTGTATTTTCTATAGGCTATGTAGCTGCTGTTGTGCGTTTCTAAATCATTTCTGCATTTATTAAATGTTATATATAATTTTAGAGGACTAACAGGCTAGAGTAGGCGCCCTCATGGAGAGAGATATATCCAGCTGCAGACCCGCAGCACCACCAGTTTCAGAACCCCAGCGCCAGAACCGGAAGTGAGGGAGGGGCGGAATTACCAGTATTGACAATGACACAAGCATGGTTATTTTTTGCAAGTATTTAAAAATATTTAAAATAGTTGCATCTTTTAAATAATATTTAGGGTATGTTTTTATTACACAGTGAGTCTGTAGGAATACCAGACTTACATTTCACTGCTCGTTGTATGAACTATAACTGGTATGTGACGAGCAAGACAGCGCTCGTGTTGTTTGAAGACGTGAGAGTGCGCGCGCGCGACCGGGGCTCTCTCTTAGGGATGGGCGATACCACACTTTTAGGATTCGATACGATACCGATACTTTTTCTTGCATTTTCATCGATACCGATACCGTTCGTTTCATATTGACAAGTTTTGTCATTAAAAATATTATTACATTTAAGACAAATCACAAGACAAATACAGACCATTTAAACTAAATTTATTATGGTCAATACATAATAAAATTAAATTTTAAATAACATAAATGAATGAAATAAACTAAATTAAATATGAATAATACACATTTCCACTTTTCTTATTTCTCAAAAAATAAATAAAAAAGACCAATCTTGGTAGAAAAAGCTAAAAGGGAAAAAAAAGAAGAAAAAAAACTAATACATCAACACCACGCTTCGTTTTTTGTCTGCCATAATATTATACTCTTGTAACTCTTCTTTCCCTCCGACTCCGACTCCCGCTTTCGTACTGGACTGTGTGTGTGTGTGTAATCGTCGGCTGTGTCGCTCATTCGCTCGTCTCCTGTCACGTGACATGGGCCAGCTCAATACGCCGCCAGGTACAGCCAGGGGTGTCGCGGCACATAGTAATTTAAGGAAGTAATCTAAAACAGCTGAAAGTGATACATACACCCCCAATTATATATATATTTTTAGTTTATATCGATATTTTTTTAAGGAAATCGATGCCAAATGAGTAGCGTGAGCATATCGATCTATCGATACCACAGGATCGATCCGCCCATCCCTACTCTCTCTCTCTCTCTCTCTGCTCGCTAAGCGCCCTGTCATGCGCCTCAGTCATTCTATACATCATTCACCGATCAAAATAGGCTTTGGCGGGACACAAATTTGCTTTGGCGGACGATCTGACGGGTTTTAGAAGATTAAATACAACCTGAAACTAAAAAACAGACCCGACCTCTATTTGAGACCGGCCTTTATTTACCCAAACCTGTCGCCACACCAGGCGTGTAAAAGAGACAATCGTCTATTTGGGACTCGGCTATTATTTGAAGTTTTACGGTACATTTTTATTGTTTCTTTTAAAACAATGTCTTTTAAAACAAATTTTCTCTCTTTTTTAGATTTTTGACATTATTTTACATAAAGAAAAATGCATGCTGCACATGTTCTTGTGAAATAAAGTATATTTTATATAAAATGACCATAAGTTTCAAGCATTATTTTTCACCCTCATGATCAGGAAGTAACTCTCATAATACAATGAAACGGATAACTATATACAATTATATTACACAAAATCAAAGTTTTAAAATGCTTATTGCACTATACCTTAATGTATCATTATAATAAGTATAAAGTATGACGTTTCGTGTGTAATGGCGCTTTTCCACTACACAGTACCAGCTCGCCTCGGCTCGGCTCGACTCGACTCGACTCGACTCGCCTTTGTTTGCTTTTCCACTGTGTAAAAGTTGTACCTGTACCTGCTTTCGGTACTTTTTTTCGTACCACCTCCGGCGAGGTTCTAAGCGAGCTAAGGCGATACTAAAATGTGACGTGAAAACAATGCCGACTGCTGATTGGTCACAGAGAATCTGCGTCATCATTGCACGCGCCAGATGGAGTATCCAGAATAAATAACCCCGCCATTTTTAAATAGTTTGGCCAGAGTTACTAAACTTACTACTATTATTATGGCAACTCGGAAGAATACGCCGTGGTCAAACGAGGAGGTGCAGACTTTCCTTTGTTTGGTTGCCGAAGAGAGGATCCAGCGAGAGCTTGATGGGGCAACGAGGAACGAAAGGCGTCGCTATGACGACCGGGTACTATTTGTGGCGGTACTTTCTGCAATGGAAAACGGAGCGAAAAGCGAGCCGAGTCGAGGCGAGCCAATGCGAGTCGAGTCGAGTCGAGCTGGTACTGGTAATGGAAAAGCGCCATAATAATGCCGTTTCGTGTCTAAGCAAATTACGCTCCAAAACGTTAGGTGGCGTTACTCGGTTTAGAACCCCTCACTTCCGGTCCTGGCGCTGGTGTTAGAACGTAAGCTCCGCCTCTTACTTCCGGTTCTGGCGCTGGGGTTCTGAAACTGGTGGTGCTGCGGGTCTGCAGCTGGATACTATAGCATGGAGAAGGGGGGCGGGGTAATATCGCGAACGGGCGGGGGCGCAGTGAGCGCTGAGCGAGCAGTACGAGTGAATTGTCGTCGAAAAAGATGGATAAAACAAAATGCTTGGGGGCTAAAAATAGAAAAAGAAAGAGGTAAAAGGAGATGGCATGTCAATTGATGCAACAGCAGGTAAATAAGTGCATGGTGAAAGCCAACAGGTAGGATTTAAAGTGTGTCATCCAGGCATGTAGGCTATCTATATAGGCCTATCTGTGGCCATCGGGACTACGGGAGATTCCCGGTGGACCGACGTGCTTTTTCGGCCGATACATCTCATACTTTTTTCTTCTTCTTTTTTTTGTCTTAACGGCCCATAAAACACGTACATCGGCGGCCATTGGTCAAAAAAAAGTCAGCGTTAGTTTTTTTTCTGACACACCGGCCCATGAAACATGTCATCATGTGCTTACATCTTTATAGAAATTAGTACAAAACTAATTCTGAAAGTTTCCTTTATTTTTTCAGTGCATTTGTTTTACAATATATGGCTATTAGCCTACTATCATGGGATTAATATTATAAATATTATTATGCAGTAGTGTAATGTAGACACTAACTAAAAGAGGTTTGAATTTTTCTTTGTTTAATTTGCACCCTGAATATGGGTTGGAGCTTTTAATTTTGAACTTTCAAAGTGCACCAGACTGCTAATTTGCCCCGAACCCCCCTAGAGGAACAGAGGTCCACCTAAATCCTGTGAGAAACACTGGTATTGCTGTTCCAATGGAGCTTATAGTTTTTTTTAGGGGGGTTCATCACGGTGGAGTAGCTAGAGTTTAATTGTATTAATAAATGACAATTTTGCACTTATTTTATCTGTTAGCTCTCACTCGTTCCTACTCACTTATTACATGGCACACTTATTTATTTATTTATCTTTTTTGGGGGGGGGCGCAAAAATAGTTGCTGCATACCCTCTCTGACACTGGGTAGTTGCGCCCCTGGGGCCAGAGGAGACTGAACACTGCGGGGCGAGAGTAGCACCACTCGGGGAAACACACGTTCATGCAAATGAGTTTATCTGAGCGGTCGGAGTCGTGCATTCAAAGGTGTGTTTACCGCTGACAAATTGAAACGCGCAGTTAATAATGTTCTGGTGCGTTCCCAGACAGACGCTCTGTTTTATGGACAGAAACAGCTGGCTTGTCCGCGAGAAAAAGAAAATAAAAACTAGTTGTGAATGTTTTATGAGCGTATATATATCACTGTATGTAGCTATAGTGGTACGACCACTGGAAGTTCATTAAAACACACACATAATCACCTATGATCAGGTGGAAATGATCAATGAGTCTGGAGTTTAGTACAAATCACACTTATATAAATAGGCTATATCATATTTGATACATGGATTTCTAAAGCTTTTAAATGACCAGCTTGATTAAACACATTCCTTCTGTCCCAGGCTTCTTTTTTTAAAACATCCATCTTCAGCTCGTGGTTCACGTGTCTTTTTGCTGTGAAATCTTTAATGATTTTTTTAATAAAGAATAACTTTTATATATTGTTAGTATTTCAAGATGAACACTTACTGGACTGAAGAAACTTCGGTTTACTTGATTATCCATATCAGTTTTCCATGTTTAAAATATGATCATCAAACTTTGTGGTGAGCGTTTATTTGTTCATCTCTTAATCATCATTGTATTGCATTGCATTATATGCTTTAAAACCACAGAGATTTGATCATAAAACTATAATAGCATCTTATTATTATACATATTATTGGCAGATATAGAGTGGCAAAGAATATTTATATGCTATACTGTTATAAAGACCTCATACAAGCTATCAGAATTTCATCACATTTTGTCTATATAAATATCAGCATTTGCACCAAATTGCATATGTTTACTCAATTTCGCCTTCTGAATATTTTTTAGATGTTTTTTTCCTCCATTCTCACTATATCACAAGATATGAGCCATAAAAACCTGATGTATCCAATATGATATTCAACACAAAACACATTTTTCTTAAAGGTTCAATAAACTATTCCATTAAAAAAACTATTATGACTATTATTTCATATCAGTCTCACAGGGTTATGAAGCAGCTATTAGCAGATCATGGAAATGAACTAAAAATCAATACATTTATTTATAGATTAACTCTTTTAAGCGTAAAAACAGAGGCAGCAACATATCAGATGAGTTAATTTATAGCTTTAGTCCCAGTGTTTCCTAGAATTGGGGTTTTTATAGCATCCTTTAGGTCTAATTGGTCTAAACATACTCAATAAATTAGCATATTTTCTGGAATATAAGTTGTTTTTGTCATCCGGAAAGTCAAACCCAAACTGCACAACAAAACACACAATAACAAAAAACAGATGAAAAAAAAACAGTAATAGAGATGCAGTCATTAACTAGCTAATTAGTTTGGAGCGTTACCGCAATTAAGCTATTGAGATGTAGTGGAGAAGCGCTTGTAAGTGGCCTATTCAAAGTATTTTTGCCTTTACAAAACATTTGTAGTGTTTGTAATGTTTGTCCTTTATGTTTGTTTCTACTTCTGTTCTGAATATAAAAATAAAATGGGAATTATATATGGATGCAACTATCTACAATAGCATTTAAAAGCTTTTTTCAAAGTTTTGAAAGGAGTCTCTTCTAGTCACCTGCATTTATTTGATCAAAAACACAGTAAAATTCTGAAATATTATTACATTTTAAAATAACTGTTTTCTATGTGAATATATTGTAAAATGTCATTTATTCCTGTGATCAAAGCTGATGATTTGCTGCTCAAGAAACGTTTCTGATTATATTCAATGTTGGAAACTGGCTAGCCTGATTCAACCCAACATCTGGTGAGTTTTGACCGATTCATTAAAAGAATCAGCTCATACGAATCATTGTGCGTGAATCAATCGTTACTATTGGTCACAGTTTAAATCAGTATTGACTTGAATAGTAAAGTCAGTTTTATTCACATTGTGCTTTTCACAAAACATATTATTAGCATTAATGCACCCAATAGAAAAAGCCACTGTATACCATATATGTATAGCAATGCAAGAAACCCAGTGTGGGACCTATTATGCCTTTTTTTCATGTTGTTTTGGGGCTCTACTAGAATAGGTTTTCATGACTGAATGTTCAATAAACACACTATTCTCCTCATATTCTCCATTGTTGCGGCTCCTCTCTTCCCAGTCTGTCAGTAACGCTCTGTTTAGTTCCTGTCTCTGTGAAGCCCCTCCTTCTGAAAAGCACACTGTGCTCTGATTGGTCGGCTAGAGCAGTGTGTTGTGATTGGTCGAGCGCTTCGAGTGTGTTTGGGACATGTCCCGCCCCTTCCCATAACCACCAGATTAACACACTACTAACTAACTCAACCAGGCCACGCCCCTTTATTCTGCGTATGAATTATTTAAATGAGGAATATTGTGACGTGTTCGTTCCCGGAAGAAACTCAAGACTACAATGGAGGCGTTTCGGGGAGTTCAGAAACTGTATAGAGAATAACTCCCGCTGGAGGGACTTTGCAGAGCTTTTTCATGCTCAAACAGCAACATCACACACTAAAGAAAGTAATAAGAAAAGCATAATAAGAGCCCTTTAAGAAGCATAATTCAAACACTATACCTAGTTGTGCAGCGGACTCTAATGTTCGTTCAGGACTCTGTATCATCTCGCCTGTGGTTTGAGGAATAGTCGAGCCTCCAGAGAGAACCCAGTGTCGGTCCAGTAGGTGTTCGGGTCTCAGTGTGAGCGCGCACTGCTGAGGGGGCGTAAAGAGCGCAGGTGCTGTGAAGCGTGAGGCTCAAGCACCCGGCAGAAGATTAAAGCAAGGCGTAAGAGCCATCGAGACTCGGCCGGGCTCCAGCTCGTGTCCCGGGGCAGATGCAAGTCGAGCTGTCAGAAAAGATGAGCCGGATCACACTGAACGCATTCCACCGTCTCAGTGCACTCAATCCTGCAGACGCCGCTATGACAAACCAACGTGACCTCTGGCTCAACGTTGCCTTTGGCTTGCTCAGTTGGGGATATTCAAATTAATTAACCAATCATTGATCAGCTCTACCAAACTTGAATGTCTTTTTTCCAGTAATAAACACACATTGCTAAGTTGTTTTGATTGATACTGTGAAGCAGCTTTGATACAATCTGTATAGTGAAAAGCGCTATATAAATATATTTGACTTGACTTGACCTCATTAATGTAGATATTGGCTGCATAAAGTGTGGTTCTAGCACACAGACCACGTCTTTTACAAACACACAACTTTTTACATATTCTCTGAGGTTCAAATGTAATCATTAATTTCCTTTTTAATTTACAATAATAATAATAATTCAATCGATAACTTAAAATATTGTTTAGATATTTTTAATATTAAATGAAAAATGTTTAGCACCATAACAGTTAATGCATTTACCAAAAACAAAACAAATTAAAATGAAATAAATACAACAAAATTAAATAAAGCCAAATTTAAAAAGATACAATTAAATAAAACAGCCATTCAATGGAAATGGATTTTATCCCACCTGTATTTAATGAATAAAAAAGTCTTATTATTTATATTATATTATTTATAACTTGTATAATTAATATTGAAAGAAAAAAACATTTAACAACACAACAGTTAATGCATTTACTAAAAATAATAAAACAAAATAAAATAAATAGCCATACAAAGAGAGTCCAACTCTATTTAATTTATAAATAAATCTTGTAATTTTTCCATAAAGTTGTACATACATGGAAGGGTCTATGTTTTAGATGCTGTCAATGCATTGTCATCATATGTTTCAATGTCTATCCAAACATATGAAAATGTATGTGTGCACTTATGAATATGAATGAGATCAGTCTGGAAAATCATCAACTCCTCCAGCGAAACTTCAACAGAGAAACGCAAGTAAAAAAGATCTAAATAGTGCGAGCTGAGAAACGCTGAGTTTCTCCTTCCAGGATATACAGCCCAGATAATGCTAATGATGTCCTCTGGGATACGGCATTACCAGGACATCGCATCTCCATCCTTTGGGGAACCCCTCTTATACTCTTTTCTTCTCTGGCCTGAGATAACATAAGGCAATCGTGTTCTCATAATGGCATTAATTCTTAGATAAGATGACTAACATATGATGACTATCTCTGTGAACACAGTTTCATTTTGCCATGATCCGAAAAACCCTCTTTCTTTGTACAGAATGAGTGAATTAATTCAGCAAATGAACTCTAATAAACTGTTAAATTAGAACCCCATACTGGAAATCACTTGAGAAAACACCTAATCCAACCCAGATTACCTGAACTAATACACAGCGTCCAGAAGCCAGAAGCCAGAATCCGCCAGGACACAAAATCAACTTTGAAAGGTACCAGGATGAAATAATGCAACATGACATCATGACTTTTGCGTAAACATACACACCACTTTCAAGTCAAGTGGCGTGTTATCTATACGCATTTTGAGCTATCCGCATGTATCCGCGTGTATGCGTGTACGCCATTAATGTCCAAGTGATCGCGTGTATGTAGGCTACACGCCATTAAATGTCCGAGCGAAACGAAGCAAAATGTAGATCTACATCTGGGGAGCGATATTTTTTTTCCTAGGATGGTAGGGGAAGACTCATAAATGCTATTAACCCCAGTGACGGGTAGGTTTAGGGACGGGGTTGAGGTAGGTCATATATTTATAATATATACAGTAACGTTAAGTCAACTGCGTTCATAAACACGCTGAAAAGCGATTATGCGTGTTGATAACACGCCAAAAATGGAAATACGAATTGGGGTGTCATACACACGCAATTTTATGAGATCAGTCTGAATAATGAGTGTTTCTGTGGATTTCTAAACTCCAGAAATTAAATCTCACAACAGTGACGAGTTCTCATGTTTATTTTAAACACACTAACATCTTTTTTGCTTAAAGTTGTATAGTTGGGAGCTGAAATGAAAATTACTACATTTCAATTTAATTAAACTATTGAACCATCCGCAAAAAGTCTGAACACTGACAGTCGGCTTCAGACACAAAGAGTAAACACTTTATGGCATAAAATAATATTTTTTACACAGGTTCACTGAACAGCGTAGGAAAATGTGTAAATGTGTCAGACTTCAACACTCTACATTTCATATGCATTATATAAAAAAAGGAAAGAAAAATAACAATTTTTAACTTTTCGAACTGGTGAATTATTCATGTCTCCTCTTTCACACTGGCCGTTCCCGACAACAACTCTTACAGGAACACCACCCACTCCACCTACAGCTCGGGAAATTAGTTCATCTAACCGGGCTCCGGCGGGTCACACACACACACCGCTCATCCCAGCGGCCCAGAGCACATCAAGTACATGAAATTAGCTTTGAGTAAAACAGCTTACATGACACATCGAGCACTGTGCGCATGAAACAAGAAATGATGCAACAACGAGGAAAGTTTTTGTAAGGTATTTTGTGCAAATGATTTCATCCCATCAAAAAGTGAAATTTTATTAAATATGATTTATATATTTAATATGAAGAAAGGTGTAAAAGTTTTTCTATAGGGTATTTTGTGTGGTAAACATTTAATACAGGGCTTTAAATAAAATAGTCATACAAAAGAGTGCAAAGGTTTTATCCCATCTGTATTTAATTACTGATTAAAAATTAAAAAGTGGTAAAAAAAACAATTTTTTTTAGTTGCATGAAAAAAGGTCAAATGTAAAAAATCCTGCAAATTTCAGAGCTTAAAATGTCGTCCTCCTCATTATAAACAAAGCATTTATTTAATCAAGCTCCAAAAACGACTCATTTGGATATTGTGGGATCTGTGACGTCACACGGGCGAATACATTTGCATATGCCCGCCTCCAGAGCAAGACATCGACCAATAGTTATACATCATCGCATCATAGGCAGATACACAGTTCGTTTGCGTCCTGTAGAGGCTTCAGAAGGATCCCAGCGTTGGAAACGAGTGAATGGTTTATTTTAATGCAATCCCGCAATGCGCCGGAGGATTATACGTTTGTTTGGAGCATTTGACCGCAGATTGTTTCGTAAATGAGGCGCAGTACGCAAAGAAACTGCTCTTGAAAGATGAAGACATGACAGCAGCTGCATCACAAACAGACATTATATGATTTCATAATGCTTTGTCTGTGAATGAGGTTTCATTTAATGTTTTCAAAACACGTGCAATAGCGAGTGCCGTTGATACGGTTTCCTGTGCAAAGACGTTAGCCAATCATAACAGAGGCCGTTTACTGACAAACCTTAAAGGATCTCAAAATGCAGTTTGATCACAGGAATAAATTACACTTTACAATGCATTCATACGGAAGCGTATTGCATTCACTTGAAGAAAAAAAAATCTACTCGGTTTTTCTGAATTAACGAGTTAATTATTTTCGAATTACGAGAATTTTTTTCATGGAAAAAAAGTTTTTGCGCTGTTTTTCTGAATTAACGAGTTAATTATCCCAGAATTACGAGATAATTTTTCATGGAAAAAAAAGTTTTTGCGCTGTTTTTCTGAATTAACGTGTTAATTATCTCAGAATTATGAGATACATTTTTCTTGAAAAACATTTTTTTCACTCTGTTTTTATGAATTAATGAGTTACTCGTAATTCTGAGATAATTAACTCGTTAATTCAGAAAAACAGAACAAAAAACTTTTTTTCCATGAAATTTTTTTTTCCTCAAGTGAATGCAATACGCTTCCATATATTCACATAGAAACCAGCTATTTTAAAATGGTAATAATATTTCACAATATTACTGTTTTTACTGTATTTTTGATCAAACAAATGCAGCCTTGGTGAGCAGAAGAGACTATAAAAAATCATGCTGAGCACAAACTTTTGAATTGTAGTCTAGAAGTATCTGTGAATGTGGGATATTATTTTCCACAACACATTTGTTGTTTTGACCTTAATTGAAAACTGTCTGTAACTAAACCTGGATTTCTCGTAGTGTTACCTTCTGCACCTCCATTATGGATCTAGACCTTTTTGCCAAGGCTCTGAGTGAAATAACACTCGGCTAAAAGCAAAATTAAATCAATAAGGAGAGACTAATCTCACAATCTGATCAGAATCACAATGTGCTTCGTGATGCACAACACATGACCTTCTGCAACCTCACTTCCAGACAATACACACTCACGCCTTATTGATCCCAATCAGCACATGATGCATTAAGAGAACTAATCCCATCCGAATAGAGCTCTTCGCTATAATTAACCCTATAAAGCCTACATCATATTTGATACGCACATTTCTAAGGCCTCTAAATGATCCACATGATCAATACATTGGCGCTTTAGTATATAAAATGTCCACTTTCAGGTCATTTAAAAATATCAAATGATGTTTTTTTAATGATACATTCCAACGAACACTGGATATAAAATCTGGCATTCCCTATTCCCCCAGAACCCCTGAGAGACAAATAACAACAGATTCGGTAAAGATCTGCGTATCGACAGGTGCTTTGGAGTGCATCCTAGAGTATTACTCCACAGCCGAGCCGAGATCCTCCCTCAGTTCTCGGAGTAAAGCTCCCCTGAGATCTGAGATGGGAAACCCTATTGCTCCGCTGCCTCCGACAATCAGGAGAGTCCGACCGCCGGCTCCGCTCTGATCGTAACTGACTGCGGGTCCGGGGCTTTGTCGGCGCTGTACACCTTTAGCATCTCATTTGGAGGATGGCAGCACAATGTGGTCTGAAAGTCACTCTCTCCTTGGGATAATCAATGTGAGCGATCCGATAGCAGACACCTGAGGGATGTGCTCCGGTGGCCTGGCGAAGGCAAGGACTGAACCTCTGCTGATTAGCTCGGGTGTTGCATTGTCAGAGGTGCGATCGATAGTTTGCATGCTTTCCACTGCTAAGCATCGACACGTGCGTTTTTAGAATCCCTTTAATGTGCTTTTTTCCATGTTCATCTTTCCTTAGTGTGTAATGTTGCTGTTATTGTTATGTTATTGGCATATGTTATTGCTGTTATTAACATGTGTTTCTGAACTCCCTGAAACGCCTCCATTGTAGTCTTGAGTTTCTTTCGGGAACGAACACGTCACAACATTCCTCATTTAAATAATTCATACGCAGAATAAAGGGGCGGGGCCTGGTTGAGTTAGTTAGTAGTGTGTTGAAACCATAGACTGTAAAAGAAGATGGACGACGCCCCTTCGCTCTCTTCCATTGGTCAGAGGTGAAGCCGCCAGTGTCCCGATATGGCGCTGACATCTTGTACTTGAGTCTGCGCAGAAGCGATCTCGGGACCAGACCTGCGCAGTCGTGAGCAGGAAGTAAAGCCGCGAAATCAAGGCCCCGCCCTCACTCTCGCAGAATCAATCGCAAGCACGCGCTCCTGCACTTTTTTTTAATTAATTATAGAAATTTAGATATTACATTTAAAGCTCCAATCTCCTCAGTCCTCCGAAGATCCCGAAAAAAAAGTCTGTTGGTGCTTCAATCACAGCTGTCAATCATGACGTCACACCACCGCATCAAATAACTAAAGTCAAACTTATTTTAAAAACAAACACTTGAAATTACATCAGCGTGACAAAAACTAAATTACAGAAACCATATTTGGAAAAACCATATTTGAAGTGTAATTTAACTGTTTAGTTGGTCTCGAATAACACAGGGAGGCGGGGTTTATGAGCTATACTAGGACCGGCCACCGGGGGCGATCGAGACGTTTTGGCTTCACTTTTCAGGGCTTGTGCCGCACGCTTGGTTGAAACTGGCGGTTATGGAAAGGGGCGGGACATTTAAATAATTAATATGCAGAATAAAGGGGCGGGGCCTGGTTGAGTTAGTTAGTAGTGTGTTAATCTGGTGGTTATGGGAAGGGGCGGGACATTTCCCAAACACACTCGAAGCGCTCGACCAATCACAACACACTGCTCCAGCCGACCAATCAGAGCACAGTGTGCTTTTCAGAAGGAGGGGCTTCACAGAGACAGGAACTAAACAGAGCGTTACTGACAGACTGGGAAGAGAGGAGCCGCAACAATGGAGAATATGAGGAGAATAATCAACATTCAAACAGGAAAACCTGTTCTAGTAGAGCCCAAAAACAAAATCAAGACTTGAAAAAGGGCATAATAGGTCCTCTTTAATCGCAAGATGTACAGGAGAGATAAAGCAGCTTCTTTCAGGTAACACTTGTTATAGATATGAATGAATCAGTTGTTTAACACATGGAATATTGTTTGCTTGTTTAAGTCAGCATTTCCTTTTCGGCAGCTTGTTTACTTCAGAGTTCATGTGAGTTTTAGGCCCACACAAAACCTCCACACACTGAACGCTCTGCAGATGTCCGCAAGACATTTAGAAAGTTACACACGTCCCACACGTCTTGTGTGTTTGTTTATAAAATATTTAGGCTAATTTGATTATGATTTCTGCTAGGGCGGGGCAGATTATGATTGTCAGATAGTAGAAATGCGCCAGACGGTTGCTAAATCATTTACACAGAGGAAGAACTTGTTAAATGTAAAGCTGTTTTTATACTGATGTCAGGTAAAACAGTGTAACAGTATCAGTGGTTTGAGGTCGGAAAGATAAAAAAAAAAAAAAAAAAGTCTCTTCCGCTCACCAAAGCTGCATTGCATCAAAATTATGAAATATTATTACTGTTTGAAATAACTGTTTTCTATGTAAATATTTGTTAAATGTAATTTATTCCTGTGTTCAAAGCTGGATTTTCAGCATCATTACTCCAGTCTTTAGTGTCACATGATCCTTCAGAAATCATTAATATGATGATTCGCTGCTCGAAAAATATTTCTGATTATTATCAATGTTGAAAACAGTTTTCCTGCTGCCTCATATTTTTGTGGAAACTGTGATCATTTTTTCCAGCACTCCTTTATAGAATAGAAAGTTTAAAAGAAACAGCATTTATATCAAACTGAATAAGTAAAGTACTGATTTCTGAACTTTTTAACAGTTTACTGTGACTGATATAAAATGACTCACTGTGTTATGAGAGTTTGTTCATACCGATCAGCTCTATTTCAATAAAGAGTGCCGCTCGCTCAAATTCAGCAGAATTAAATCCAATTTCTGCTCAAATAACAACAAAGGTCTCACCTGAGGCTGTTTATAAGCTCTTTTCTTCAAAGCATCTCCACCATGCTTTCACACGCATCTAAAGAGCATTGGTGTGTGTGAGCAAGCCACATTAAGCACAGTGTGATTATTGATAATGAAACAACAGGAATATTTAATTCCAAATGAATTAATGGTCATAACACCTCCTGACGCCGTTCAAAATCAAATTACAGATTAGTCAGGAATGTGCTCCTCATCTCAAGCTTTCTATGTGGTGAACGACAGCATGAATCAGCATTTCAGCATTAAGACTCCGTGATCAAAATGACTGTCCGTCCGTTTCACATAAGCAGAAGATCTAATGACCAGAGTCCGTGAACCAGAGCGGCGGGACGCGTCGCGCTTGTAATTTCTCAAGCGTGATTCATTTGACAAGAGTGTGGGCTCTGATTTATTCTGCAGGCCTTCCAAGAGCCGGCGCTCCACACCTGCACGTCTCGAGCCGATCGGCACACTTATCATGCCATAGAAAGGGTCAGAAAGCTGGAAGTCCAGCACATCATCCTTCTCACAGACGCAGCGTGCTGAATTATGAGTTCCTTCAGTGACAAAATCATGTGTTTATTGATGACTAAGCCCAAAAAGGCAGGAAATTATATTTTTTACAGTCCCTTTAAATTACGATTGGAATATTTCATGCTTTTTTTTCCCCACGTTTTTTGGTCTTTGTAAAGAGAACATGTCTGCAGGCAGCAATTACGGGGACGAGAACACCGCTGGAACGGCCATTGTAAGGTCACAATGTGCAAATGCATTCCCGAGATAATGCCTATGTGCGGTTTAGCATCTTCATTAAGGTTTCATTAAGATAAATTGCAAAAAAAAACATCTACTTTGTCAGCTTAGAGCTGGGAGCTTTTTATGAATATGATCTCAGACAATTTCAGTGGTTCAATAATGCTGAATATGTTGAAATGGCAGAACTAGATCTGGAGGTTTGAAGTAAAAATCACATTCCTTCAGGCCAAATTATTTCAAAACAATATACATTTGTGGATTATACACAATTTGACCAGTAGGTGTTGCCTAGTCTACACATAGGCAGGGATCTCAAGTCTCACGCATTGGCCGTGAGACACACGCAATTCAACTAGTTCACACGCTCACACGCCACACCGTGTATTTCTCACGCTGAAAAGGAATGCCAACCAAGTTGTCCTGCGAGCTTTATATATAACGTTGTATTCGAGGCGCAGGCACACAAAGTGAAGTTTCCTGCCGCCAGCACGTATCTCGGCCAGATTGCGTTCGTTACTAGCAAGGCATCATAGATGCGTGAAGCCGCGAATACGCGGAAGTTGACGGAACATTCTCTGCCTCCATACGTTCGTTACTAGGTAACCAACAACATCGCGCGAACACACGTCGTGATGGAGAAGGTAAATTGGAAGAAAGCTCGTCTAACATTTTTAGGCTAGAAGATTTAATATATAGCCCATCCTATACATTATTGATGCAGTCTCTACAACTCTACAACTACTTTGCAACCAGGCCAGAAGCTTTGGCTCAGTTTGGCTAGCTTACGTTATCTGAAACTAAGGGAAATGTTAGTGGGTATGGGAAGGAATGAAGATGCATTTCTTCATTTTATTTTAAATTATATATTATACTGTATTAATAGTCTTTCTAGTTACATTAAGGCTACATGTATTAAAGCAAAGTGTTCTGGGTAATATTTTATATCCTGTCAAAACATACATTAGGCTAATCATTGCCATTGCATTTGTATTTTTCAAAGATGTCAGGGAAAAAGCAAAAATATATTTTATCATCTGGGCACCAAAGGGTAAGCCCCCTAAAAAGGTTGCAAGGCATCAAAATGTGCAACAAACATTTACAACACAAAACACATTTCATAAGCTGGATTGTGTACTCTTGTGTACACACACACACACAAACACTCACACACACACACATACTCTAATATGTCCATTTGTTCACAATGTCCCACCTCACAATAATTCAAAATGCAAAAAAGATTTGTTTTTCCAAACTGTTTGGAGCAATTTGTTATATTTTTGTAATTTTTGTATATTTGTAATTTTGAAATATAACATTAAAGAGTATATTTGATGTGATGAATTGCTCTGTCATTTATCAGATTTACCAATTGTTATAATTTCAATTTGTGCTGGTTAATTATGAACAATGGGTAAAATTGGGGGGCGGGGATGGGCGGGGGCGGGGCTCCATTAGGGCTCCTCCCCTAACCGCATGTGATCTCACTCCAAGCTTTTGATAAAACTTGAGAACCCTGCATAGGCAACAACAACAAAAAAAAACAGCTTTCAATGTGTGAAAAGTATTCCTACTCAAAAAAGAGTAGGCAAAAAGTATGACAACATGACGAATGTAGAACATCCTAAATGCATTAATACTATATAGAACAGTTTTTTAGTGGTCGTGAAGTAATTACTTACCTACTCAAGATAGTTTATCATTTCAGAAACAGCCTTAGACATTGTGGAAATTATTGTTGCATGTCGAAATGTCAAAGGTATGGCTTTACTTTCTGTTCAATATCATTGCAAAATCTAGAAATTGAAACCACTATGCATTGAACTTGGCATTTGTAGTAGACTGGGTTTCTCATGTGGTGAAATGCAGTGATGTGATTGGTTCTTTAGGTCACGTGACTCAGTGTAATCAGGAAGCTCAGAGTGAGCTGCGGAGCTGTGTCTGTGTGTGCCAAAGCTGACTTAATTAAAAATAAATAAATACATAAATAAATATACAAAGAAATGTAAAAAAGCAAAAATACATAAATAAATACATAAATAAATATACAAAGAAATGTAAAAAAGTACAAATAAGTGAGTATTTATACTTTTATTTCCTTGTGTATAATTGTATTTTTTCACACATTTATTTTTTATTTTATTTCTACATTTATTCATTCATTTCCACTTTTATTTATTTCCACATTCATTTATGTATATATGTTTTTATGTCTACATTTATTTATTTTCACATTTATTTATTTCTACATTTATTTATTTCCACATTTATTTATACATTTATTTATTTCCACATTTATTTAGTTATACATTTATTTATTTCAACCTTTCTGTGTCCGTATGCTAATGAGGGGGGCGTGTTTTACCTCTGACATCAGCAATCGAGCTCGAGTGGCAGTGCTGAAGCTTTGAGGCCACAGTGACACCTTGTGGTGTGACCAAACGAAACGCAAGATGTGTGCGGACAATATCACATTTTAAGTCATGTATATCACCCTTTTTATAATTTTATTTGACTGATAACAGCCATAGTGCCTTATTATAATTATAACTGAGTAGTTTATCGATTAATATTAAGAACTTGACATATATGATGATGTATAGCCTACCTATTTAATAAGGTTTGGGTAGATATAAAATCGATTTATCACCACGACCATGGGCACGGCAGGTGCTGTTTGAAAGGGCATGATGATGCTTCTGTCCTCCACTGCATGGGGTGAGATGTGTGGCTCGCTAGCTGCGTTTACATGAGCCCCTTTTGTTTGATTTAAGAATAATTCCAAATTGATGACTTGTGATTAATCAGTATCTAAGAGTAGCATCTATGAAATATGGGTTGTGTTTTAAGCATTTGAATTGTCACCTGTTATATCAGTGTGTGTGTGTGTGTGTGTGTGTGTGTGTGTGTGTGTGTGTGTGTGTGTGTGTGTGTGTGTGTGTGTGTGTGTGTGTGTGTGTGTGTGTGTGTGTGTGTGTGTTAAGCATTTAAGTGTGTGTGTGTGTGTGTGTGTGTGTGTGTGTTTTAAGCATTTAAGTGTGTGTGTGTGTGTGTGTGTGTGTGTTTTAAGCATTTAAGTGTGTGTGTGTGTGTGTGTGTGTGTGTGTGTGTGTGTGTTTTAAGCATTTAAGTGTGTGTGTGTGTGTGTGTGTGTGTGTGTGTGTGTTTTAAGCATTTAAGTGTGTGTGTGTGTGTGTGTGTGTGTGTGTGTGTGTGTGTGTGTGTGTTTTAAGTGTGTGTGTGTGTGTGTGTGTGTGTGTGTGTGTGGCTGTCCTCCGGCAGTTTTTCAGTAGAAGTTATTGAGTTATTCCCACCACCGTTTTCAGTGCCTTATTCGAACCCCAAGATATTACAGCATTGAATACTGATTACTTAAAAAGCATCCCTAAAGCAAAACAAAAAAGGTCAGTAAGAACTTTTACATTTTTTTATCCAGCAATGATGCATTAAAGTGATCAAAATTGAAAGTGAAGACATAAATAATTGATTATACAAAGAATCCTTAAAAAAAAAAAAAACATGTATATCGGTTTCCAGGAAAATCTGAAGCAGCACAACTGTTTTCAGCAATGATAATAATCATAAATGTTTATTGAGCACCAAAATCATCATATCAGAAGGATTTCTGAAGGATCATGTGACACTGAAGACCGATGCTGAAAATTCAGCTTTGATCACAGGAATAAATATTTTTTTTCTATATATTCACATAGAAAACAGCTATTTTAAATGCTAATAATATTTCACAATATTACTGCTTTTGCTGTATTTTTGATTAAATAAATGCAGAAGAGACTTCTTACAAAGAAATAAAAAATCTTGCCGACCCCAAACTTTTAAACAATAGTGTATCTTGAATTTATTTATTTTTTAAATTCCACTCCATTAGCATTTTTTCCCCCTTGATTCAAGCATAAATCTTAAACAAGAAAAAGCACTTTGCCATAATAAAATAAAATAAACTTAACTCAATCCTCTGAAAGCATGTCATAGTATATTATGCAATTTTTCTTGAAGTAATGCGTGTTTTTTTTTGAGGATATTTGTACGTTTAAGCATGTAGATGTCTGCACACCTCTGCTCATCTGTGTAGGGAGCGCACAAGTGTTTCTGTCAGTCTAAGTGACCCATTTATTTCGTTGAGGGCTGTGTCTTGTTCCTCGCGTTCATGCTAATGACTGAGGGGGGAAGGTTGGTGACTCATATGTTTAACAGCACTGTCAATATCCTCTCATTTTCAAGCCCCCGCATTCTCCCTCTCTGTTCTCTAACACTCGTCTATCTCTCGCAGTCGTTTCTGCCCCCGCTCAATCAATACAGGTCAGCAATAATGCATGAGTCGAGCCAGGCTCCTCCATTCCCGTCTGTACGTTACTGATGTTAGACATCGTGCTTCCGTTTTGTACCTTTATGCATTTCCCCGAAACCACCTGGATGTATTTCTAGACATCATATTTATTCCTGCAGCCCGAAGCGCCGCGAGGGAAAGTTGGGAAATTATTTTCCATCTGTGTTTAACTCGACCCTCCCTCTCTTTCTTCTCAAGTAACAAATGTATTTTCCACAAACATTCTGCTCCATTTTGGTTAGAGCCCTGTTAAAATGTTGAGTTTTCTCGAGTCTGAAATGAGCTGCGATGAAGGGGAGATGTTCATTAAATAATAACGTACATTTCACACTTCATGACACTCGTTGCACTTACGTTAGAGTTAGTGTCATGTTTGGCTCGTCAGCCACTGAACTCATTTACATCCACATATGGAAAAAATAATGAAATGAATAACTAAATAGAAATAACGTTCAACCACAGATATGCATGCAGTTTTGAAACGACATGAGTAGCAGAATCATTGAATAATCCAAACTTCATTTTTATGGAAATGTTGAGTGGTTCTCAACCTATTTCAATTTTTTTATCGTTTTAAAAGTGTGATTTGCAGACCTGGAAAAGTTATGCGTTTTCATAACGAATATACATTGGTCAAGCTCTAAAATATTGGTAACACTGTAGTTCATGTCTTATATTATTTATATATATATATATATATATATATATATATATATATATATATATATATATATATATATATATATATATATATATATATATATATATATATATATATATATATATATATATATTAGAAAGTATAATGCATTTCAACACATGGCAAACAACCAATTTCAGATGTAACAAGGAATCTGCGAATATTACAATGTTTTTTAAACTTTGGTTACAATTGTTTATGAAAAGATATAATGCATTATAATGTACATTTTGAATACCCTTACAATGCATTACATTTAAAGGCTTGAAGTGGTACCAAAATATTGTACTGGGTAGAAATTATGAGAAATACATTTTTAAAAATCCTGATCAAGCTGGTATCAAATATTGTTGTGGTCAATCGAGCAGCATTTCAGTAATAATCATTTTAACTGGGGAAAAACAAATAATCAATAATACATCTGCAATAACTCAGATCTGACAGCAATAGTGACAAGGGTCTCTTCCTCCTGATCCCGGTGTTGTGATTCTACATAATATCTGAACATTAGGAGCCATTAACGCAGCATTATAATGTCACTATCGTCTAAAAGCGATTCACCCTAAAATGAAAACTCTGTCCTCATTTACACTCTTGTGTCATTTGGGCTATTCACACAGAATGTGTTTTAGTGCGAGACGTGTGCAGTGGAAAGGCAAGGTCTCAAGACGCATCTTTTAAAACTTCGTTAACTTGAGCGTCACGTGTTTAGGAGGAGCGTGCGAAAGATGCGAGATGTGAGCGCACCTGTCAAACGCATCCGTATAGCACGTTTACAATGAACAATGCTGGAAAAGTAGCGCAGTGGAATGGAAAAACGCATGTGTGAACCGGCCCTAAAACTTCCTTTAGGGATGCACCGATATAAACATTTTGGCCGATACAATAACGATAATTCTTTATATTTGAAAGCCGATAGCCGATATATCGGCCGATAAATCTAAATCCAAGCTTTTAGATAATTTTTGAGAACCTGATTACAAAGAGTCTCACCATTAAAAGCTATGACCCAAGCACACTGTAACTGTCCAACTGAGAACTCTCCAAAGGTTGAATCACAAATAAATTTATAAGGGAGGACTTCATTGACTAATTACTTTTAACCAGATTCAGAAACTTTCAACCAAGTCCAAACACAGAGGTAAATGCAAATATATTTATATCAGATAAGTCACACCACAAAATACAACTAGTGAGTCAACAATTGAAGGTATACACGTGTTTTCTGGTTTAGTATCAGGAGTGGGGTTGGTCAACCAAGAAAAGAGCAAAAAGTCCAGTAGTTCAATTCAAGCTCTACGCTTCATTAAATCCAGGTTTTAGCTTAGGGTACGTTGCAATAATGGTGTCCTTGCACTCAAACATCCCAGATCTGCATTGATCCAATATATCCAATGATGATATTGGCATAATCAAAGAGTATCCTCATTAGACCCAGTACAGCATGGAAGGGACGATGTCTCAATCCCGTAGCATAAGAAAGATAACTCTGTGGACGTGGTATATCCAAGAAGTCCTTCTAAACAACAACATACAGGCTAACATTAACACCACACATATTAGATGAAATGACGAAAACCAGCAAAATCAATGATTACTACACAAAATGAACAACACTTACTTGGATGAGCTCAAAACCATAGTTTCTCAACCCGAACTCTACACATAGGGTTAGCAGAAAGAGGCCATGCTTCTCTCTAACCAAACATACCTCAACTCTACTTCTCTCTGTTTTTTATCCAGAGTAAGAGAAGTCTGGAGAGCCCCCTAGAGCATAGTAGTAGTACTACTGCTCAAAACCAGAGTAACTGCTCTAAAAGCCGTTACAGCACAATTATAATCATGTTCTCATTATAATTTGTTGTAGCCTATATGACAGACACATGCTTCACTGTATATCTTTTTTGAAGTTATTTCAAGCAATTCAAAACCATCATGCGAACAGTGCACATCTGAAGTGTCTCAGTTGAAGGAAATAATATATCGGCCAATTTTTTTTATCGCACCGATAACATTAAAAATGAACATATATATCGGCCTACACCGATATGGTGGCCGATATTATAATCGTGCATCCTTAAGATCCAGTGATCACTATCTACACATCATGCCTAGATCTAGACTAAAGGAGGCGATTGTGCTTTTGCGATTGCAGGTTTTAAAGCTTTAGAACGGTCTACCTCTTGGTTCACCTTCATTTCCACCTTCAGATCTGCTCTAAAGACTTATGTGTGACCCTGGATCACAGAACCAGTCATAAGTCGTACGGGTATATTTGTGGCAATAGCCAACAATACATTGTATGGGTCAAAATTATCGATTTATCTTTTATGCCAAAAATCATTAGGATATTAAAGATCATGTCCCTTGAAGATATTTAGTAAATTTCCTACTGTAAATATATAAAACATTTATTTTTGTGAGTGAATGCGGCACAATCGCGAACAGAAATGGACAACTTTAAAGGGGATTTTCTCAATGTTTCGATTTTTCGCTTTCGATCAGATTCCAGATTGTCAAATAGTTGTATCTCGGCCAAATGTTGTCCTATCCCAAACCATACATCAGTGGAAAGCTTATGTATTCAGCTTTCAGAAATTTTCACAAATTGACCCATGTGACTGGTTTTGTGGTCCACGGTCACATTTATTCTCTTTGGCTTTCAATACTCCTTGTTTGTTCGATTATTGTTTTATTGTTGTGTGTTCCTTAATTTTTCCTCATAGCTTTATTATCTATTTCTTAGTCTAATTATTTTCTGTACAGCACTTTGGTTCGCCTTGGTTGTTTTTAAATCTGCTTTATAAATAAATATTGTATTGAAGAATGTTGGAAACCAAACCACATTGTAGCCCATTGACTTCTTTTGTATGGCCAAAAACCTGAGAAATGTCTTATGATTTAATATAATCTTTTATCCTCTGCAGAAGAAAGTGAGTGAGTTTTGAAAAACAACAGCTGTCATTTTGAGGTTATTTAATAATTTAATAATCATTTCATTGGATTATCAAAAAACAATACCAAATGATAATTTACTATTTAAAACATATTGTCACTTTAAATGAAAACATCTACAAAATGAAAAAAAAAAGCTTCTGCTCTCCAAAGCTGCCTTTATTTGATCAAAAATGCAGTGAAACTCTGAAATATTATTACCATTTAAAATAAGTGTTTTTTATTGTAATATATTTTAAAATGTAATTTATTCCTGTGATCGAAGCTGCGGTTTCAGCATCATTACTCCAGTCTTCGGTGTCACACGATCCTTCAGAAAGACAGTGGAGAACTACTCCATCTGTTCCTAACATTTACACAAACTTTACATAACATGCACCCAATCTTTCAGAGCGTTCCTTCTTCATCTCCTCTCATCTCTTCCCACTCACCCTACACTAATAATATGGCAGGAGCCTTTCTGAAGCATCTCTCTGTGTCTCTGCGTGTAGTCTGGGATGTGCGACCCCACGGGGAGAGCGAACTCGTCCTTCGAGGGATTATGACCCTGTTGATGTGCCACGCGTGTCTCTTAATTAAACACAGAGGCGAACGTGGTCCGGAGAGCTCGCAGCCCCCCTGCTCTCCACCGCATCTATTAGCCAATGCCCCGCTGCTTTAAAATGTTGTTGGGTGTGAGTATGAATGAGATGCTGTATTACTAGCGAAACAGATTTAATTAAGCATGACGAATGAAGTGATGTAGCACTTCACGCTAAGACAGAGCGAGACGGATTAGGAAGTCATGCTAGAGGGATCATAGGACCGAGACTTCAGACTTTGAGTCTCTAAAGGCACATTTTTATTGCATGAATCTAGTGTGTTGCCTACATAGTGGGCAACATTGGATGCTAGTATGATCATGCTTCCTTCTAAGAACTTCTTTGGCCAGATTTTAAGGAAACATAGCATGCATGTTTGGTGGAGAATGTCATTTTAGAAAGAATTTTAAGTTTTCACATTCAACAGCATTCAAGATGGCGGATATAGCAAGAGGCTTGGAGAACCGCTGGATAATAACAGCATGCGATTTCAAATTCTGCCTATTCAGAATGGGATACTCGCTCACACACTATCATTCAAAAGTTTCAACGCTGATAATAATCAGAAATGTTTCTTGAGAAGCAAATCATCATATTAGAGTGATTTCTGAAGGATCATGTGACACTGAAGACTGGAGTAATGATGCTGAAAATTCAGCTTTGATCACAGAAATAAATGATATTTTACTATATATTCACACAGAGAACAGTTATTTAAAATTATAATAATATTTCATGATTTTACTGTATTTTTGATTGAATAAATGCAGCCTTGGTGAGCAGAAGAGACTTAAAAAACAAGAGAAAGAGAAAAAAAAACATTTAAACAGTAATGTACTTATGAAAATGTCTCATTTTATACTGTATACAATACTATCATGCTAAAAACAATAGTATGTGAATCACAATGAGACAAAAGTAGCATGGTATTTTGTGTCACATGACCTCATTACACAGGACGTTTATGAAAATAAACATTATTTGATCTAATTTCATATATAGGGCTATATATATTATTGGTAAACACATCAAATGCTTTGAAAAGAGATATAAGTGAACAGAGTAGCTCACTGTGTATTGTAACAAAGCCACAGTTTTCCCATTACACGTTAGGTTTCACTGTGCACCGTAACAGCTGGCTGGTTCAGAATACGTGATGAAGACGCACAATCTGTGTGGCAAAACATACTCATTTATAATCACATGAGCGTTTTCATTTAAAGAGAACTTCTGAATCAATAGCACACCTCACATCTTCACTAGCAAACACAGTTACCATTTGATTTAAAACAGATCTGGTTTGTTGTTTCTCAGGATGCACTAGACTCGAAGTGCACTTCTCGTAACACTACGGTTACGTCATAGACATCGCACATTATAGAGGATCTCATCACATTAATATTACATTATAAATCAGGCGCGGAGCAAGAGAACGGATGCTGTGCTTTCTGCGGTTGGCGGCGAAATGCATCTTTCTGCACGCTCACTGTCTGGGAACAAGCAACAGGATTCAATCAGCATCTGAGACCCGTTGGACAGCTCTATTGGAGACTCGTCCTATAACTAAAGCCAAAATGGAAAAAGGAAAGAAGGACGGGGGGAAAATACAAGAATTCTTGAGCAACAGAGCGTAAACAACAACAGTTTCAATAGCCAAGCACTATGTTACACAAATATGAGTGATTCCTCAACTTTCTTCAGTTTTTATATCGAGGCCTATATATTAGCAAAAATAAGTTTAGTTTTGTGTGTGTGTGTGTGTGTGTGTGATTTAATGTAATTTACTGTAATGTAAAATATAATGTAGAACAAATGTGTTTCTTCAACTTTCTTTAGTTTTTATTAAAACTACAACGTATTTTTGCTTTTTATGTTTCTATGTATGTAGCCTACTATATATGTAGGCCTATATATATATAAATTGTATAATATATAATATAATGTGTATGTGTGCGTGTATATATATGTACATACACGCACACATACACATTATATATTACACAATTTATATACATGTATATATATATTATATATATACACACACATATATACATATATATATATATATATATGCATATGTATTATTTTTTTCTGTTCAAAAGCGATTTATATATATATACAAACATTCACAAACACATTATACTATATATTATACAATTTATATATACATACACACACACACATATATATATTTGTATATATATTATATATTCTGTTCAAAAGTGATTTGTATATACACACACATATAATTAAATATAATTTCACTTCTTTTTATTTACTGAACACACATGCCTCATTTTTTTCTTTTCTATCAATCATTTTTAATCTAAATGGCTATAAATGGTTTGGTTGAAATTGTGTTTCCCCTGATTGAAAAAAAAAAAAAAGTTGTATGCCATTTATGAGCATAAATACCAACATCTTTGAACTATATCATCACACAAACATATTCTCACCTAAATCTAGAGAAAGTGAATATGTACAGATTACAGATTATTTATATTATATCTAAGATTCAAATAATGCAAAAAGTGCAAAAAAAAAATATTTGTATTTAAACGTCATAGTATAGTAAAGTTACAAAATTTGACTCAGTATAACATATGAGAAGGCCTTTTTATTTCCACCCACAGGATGCTATTAATCTTAACTGATATGTGGTGAAAAATTATCCTGTAGTTAAAATTTTTATGACATTTCAGTCTATCTTAGACACTGTTAGTGAATAAATTAGATAAACTATAGTGTGAGTGTCAAGGGAGTTTATTCCTAAAAGTCAAGCGTGCCAAAAACGCCCTTCGCTGAAGAAACAGCCATATATAACACTGTGGACAGGACACACACACACACACACACACACACACACACACACACACACACACACACTCAGTATTCAGCTCAAGCTCTGTGTGTTTAGCTCTTCCACAGACCAGAAAGCATCTTGTTATTGATCCCAGCCATGTTCCTTCTCTATTATCCGTCATCCAATCGGATGGCAGCTGCTCTGTTATGATAGCTTCAGTGTCATAGAGACACACATTCTTAGGCGTTCTTATGGATAAATGAATGTGAAATAATACCATGAAAGAGCCAACATGGCATGGCAGGGAATTTCACTGGGAGCTCATTAGGAAAACACGTTCCTCGAGTTCTGCGGAGCAATGGAGAGGCGTGCTGATTACATTTCCCTGTGTGTGCTGCATTCATGGATGACATTCAATCGCACGCATTTGGGTTTCACTGCTCTTCACTTCCTCACTCTTTCTCCCTACACTGTAAAAAAAAAATCCGTTAAATTTACGGGGAAAAACTGGCAGCTGTGGTTACCAGAGTTTTCCTGTTAAAAATACGGTAACAACATTTTAGGTTTTACAGACTTTTAACCGTATATAATTTTACAGCAATAAACCGTATTTCATTATCTGATATAATGTCAATTTACTGATCTTTTGAAGTATTAATATCTGTTTTGTTCCATTGTAATACACTGACAGCCAACAATCATCACAGCAGTGATGAGTCACATGATCAATCAAAGCTCATCATAAGCAGCTCTTCCACATGAAAGTTAATATTAATAAATATAGAAGCTGCACAGCGTCATTCACACAAACATTAAACACCATCATGGTAACATGTTGAAATAAAAAAATGCAATAAGCATTAATTTAACAACATTAAATGTAACATAAAACCCTAATGTACATAACTGATTAGAAAAAAAAAAACTAAGAAAATTATGAAGAAACGGTTATTTAAAAAAAAAACATCAAATGTGAAGTGTAACGCAGGGAATTGTGGGAATGTCAATTTACATTTTTTTTTACTGTAAATTATACAATGTCTTGTTCTTTTTCACTTTCAAAAACTGTACATTTAACGGTATTTTACAGTAAAATTACATTAAATGCGCCATTATATATATCACAGCTATTTACCGTATATAGTAAGGAAACTTTCTGTTAACCAATTAACAGTTTTTCACTGAAGCAAGCCTTTTACCGTTAAAAAGGAGGCGCCATATATCTGCGTCTCATATTGACGCTAAAGGGTGCCATGTGCGTTGGAAATAGACGCTTTGGCAAAAGCGTCAGTATATCACGCCTTGGGATGAGAACGGGCTGAGCAATAATATAGATGTTTGAGTGGTTAAAGGTGCTCTAAGCGATGCTGGGTGACGTCACTTCTTGTTGACGTTCAAAGTATTGTCAAACCAAACGGAGGCTAGCTAGACCTTCCCTCCTCCTCATCCCGTCCCCCTGTAGTTTTACTGATACTTCTTTCAAGGTGTAATGTCGCCAAGTGAGATAAATGCTTTCATATAATGCAAAAAAAATATAAACATTACCAGAAAAACACGATAAAACGTTTCGCCACCTGAGGTTATAACTTTAGCTCCCATACCAGGACGCAATAATAGCAAGATAACGTTAGCTTCAAATTTAGTCAAAGTTGTCAATAGGCTATGAGTGAACATTCAATTTCATAATAAATAGTTGGTGAAAACAATCATTCACACAAACTGTCGCCCACTGTGAGTTTGCTTGATTATTTACAATAGAGATTGATAGCTAGCTGCTAGAAACCTATGTTGTATTCACCAAAGTTAGCGCTGACTGCATTGTTCTAGCTAATTATATCCTTGTGTTTGTTAGGCGAACATGAAAGTCCATTTAGAAAAACCAAACTGGATTTACCCTGTCCAGCAGAAACAGAGCTAACGTTCCCTGAATGTCGGATTGGAAGCGCTTCTGCCGGCGGAGTTCTCTCCACCTTTCAAAGGCTTTTCCAGTGTAAATTCAGGCATGCGTTCCTTCTCCTTTTCCCTCTTCTTTGTATTTTTGCAATCTGTTCATCAGAACGTCGTCTCTTTGGTCGTGTATCGGCCATATCAAACTTAAAGAGTTCAAATTCTAACTTTCCTCTTCATGCTTCTCTCCTCCACACCCCCCATGTACGCGCACTAACCCCTCCCCCAGGCTGAACACTGTTTATGTTTCATGGAGCGGGTTGGCCCAGTTTGTTTTTGTTGCTGTTTGTGGAGCCTGGGCTGTCTACAGAGACCGCATTTTTTTACAGTGTGTTCAGGGGACAGGCAGCTAGCGGATAGTGAGGAGATGTTTGCTGTATGTGACAAAAAATGTTTTGGCCTAAAAAACGCGTGACATCGCTTAGAGCACCTTTAAAATGACCTCCTTTTCTATGCAAATTAGTTGCATCATATTCATTAAGGTCGGTGCAATTTGCCTGCCTCGATTAACGTTGTGCTTTTACTGCATGCATTCATTTGAGAGTCTTTTGTCTGTTTCACCATTGAAATGATTGAGGTGATACAGTTACAGTAGAGTCACAAGATCCTGCATCCTCCACTCACAGCCCGCCGCAAGATTTTATTTTTTTTTATTTTTTTTGGCCGTGTTTCTGGCATTATCCGATTTGCATAATTCCTTGAATCGAGCTAAAATAATAGCATGCAAATGATGCTAATCTTTCTCAGTGAATTCTCCCTCAGTGTTTGTGGATCAATCTTTTAAGTGAATGAACCGTTCCTCGTTGCTGTCAAGGGAAGTCTTTTTGGTGAATTTTTCATTGTTTTTCCCCAGTCTTCAAAGACTTCAGACTCGAAAGGAGCATTTCATTGATTAGATGAGTTTACTGAACAAATATGCCCGTCGTACCGCCACTAAATGAGACAAGTTCATAAACGAGCTGAAGCAAACTGAACAAACGACTAAACAAAAAGGGTCAGTTCTTCTGTGTATGAGCAGTGTGTGCAGTGGGCATCTTTGAAACTCAGCTCATTTATTTGCACTATTGTTGTTGACAAAATAGAGGACAAAAATACTCAAGTCATGAAGATTTTGTTGAATCATTCATCATTGGAAATGCTCATCACCTGATTCTCAGTTGAGGAAGCCCTGTCTGCTTCTCCATGTCGCCTGGAAGCACATCAGACGAGCCTCGGTCAGGGCAAGCGCTGGCCGGGCATCTGTTGTCCTGCGAGAGCTCTGATAAGATGTAATGGATAAGTTAATTGAGGATCAGTGGTGCTTGTGATAGGTAAGCTCAGAGTTTACAGAGCATTGAAGCTCCACGAGCCGATAATTGGCGGAAGGCCGAGGCTCGGGTCACACACACTGCAGGAAACACACATGCACTGTATGCTGGGACATAGTTTTACTTTTATAAATTAGGGTCTTCTCGACAATGTGATTCTCGATAAAAATTCCGGTAACACAGAAAAAACTTGATATTGAAAACGCTCTTTTATTAAGTTTTGAACTCCCGGTTTTTGGACCGTGCAATTTGTTGACATGAATACACTACAGTCAATTGCAATTATTATTGAAGACCAGCAATAATTATTATTATTTTTGATCACATAATAATGTTGATATATACACGTCAGCCCTTCAGCAGATGTGAGGCCTGATTATTGGATTAAACTTTTTTTAATGAAAATAAAATATTACTTGGTCAGCACTGTTTATAGCTTTACTGACTGCCACACAACACACTGTACCAAAACAGTTTAGAAATATGAAATAGAAATAATGTATTTACTAGAATTAATTTATATATATTTCTATAAGTTAGTGATGTCAATAAGTAATGGTTTTACAAATTAAACCATCTAAATATTAAAATATTTAAATAGGAGAGGAAAACAAATCAATAAACTTGGTTATGGTATTAATCTAACAAAATTATTTGGCAAAAAAAGGCAAACTACAGCTACAGTTTTTATTAAAAAAAAATGTATAGAAAAAGAAAAAACTCACAGTTAAAATCATACATTGACATCCTATATTTTCATTGGTTCTCTCGTTTTTACATGTTCATCATTTCTTTATGTAACAGCCTGGCCAAAAAAAAAATGATGTCAGCGCAATTTGTCATGTTTCATTGCGTTATTATCCAAGCACAACTATGCAATATGCTTACAAAATCTTTAACATGTTTTTAATAAAGTTTAATAAAGGGTGAAGATGTCAATTTTCCTATAGGTCTGACATCAATTTGAGCCACTGCAGTATATGAGAAATATTTTCGAAAGTAAAATTAAAGAACATAAAAATGTCAAATGAAACTCTTTAAATGAATGGCATATCCAGATTGCAGTATGAAAGTAACCATTTTAATCTACAGCTACCCATCATGATTACTAGATTACTATCAAACTCTGTTTCTGAGCAAACGTGTGAATCCTCAGTCAGGGAACCAGATTGAGTCTGTGTTTGCAGACTGGTGCTGTGTTTAGTACAGACTGAAGTAGCCTACCAGCCCTTTTGCCATCCGCAGTGTAAATATATACAGTGTGTCTCTCCTCAAGGTCACAAGCGCATGAGGGAACATGGAAACACGCGTCTGGGGTGTAGCAGCAGGTTTGCTTTTTCATGTCTGAGACTCATTTGGCTGTCAGGAAGCGGAAAAGATAGCGAATCACTCCAGCTCTAACACACACATGCATGTTTGTAGGGGAGTGTGTCTGATATTGTCCTGCATCTCCCCCTGAGGTCTCAGATACGGTGGAGCACCAGTAGCCGCGGTCACCGGTCACGAGACCCGCTGTTCCCCAACATCTGCAGGCTGGACTTTGATCACGTCCCGCATCGGACGCCCATAAAGCACGCTCACAGACTTACTCCGAGACCACACACATCTCCCTTTTAAATAAGGACTAAAGTCGTTCACTTCTAAATTCATGCCTCTTGGCTGTGGGAAAATATTTGTTTGCTTTCTTACTGTATGATATATTGACTATTCAGACTATATCTTAAACCGATGATTTTTGAAACTCGCAGCTTCACTGTTAGTGTCTGATTTAAAGACAGAATGCTAGATCTAACAAGCCATAACTGACCAAAATGATGACCCTACCGGTCAAATATTGCGCTGCAAACATCAATACCAGTCGTCAATGCTGGTAAATGACCATGGTATAAGCGGGATAATCCACGGCTAGCTGTGCATTAAACAATTTGAATCCACTCGACTTTGCATCGGATGGTTCTTTGCCTCCACGTCGTGCATTAAAATCGTTGCATTAAAAATATTTTACGTTTGAAAACATTTCCAAAATGTGTACCCTAACACCACCCCAGACCTAAACCTACCCATAACCGAAGCGTGTTATATTGACGCTAAAGGGTGCCATGTGCGTTGGATATAGATGCTTTGGCAAAAGCGTCAGTATATGACGCCTTGGGATGAGAATGCGTTGTATTGCTAGATTGATATTTGGCCCAATGTTTTGAATTACCTGCAAAATAAAAAATAAAAATTATATATATTACATTTAAAATTTTTTTTTAAATAAATAATGCAGGCAGTTAGTAGGATGTTTTTGCAAATACTGCACCACTGGTTAGTGATATACCTCACAGACTACCCTCTGTAAACAGAAAGATTTGTGAGCCATACTTCTCTAAAAAATAAAATAAAATAAAAAAGAAATGAAATAAAATCCTAATTAATAAAATAATAAAAGTTAGCATATTAAATCAGCGTGTAGTTCGACTGTGAGTGAATAGGATGCATGTTTTTGCACTAAATCCTGCACAAGTGTTCAGTGAACTTAACTCGCAGCCTTTCACGCCCGAAACACGGCTACTCTCTGTAAACACACACTGGTTTGTGATCTGCACTTCTCTCTCTCTCTTTCTCTCAGTCAGATCTCTGATCCGCCGCGCGAAGACAGCGAGAGAGACGGTGGTCTTTGAAGAATGAAGTAGGTCACTTTTTAAAACCACAGTCCTTGAATTAGGAAGGTTGCCAGAGTGTTTGCTCCCCGGCGGCGCCTTAAAGGGCCCAGAAATAACCCAAACACCCCTCCACATTTATCAGGATGACACAACGCTGTTGGCTTGTGATTTTAGAGGCTGGACTCAATAAATCTCGGAGGATTGGGCTGTTTCTCCTCAGGGATCTCGTACGCTCCCTCCCGCGGCTCCTTCCATCCCGGCTCCCAAATCATTCCCATTGCACCTGCAACCCTTGAGCAAGGAGTGATTACACCTTACAACCTGGAAATTGAACTCTAGCGTTGAGCACCTGTGCCGGATGGAAGCCACACACACACACACACACACACAGCAAATCTTGAAAAGGAAAGAAGTTAAAATCCTGAATTAGGGCCGTATGACCCCACACTTACACACCACAAACAGGCTTAAAGGTGAAGTGTGAAATCGCTGCGCCACTAGGAACTTGAAGTGGAAGAACAAACCAACGGTGACTCGACCAATGGAAGTGGGTTTTATGGTAGATTTCCCTGTTTTCCTGACCAATGCCTGACCGCAGTGTTCTGTTTGATGATACCAAAATTATACATTTCACCTTTAAGGATAAACAAGATTTAAGTTTAAAGTTAAGTGGGATGGGTCAATCACAAATGAGATCTTTTTCATAGCTCAATTGCTTTTCCTTAGAGAGAAATGAGATTAATGGAGAGCAAATAAAGAATCTTTCTTTTAATCTCCTTCTTAGATTGTAGACATAGTGTGTGTATGTAGCCTATACCTGTATATATATACACTGTATCGTGAAATGACTAATCGTGAAATTAAGCATGCGCCATTTATCTTGTTTAACATGTTTATTTTCTCATCATTTGCTATATCCAGCAAAGTTAACATCAGATCGAACAATTTCAGCAATTTAAATTGATTCCCAAAACTAAGACACAGCACAACTCTTTCTGACATGAAAAGTCAGCTTATTTTTCTAGTCAACAAAATCACTTTACAATATTCTTTACTGTATTATTACAGTGATTCTTATTAAAGCTACTAAAGTTGTTCAGTCAAGATTTCGGTCTCAACTGTTTAATGAACATAAATGAACCTATGAGTTAATAACACATTGGTACCGAGTCAACCGTTCTCAGGGGTGTGTTTTCATGATAATCGAATGTACCCAGTTTTAGCTCGGGTTCGACTGGTCGAGACTGTTTTCCAAAGATGGCTCCTGCCTGTATACGCGAAGTGTATTGTCTTTATAAAGTATCTTCTTATTAAACTGTCTGTACACTTACGAAGTTCTCAATGCTTCGGTTTGCATGTTTTGAGCTTTGTTAGTGGTATTTACTAGCAATTTTTATTTTTAACTTACTCTATGCCCTATATACTAGCGTTATAAGCTAATCTGTGGTTCGAGCTAAAACTGGGTACATTCGATTATCATGAAAACACATCCCAGAGAACGGTCGACTCGGTACCCATGTGTTATTAACCCCTAGGTTCGTTTTGCGCCGGAATTGTCCTTTAAGACATGGCTGTCTGTAATCGAACGTTTAGGGACGTACCCGAGGAACGCGCTGTAGTAAAACTGAAGTAAAACTTTTTTTAAATCGAGCACGTCCCGCATTTTACGACATTTTCACGATACATGATTTGACTGATTGTGACACTGAGGACCGAAAGCACACCGCTTGAAATGAAATTTGCAAGCTTCAGTCCTTTATTTGCATTAAAATTATTTTAATGCTTTAACAATTTTGAATTTATCACGTTAACATCGACAGCCCTAATATTACTCATATACATACTACACATATATACTCTATATTCTAACTGAATGTCAAAAAAAGCCTTGTACAAGGGGGACATATGAGCAGTAAAATGTTCTGCTTGTGCTTGTGCTCACTACACATGATCACAAGAACACACTATACATGTGCCCTGACCCGTACATGCTCTCTATCTGATTGGAAAAACGTGGGAAAGCGGCTGTAATTTCTAATTCGCTCGGGATCCTCTACTAAATAACAGGTTGTCAGCGTCCCGTTTCAGAGTTGGGCTGCACAGTGTGTTTTCACAGGATGATGTAAATATGACAGAGACTGACATCTTCGTCTTAGGACAAAAAAAAAAAAGGATGGCTGGAGAAAGATGGACAGAGAAACGGTGAGATGTGAGGCAGAGAGAGGGATGGTAGGATGACGGGAGAGAGAAAGAGGCACAAAGCGACACACATTCCTGCCTTATTTACACGTAACTGCAGCTATGACAGGTAATTTGGCCAAATTCTCCACAGACCTTGCGGCAGACGGTAAGGGGATATAAAGAGAGAGAAAGGGAAAGAGGAAAGGCACAATAGTGAAGGAGGAAATGTGTGGAAGAAACGTGTGCCGACTGCCTGACGTCGCCTGGCTAGGGGAGAAAAGGAAGAAAGCAAATGGGTTTCCAGATTTCAATCTAGAGCGTAGCTGTGTGTGTGTGTGTGTGTGTGTGTGTGTGTGTGTGTGTGTGTGTGTGTGAGAGAGAGAGGTAGTCTAGCTGTTGACAGATTTTGACAATTTTATTTATCACACACACCTTGAGATATAAAAAAGCATTTTTTAATTCAATTTCTCTGTTGGCGTTTAGCTCGGAAAGATCACACCAGAAAGGTAGGTTGGTTCACGACCCAAAAGTGGGTCACATGTTCTGATGGGTCACGGACGGCTGGGGAAGAACAATGCTAATGCAAACAACTACCCACTAAACTGTGCATAGTTTGACTAGCAAAATAAATAGGCTTAACAACAAATGGAGGATAAAATGCTTCCCATATGTGTTATAGCTGATGTCAGAGGGTGTGTGTTCAGTCAAAGTACAGCATTCTGGCTCAGATTCGTCCATCATTTAAACGGTCAATTCAATGTTTGTTCCATGTGTTATTCTGGTAAATGTTGAGGCATTTAGATAGTTGAAATGCCCTGCAGTGTGATATGATATGTTGCTGTTATCATTATTATTATGCATGCAGCTATTCAGCAAGAGATATGTTAAAACTCATGACACTATGGTTGTGTGGGTGGGTGTGTGTGTGTGTGTGGGGGGTGTAATTAGTTTGTGTGTGCGCACACGAGAGAGAGAGGCGCGGGCGCGATCGAACTCTGTGTGTGTGTGTGAGAGAGAGAGAGAGAGAGAGAGAGAGAGAGAGAGAGAGAGAGAGAGAGAGAGAGAGAGAGAGAGAGAGAGAGAGAGAGGCGCGGGCGTGATCGAACAGTGGAAACATAAAAACATACTCCGTCATTTTGTTCATACAGATCATTAAACCTGCAAGTGTTTACTTATATTTGTGTACACTCGCAATAAAACACAACATTGTGCTTTTGTCACACTGTAAACTCTTGTCAAAATGTAACCTACAACTGTCACCCAACCAAAATCACACACACACACACACTGTTTTAAAAGCAAAACATATTTATCCAACTCCATTTTAAAATAGTCTGTGGGTCCCATCTTTTGGACATTCATCATTGCATTGGTTTTCATTTCTTGTCCTCGGAGCGCTAATCTTACATTACATTGATTAAAAAAGAAAATTCAGATGAGAATAATGTTACATTGTCAATGAATAATGTTAATTAAAATTAAGGAAAACAAATATATTGATCTGAAATATAGCTAAATAATTTTAAATTAATTCAGGTACAATTACCAAACATATCGCAAGGTCTTTTTGTCTTTTTATTAATTTAATTAATAAACTAGTTATATAAAACTATTGTCAGTGCACTACAAATAAACGGGTTCTATGCCTTTATTAATAAAACTTATTTAAAAAATACAATGGCTTCTGCATTTTTGTTTTGCTTTTCCCTCCATTGTACCGAAATCATACCGAACCGTGATGTCTGAACCGAGGTATGAACCGAACCGTGACTTCTGTGTACCGTTCCAACCCTAATATATATATATATATACACACACACAGTGTAAATGAATCATATAGATGCAGAACATTTCCACAGCTGCATGAATAATAAAAATAAAAAATAAAAAATAATAGTAAAAAATATATAATATAATATATATATATAATTTCTAGGTGATTTCTATCTCTATTGTTCAAGCTATCTAATGTCCAGCTTAGAGCAGAAACCAGCTACAGAAAGCACACTTGACGTACAATGGAAAAACTGGGTCATTTCAGTAAATTCAGCGGATAACCACTGAGTTCCAGCATGACAAGTTATAATAATAACAACACACACACGTCACACACACACACCAAAAACACTGCAGGATGGTGTGGCGGCTGATTTATGCAGCTTTCTGTCCTTCAGTTGTGTGTTTCCGTCTGCTTTCGGGGAGCAGCGTCTCCTGCTCAGTGTATTTATAGCATATTCCTCTCATAGAGCCGTCGACTGCCTGTCAGCGCTCGCAGCCAATTAGAGTGCACTTGTTAATGCGCTGGGTGGTTTTCCGTGGAGGCGTGATAGCTTTATTCCTCCAGACCACAGACAGAGAGACATGGGAGATGAAGAGACAGGCCCGAGGCGGCTGTGTGTAACTTGTGTGTAACTTCTGACAGGTGGTTATCCTAAAACGACCTCTACATAGCCTTCCTCCAACACAGACTCGCAACGAAAGAGACGTTCTCCTGGCTGCTTTTTACGTTATTCTGCCATAAAGACTGATACATTATCCACCATGCTTCTGTCATTTTAATTCGTTTATTTTTATTTTTATATGTGTATACAGCTTTTATTTCTTCATGGTTAGTTTTCAACAAAAACGTGAACACTTTTAATGCGTTGTGCCCATTCATTTAGGGTTTGTTTCCACTTGTAGTTCGTGAAAAAGGGAAAAATGTAGTCCTGGTCCGCTTAGCGTTCACATTGGCATTTTAACACCGAACCTAAAGATACAGGGGTATGTTCAGAACCTGATTGGCCGGCTTTTATTACATATATTTTGCGACTCGTTGTATGTGCGTTAGCCTGGCTAACGTCAGACCACGTCTCATTGACATTGAAAATTAACATGTGAGACCACGTTCATTTTCTCGTATTTGAGGCGTGGTTTACGAATGCCCAGAGCCGTTTATTGGGTGCTACGAATGTCTATCAAATGCGCCTGTACGTAGCTCATAGCCAATCGTTTCAATTATACCAGATGACGCATGTAGAGCGACAGAAATTAGACGAGGAAGAAGACGATGGGTCAGAGATTTATTTGCGTTCTAAACTACTCAGAACAATATCTAAGGCTGCATCGAAAGGTAACTTCGCGTCTGCTGCCATGTTGGATCCATAGGGATAAACAAACTGCTTCGGTGTGTCGCATAGACGTCGTCATCGTCTTGCTGCTCCCTCCCCGTTCTGTGATTGGTCCCCTCGCTGAGGCGAAAATCTGGTCCATGGTATCCAGACTGCCTAGCAGCGTGAGTAAAGTCGCGCTGCGCAAAGGCAGTATAGGGAAACCCAGGCTATATGTGCGTAGCTGTATGATGTATTTTGATCAGAGAACTCGTGAAGAGCTTATAAAGTGTTTAAAGGAGTCAAAACAGCATCAGGAATCCCTCCGTCACACACACAAATGAAGATCTGCTGTGAGAAGACGCGGTTCTGACGCCTGTACTGAACTGTGATGGGCAACATCTCGACTATGACGAGAACAAACAGGTATTATTGAGCATTCTGTCCTTTTTAGGGGCGCAGCTTCTGACATCATGTCCTGTTTTTGTTTGTTTACTTGTTTTTGGTCTGTGTTGCGTTCATATTCATTCGAACCGCACCAGAGTTCGTGTGGAAGTGGATCGAGACTCATCTTTTCAGCGTCTCGGTCCGTGTGTTTGGTGGCACCAGGGTTCAGATGGCAGCGTTCACACTTATTCAAATGAACCGCACTAACAGAGCAATCGCACAAGGATTCGCTTTAATCCAACCAAACATGACAAGTGTGAACACACTTGTAGTGTTACAAATTTATTAAAATGTTTAATTTAGGTTCCAATACAATAGTATTTTAACTGAGAAAGTTCTGCACACTGTTTTCCATTTTGAGGCAATCAAATTGTCGGACATTAACCTCTTGTCACTTCCAAACGTCAGCTGGGCTTTTGTTGATCTAATCAGGCTGATTGGATTAACATCTCAAGGCTCTGAGTTACACTGTTATGCTGATGAAATCAGGTAACCAGCTGAATCAACATGCTTTGTTTCAGAGTGTCTCCACCTCTATGTAACCCCTCCCCCTTGAAAGGTCTATCAACTACAATGTATTTTGGCTTAGCCAGACTTGGGTAAGATTTTTGGACGAAGCAGACTTGACGAGGACTGCAGCTACCAACAGCTCGTGTTTCTCAATAAAGAATCCTGCTGAAGATACAACCAAGTCTCCTGGTCTTCGCTTCTGAGTTCCTAAACTTTAGAAGAAAAAAGTTCACAACACACCCTTACATGACATTGCGTTTTGGGGGCCTGAAAATGCGAACTTTTGAAAACGACACCTTTATCGTTTCCATGTAAACTACAAAAACGCGAATTTATAAAAACGGTGACGTCATGCGCATGTGTATTATGTGTTCAGTCTATAGGCATGTGCAAGATCTAGACAACCGAAACAATAATTGAAGAGGGTACACTGTGGCATGAGTTTAAGATTGACTAAATTACTCAATGCTTTCGCTATCTTGATTGTTTTGCTCTGTAGAAGAATGTCCACAGGCGCGTAGAGTTTCTTTACAAAGTGACATCGCCAACTACTGATCAGGCATGCATAAAACAGGGTTTTTTTGTCATTTTCGCAGATCCTTGTGAATGGTTTTGAAAACGTCATCTGTACGTGAAAATTTTCAAAAATGCAAAGGAAAAACTTTCATTTTTAGTGCATCGTTGTTGTGTAAACGTGCCCTTAGTTAGCGAAAGTAACCCAAATGTGATCAACAGCGACGTAAGTTTAACATTGGTAAGTACATTTTAAAATAAAAAACACAGATCCAAAGTGAAATTGTGCATTACAGCATCAGTGCAAGTGTTTGTCTACAGCCTTTTGTACACCGGATAAACACTTTGTGTTGTGCATGTTGTTATTTTAAAAACAGTTTATTGTATAGCTCTGATTTATCAAATGCACTGTAAAAATTCATTTTTAAATGCAATTTGATTTCACAAAATGACGAAGTCAACATCTCGAGGCTGTAGAAAGTGCTTGAGTGCAGCTTACAACAAGAGCCGCACAGCTAGTCTAGGTGTTTTGTTGAACCCTATTTTAGGAGAGCCTATTTTAAGCTTGTTTTGTTATCCTAGCAATGCACGATTATATGGTTAGTTGCGTTCTATTATTGCATTTAGCATTGTGTTTTTCCCTTCAGTACATGAACCCATCACAAAAGACCCACGACCCATTTTTGGGTCGCAACCCACCAGTTGAGGACCGCTGCTCTCTATCTCACTGACACACATGAGCGTGGCTACACAGTTCATTTCATGCATAATACACAAACACACACACACAATTTCTGTGCTTTTTCCTCTACCTCTGCATTTGCACTCCAAAACCCCCATGCTGTGCAGCGCTGCATGGCCTTCTCTTGGCCTCACCACTGCCAATGTGGCCTGGGAGAAACCGAATGCGAGGAAAAAGATATGTGGGCACAGAATACCTACAGGGTGGAAAAACAGAGCGAAAAAGAGCATAGAAAAAAAGAGAGATGGAGAGAAAGTGTGGACCGCTGCTCAGTGTCTCCGATCCGCCCAGTAATACGGTCTCGGACGACGACAAATGAAAAACGACTGTAATAAAACATAATCAGACACACAGAGAGAAGATCACCCTCCGCGCTTCACTGAAGTATGTAATTGTGCTATAACATACTACAACAAAACACCAAGCAGCCATAAGCGAACGCAAGCCACCGCAGGAACTAACAATATGGATCTGTACTTCAGCAGTGCAATTATTGGCAGTAAAAGAAGACAAGAAGAAAACTATGTTTAATAGCAGAAAAGGGAGCTGTAATTATTGGGACGGCTTTGAGAAAATGGCCGCTATGAATTTCAAACTCTTTAGTCAATTTTAACACCCAGTTGGATGTCATTGTTTATTGCCATCATGTGTATTTTGGAATCATTACGATGGAGCTGTTGCTCAGTTTGCGTTTCAAAGACTGTTGCTTTTTACCGCCTTCATCTTGCGTTCACACGCATCTTGCATCACAAATCTCATGATATGTGTTTTTATTTTCTGCATGCTTAAAATGGGAAAAACAACACTTTTAGCTCTTATTTAGTCTCAGAAGCTTATTTTTGCTAAGAATCGCCATTCTGTCTAATTGAAAGTGAGTATTTATTAATAAATGATTTATCCGATTTGAATTATTTATATTAATGCATTTCATTCTTTTTTAATTCATGTTTCGGGTAATCTTGAATCAGAATAACTTCCCTCCCTCTTGTAGCTCTTCTCTTCTCTGATGACGAGGGCGGAGCAACCTGTCAATCACATGAGATCCACCAATAGCAAACCACAACCATCCAATCAATTCCCCATGGACAAAATTAAGCCCCGCCCTACATTTGTTCTTGTTTGAGAAGCCGTTTCACTCAGATATACGTCACAATAGGCAAGAAAATACATAACTTACGTTGCATGCAGACTTTAACAGACTGGTTGGAAAAAATCTTCAAATAATGGCATACAACATAGGTGTCAACATAGAAACTAACCGACCAAATTGGATCTGCCAATTTTAACCTGCTTACATTTATGCATTCGGCAGACGCTTTTATCCAAACCGACTTATATTGCATTCAAGGTGCTTGGCAGTGCCAGTGCTGACAATAACTACTCCAACTAATTAAAGTCAGTAGCATCCACAGCTCACAATACTCCCATGCCACTCTTGCACAAACCTGGCTGATTTTTATTCAAGGGGAAAGTACAGTGAATAAGTACAGTGGAACTGCCTCGCCGCTGGACGCAACGTCCATGTCTCAAACTGTAGGCGGCGAACCCGAGGCGTCAAGCATCAGGTGATTAGCCGTCTTCGCTGCCAACTCCTGCAATAATTGGCCCCACGATACAGGATGCCATTAACCTTTGCTATTCTTAACCAAACCCAACAAATGCAAGCAAACACAGCCAAGGACGACGAGGAAAGGAAAAAAGAAGAACAGGCCAAAAAAAAATCAATTTTCATGAATATTGGATTTCATTAAAAAACCCAAGTGATTGCTCTTTAATGACCCAAAATCCACACACATGAATTTTTAAGCAGCGGCTGGAACTGTGATACGACTGGAGGCGTGCGGTGAGAAAGAGGAAAGGAATCGCAGCCGGGGTCCCGCGGGGGTGTGTGATGCTCTTCTGAAGGGGCGGGACTTCAACCCGGTCCAAAGAACACGAGACCCGACACGGCTGGCGCTGGAGTCGCGGCGGCGGCAACAAACGGACAATAATGTGAGTTAAAGGAAGAATAAAACACTGACAAAATGATGTTACAAAAACTACAGGCTTAAAATGCATGGAAAAAGCATACATTGACTACTACAGCATAATCAGTTATTAATATTTCGTTGGTTCTCTCATAATTTGTTTGCATGGCATCCTAGCCAAAACTGATTTCCGCACAATCATGTTTCATTGCGTTATTATCACAAATAAAACAAATGACTTCAAGCACAACTACGTGATTTGGGTAAGTTACTCTAAAAAAGTACTAGTTACTAATTAAATCTTAAACAATGTAATTAGATTAGCCCTACTGTATACTAATTACTCTCTCTATAAAGTATTGCATTATTACAAATTAGTAATTAATTAGTATTACTTTCTAAATCTCATATCAACCTCGACAAGTTGAACAATACAAGAATAGACATGGAACTGCTCTTTTAATTCTTTCAATTAAATCATATAAATTGCATAAAATATTATTGAACTGACCAAAGTATATTTAAAGGGAGAAGGTTATGTTAAAAAACATACATTTTAACATTAGATGTCAAATTTTGACACTAAATCCAATATGAAATTGTTATAGTCTATACAGTATTTAATGCAATTAAATGAATCCCTTAATCCCATTCTCAAGGGAAAATTTAATTACAGTAATTAATTACTTAGTAATGCATTACACCCGACACTGGCAATATGCTTACAAAATCGTCGTCACTTTTGGCCACTAATGTAGTCCATTTGACTTATAAAATATATTGGCAATATATCAGAATTCTTCTGAAGTCATATAATAGTAACAGTCAACAATCAAAAATTTGGGGTTGGTATGTTTTTTTTTATACTACTAAATTAATACTTTGATTCAGCAAGGATGCACTAATTAAAAGTGACAGTTAGGATGTCACAAAATATTCTATTTCAAATAAATCCTTTGAACTTTGTATTCATTAAAGAATCCTGAAAAAATCTACAAAAATATGATGCAGCTCAGCTGTTTTCAATATTGAAATGTTGAGCAGCAAATCATCATATTAGAGTGATTTCTGAAGGATCATGACACTGAAGACTGGAGTAATGATGCTGAAAATCCAGCTTTGCCATAACTGTTGAATGTTTTTACTGTATTTTGAGAGAGAAAGAGACTTCTTTCAAAAACAAACCATTGAACAATAGTAAAGTATGTGTGAAAATGAGTTATTTCCCTCCATTGAGACTTCTTCTAAATTACATATCTACTTTTACACCCGAAAGGTCTGATGTCATTGAAACCATTGGTTATACACCTATTGCTATGTGGAGAACAAAATTCGAGGTCATTTTCAGCCAATAACAAACCAAGTTTTAGCCTGTTCATGATGCTTTTGCCATTTTTGGAGCTCATTGATTCTGCAAAAAAAGGCATATGAGTTTTAAACAACATGATGGTGAGTATCTGAGTAAATGTCATGATGATGGAACTGCTGTAGGTGAAGTATTCCTTTAAGCGTCACGTTCAGCTTGACTAATATCATCTCTGATTAGCCAGAAGGTTGAAGTTTCCTTGATTAATTCTCTTCCATGTAGGGACATTACAGCCTCAACGCTGCTGACTTTGTCATGAGCAATTTGCAGGCGGTGTTATGATTTTGAAACGAATCTTAAGTCTGGATGTTCATCACGTCTAAGAGGCGACGGTGGAAGTCAGCGACCCGACCGAGAGCGTGACCCTGGTACCTGCTTTCCTCGTGTCAAACTCAAACACATCTCTTAGGCTTAGCAATAATGGGCGGTATTAATATTCGTGTCATTCCCATTAACCTCCATGAGAACAGACGGGCTCGTATTACACAGGGACATGAGGGATAAGCCAGGTCTCGTCTCCTCCAGAACATCCCAGCATTAGTAACCGTCCCAGAAGACCGTCAGAAACCAGCAGATGGTTTTTATTTTGCTCTCTAAGCCCTAGTCGGACAGGACTGGCTTTCCCTGAGGATTCAGGTAAATTAGTGTTGCAGAGACATACTGTACATTGCAATTTGAATCCCGTCCGAATTGAGCATGTTTGTGATTTCTCACACAACCCTGGAAAAAAAATACAGAGTAAATTACCTACTGTTTTTCCACTAACTAGCGGGTCCACAGAGAAATCGAATAGCAACGTCTGTTGTTCCGCTATATTACACATTTCTGGGTTTCTCGTTGCGCTGCCTGGTGCTTCTTTATTATGGATTCAGACCTTTTTGCCAACTTTCTGGGTAAAATAACAGTTGGTGGTTTAAGAACTGCTGGCATCACATCCAACATAAAAAGAAGCACTTTTTCAAACGTAGATCTCGGCGTGGGCTGAAAGAAAACCTTGTTGAGCTCTGTATGTCACTGGAAAAGCATGACACACACTTTCTAAAACAGCCGTTCCCATCCGGGGGTACATCAGCTGCTTACAGGGGGTACTTGGAAAGAAAAAATACATTACAAATTAAACATGTATTAGGGATGTCGACATATTGAAATAATTATTGATGATTAATGTCATGATTTCTTGTGGTTTATGCGTTTTTGTTTTTAAGGCACGAACGTGTCAATCAGTGCGGCGAAATAAATAAATAACAATCTGTGTTGCAATATATAGAAATAAATTAATACATTTCTTTTCAAGAATCCTGAACAATTGTACTACTGTTTTCAACATAATTCTCAAAAACATAATAATCATAAATGTTTCTTGAGCATCAGATCCTCATATTAGAGTGATTTCTGAAGGATCATGTGACACTGAAGACTGGAGTAATGATGCTGAACATTCAGCTTTGATCACAGGAATAAATGATATTTTAAAATATATTACAATAGATAACAGGTATTTTAAATTGCAATAATATTTCACAATATTACTGTTTTTATTTTATTTTATAAATGCAGCCTTGTTGAGCAAATCGTTCCGATCTCAAACTTGGCCAAAATTATGCATTTCTAAATAAAAAACTAAAGGAATTCTTATTTAAAAACGTGTAACTTGTGTTGCAACTTGTGTTACTCGCTCTTCAAAACCTAAAAACAGGGACAAATTCATTCCAACCGTAGAAACCAAACAAAAAAGATCTCAATAACTTCTTGTTCTTAATCAAATACTGACAAGACTATGGCATCATTTTGATTTTGAAAACTGATCACGTCTGAGAAATCTACGTTTCTTCAACAGTGTGCGTGTGTGTGTGTGTGTGTGTGTGTGTGTGTGTGTGTGTGTGTGTGTGTGTGTGTGTGTGTGCACGGCGAGAGCAGTAAATGTGTTTGATTGCATTTGCTCGCTGTTGGATGGCGTGAGGATAAGCAGGTGGGAGACAGAGAGTCTGCGAAAGCAAACAGAGGCGCCATGTTTATCCGACAAAACACACACATCACCCAACAGAGGACCATCAAACCGGCTCAGGCCAACTGGTGCAACCCCGCAATTTAATAAACATGCGGTATCCCCGCGATGAGGCAGAACATTAGCGCTCCTTGAGTGCATTACACAACACCGGCACCGCTGGAATATGACACTAACTGGGGTGTGAAAGTGCTTTGACTCCGGTGTAATGAGAGACCCCAGGATTAAACCTCCGATGCTGTCGTGATTAAGCCGGCAGTCGTAACGGGTTACGGGAGGGGTATGACACTAACTCCACTGAGTAAAGCATGCTCATCACTCCTGTGATCCACTTACAGAACCATCACTGCTTATCTCACTGCTCCTGCACAGACATCAGGCTAAAGCTGCTTACTGGACATACGCTGGTACAGAAGAAACACACGTTACAGACAAGAAAACTGATCAAATGGACAACATGCTGCTATGCACATAGGCCTACACCACCCACTATACATTGGACATCGGATAGACGTGCAGATAAAGTCTATATTGGGTCCGTCGGTCCATGACCAATTCTGGACATCTATTCGACGTCCAAACTAGGTCCACTATTTGGACGTCCAACCATGACGTTAAACATTTGAGCTTTGAACTGGGTATTTTTTGGGACCTTATTTGGACGTCTATGACAGGTGCAGGAAATTGACATGATTAATATGCAATATTTTTTTATTTACAAATATCAACATTGTTGTCATCAACATGAATGAATATAGATTATTAATAATTATTTCATATATAACTGGAGACGAATACAAAGGGGTACTGCTGTAGCTCAAACAGTAGAGCGTTGGCGCTTGCAACGCCAAGATCATGGGTCCGATTCCCAGGGAAAGCAAGAACTGATAAGAATGTAAGTGTGTAGTGCAATGTAAGTCACTTTGGAGAAAAGCGTCTACCAAATGCATGAATGTAAATACATGGTACAGAAAACATGTCCTCCACCCTTTTGAAACATGGGACTACAGTTATAGAAGTTGTCTTAAAAATGAGTCTAAATTTGATGTTGAAAAGACGTCCACAAACGACCACATTTGGTCCCACGGACGTCAACATTAGACGTCGCCTGGCGTTACAAAACAACCCCTTCAGTGGACCGAAACTGGACGTTCAAAAATTACATAGAAAAGACGTCACTCCGACGTCACATTGCGCAGTGGGTAGTGGAAAAAAGGGACGTCTGGAGGGGATATTTGTATTTAACGGCTCTGCAAGTTTGATTAAACCGTCAAATTATGATGTTTAAATATGAAGGAAGAACAAAACTAAACTTGGTTAAGGTATCTATCTGAACAACTTATTTGGCAAAAAAGGCAAGCTACAGCTAGAGGGTTTATTTTACTATGGAAAAAATAGGAAAAATCATTCATTGACTAGGCTACAACATAATCAGTTATTAATATTTTGTTGGTTCTCTTGTTCATAATTCCTTTGTACGACAGCCTGGACAATAAAATGTATGTCAGCACAATTTGGCATGTTTTATTGCACTATTATTATAAATAAAACGGTTAAAGCACAACTACAAATATGCTGACAAAATCTTTAACACATTTTTGATAATATTTGAATAAAGATGTCAATTTTCCTATGCAGACTTTTGTCCACTACTGTGAATAGATTAAAGGTGCCATTACAGGAATAATACTGTTACTAATACTAATACTGTTCCTCACAGTATGGCTTCACAAGACTTACAATATGGCATTTATGGTGCTTTTATGGTGCTTTTGCATCCTTTTTGAAGCTTGAAAGCTCTGGTCTCCATTCATTGTAATTGCATAGGAAAAAAATTACCATTCCATGGAAAAAACTCCTTTTGTGTTCAATAGGGGAAAGAAAGTCATCCAGGTTTAAATGCACAAGAGTCCACATGATATAAAAGACATAATATGAGATTAAATGGAGAGCAAATGAACACTTTTGCAGAAGTTTCTCTCAGAAAGAAAACATCTCAACGCAACTCAAAAGTCAAAGATCTCAATACCCTCAAAAAATATGTAGGCCTAAATTTAAGATTTATGTATTTTAAATGCATATAACATTTCCATCCATTTAGGTTACACAGTTTTAACATCAAATAATAAACAAAACGTCACACTATGCTCAGATTTACCAAGATACCAAAGCCTGCAATCAAAAGTCAGATATCTCAATGCACTCAAAAAATACTTCGGTTTAAATGTAGGATTTATGTATTTTCATATATAAAATTTCCATGCATTTGGATTACACAGTTTTCACTAATAAACTTAGTGTGGTGCATACGGTATTTGTCAGCCATACATAAACAAACAAGAATGATATTTCAGTAATAGTACTAATAAACTGAATGCTTTAAATACACATTAACCAGGTTTATAAATGTCATCAATCTCATACATTTTAACTAATCGACTATTGCTTGTTCCACAGCTAGATTTATGACTATATTCATGCTAAGTCATTTGAATAAATGCATTTTGAAAATATGATTATTTGCATAAAATCAATGATAAATATTAGGGATGCACGATGATATCGGGACAACATCGGCATCGGCCGATAAAAGCTTAAAATGACCATCATCAGCATCGGCCGATATGAATATTTCTGCCGATGAGCCTTGCCGATAGGGTGGCGTGTTTCTTATGCGCACGTGACGACCGCTAACGAAACATGAGCGCCAGCAACTTAAACTTCCAATCCAACTATGGGTGTGCGTCCCACGGTTTTTGATCGGGGATGATAAAATGTCTCCACGATCTGCTTTTGAAGAAAAATCATAGTATCGTGCATTCTATCAGTTCAATTCTGGCGCCTTCATCTCAACATACTGTACAACGCGACGTACATTCACATCACATCACATGTAAACGCAGAGGTAGAGTTACACTCACGGGACACCGCAATTCACAAAAGTTCATTATTTGCATGCGCGTCAAAGTCTTGCTAGGTAAACATATCATTCACGTGCTGATGCGCTGTTCTAACATCCGCTTTTCTGAGCGCGTTACACCCGACGCTCACAGGAACTAAAAGCCTGTCACAGCGCCTGCATACTGGACTAATCTTTCGAGTCTTATTGCGCTGATACTGTCAAATACACACAAGGTTTACATTAACAAAGTTGGTTATGTCTAAAGTGAAAGCAAACAGAGAAAATCTGCTTTTCAAATGCGTGTATATTAGACGCGTCGCGTGCAGTTCTTAAAGAGACAGGGCGATATGGACTCTCTATGGTGGACGGCACTGATCCTCAACAACTCGTCTTAAGACCGGCGTGCATACTTGGACTTCCAAAAAATACTCTAAATGTTCCGATCCAATCTGACTTGTAATGCTGCCCGAATCATGCACTGTTCCTTCGTTGGCCAGAGGAGAACTGGCCCCCCGACTGAGCCTGGTTTCTCCCAAGGTTTTTTTCTCCATTCTGTCCCTGATGGAGTTTTGGTTCCTTGCCACTGTTGCCTTGGCTTTTGGCTTGCTTAGTTGGGGACATTTAATATTCAATAATATTATTGATCTGCCTTACTTAAGGTGGACGTTGACGCAATATCTTTTAAAAACAAACTTTGTTATATTGTTTTCATGTTATCACTGTGAAGCGCTTTGATACAATCTGTATTGTAAAAAGCGCTATATAAATAAAGGTGACTTGACTTGACTTGACAGTAATAATATGCTGCCGCTTGTCCTTAAAGAGATACTGCACCCAGAAATAAACATTCTGTCATTATTTACTCACTCTAATGTTGTTCCAAACCTGTATTCATTTCTTTCTTGTGCTTAAATATACTATGGAAGTCACTGGAGTACAGCAACTGTTTGGTTAGCCACATTCTTCCAAATAACTTTTATAATTTCAACAGAAGAAAGAAACTTGAGAGAGTAAATGATGACAATTTAAATTTTTGGGAGAACTATCCCGTTAATGTTAATAAAACAACAAAACACAGAGGAAATCACTCACTGCTGTTGACTGAGAACTTTAATAGAAGCTTTAATAAGCTTTTTTTGCAAAAATACAAATATATCGGTATCGGCATCGGGCAAAATTAGTTTGAAAGTATCGGCATATCTAATATCGGCCAAAATCTTATTTCGTGCATCCCTAATAAATATGCGTATATTTAATGATAAATTGCCATGATTATCATTCATTCTTGGCAAACCAAATGATCTGAGCTGCTATACACATTCATTTCATAGCTTTGTACTTGTATGAGAATTATTATCTGATTTGTTTCTATTTCTCCTAATGGAAAGACAAAGGCAATGATTAAATGAAACATAAACGTGAACCAACAAGCTATGAAAGGACAACCTCGGAGCAATACGTTTTCCAAGAAACTATTTGGTTGTCACTAAAACACAGTTCAAACAAACACTTGCCATGCCAAGATCACAGTCTCGCTGCTTTTTGAGGACAAATAAAAGCCAGTGAAACATTGGATGAAATGATATTATTCACTATTGTTTGAACTATGGCTCATGCCGGCAATACTTCTAGCAAAAAATCCCTATTCTCAAATTGTGGCATAAAACAAAATGCAATCCAACTCATTAAATCACACAATGATTAATGAAAAATTATCGACCTTTCCAGGCAGTGCAGATAGTCATAAAACAGCGATCCGAGGAATCGATCGGATCTAGAGTGCATGTGTACAGGTTTAAATCAAACTGAGAGCAAGTCAATGACAAGAACTGTCTGCCTCAACTTTATCCATCATGACCACACATGACTGATCATCTCTGAAACACACAAAAACAAACACACAACCTGTTGCGATGCGCTTGTTCTGAAGCAACGTCTGCAATCTCAGCCAGGAAGCCAGATTTCCTGGCATTTGTGCAGCGCGTGCTTTAAATAAAGCCGGAGAATACCACAAATCCATTTTCCTTGACATGTCTGCGTATTAAAGCTAGACACATCCAAAGCTAGTTTTTGGCAGTTTTGACCAGGCAGACAAATGTGAGCTAATATTAGGTAAGGCTGCAGCACCCAACACACTTATAGATGACGTGTGACATGCAAAACTGCATCTAACAAGACGTTATTACATATGCACGCAACTGTATATTTTCATGACCTCATTTTAAATGAGAGACATTATATGTGGAGTATTTATCGTAAAAAAAAAAAAAATGCATTTGCAAAATCAACTAGTGAAGATGAAGGAAAAAAAGAGTGATTAAAATAGTGAAACTTTGTTCTTCTGTGCAACACGAAAGAAGATATTCCGTTGTTTTTTTGGCCATACAGTGAAGATCAAAGCGATAAAAGATAAAGGATTTTTCAAAATATCTTCTTTTGTGTTTCACTGAAGACAATAGGTTATGGAACAACATGAGGGTGAGAAAACAATGACAACAAAAATCCTTTTTTTCTTTATGCATTCACATAAATTTTAACCTAAAACCCTGATGTTGATTTAAATAAAAAAAAACATATGCTTAAACTACATATGAAGCTAGACTTATTTAAAGAAACATAAACAAAAGAAAATAAGTTATGGAGCAACACGATGGCAAGAAGAGAAAACAATGACAACATTCATTTTTAGCTGAACAACCCTTTAAAAAACTAAAATATACAGTTTTATTCATGCATTCACATATATTTTAACCTAAAATCTTGATGTTGATTTCAAAACCATTATGTATTTACTGTTATCCAACATAAAATAAAAACTCAAACTACTCACAGTTATGTTTCCATCCCCCTATTTTTATGCACATTTTCGGATAACGCATAAACAAACGATGGATGTAAACGCCAAGATATGCAATGCATCACTTCTAAAAATGTGCATTAAAAAACACATGCACTCAATTGAGGCATATACATTTTTTCCTCCTATAAGAAGACATGCGCATAAAGTAGGATGGAAACACATTTACCGAATAAATTCCTCGATGTGGAACAAAACAATCACGTGACTTTGCCTCAACAGTGAATATGATTGGATAACTGGTTTAACCAGCAGACCAATCGCATCACAGCACCTCAAATGTTGGTTTGATTTGGTTTAAGAAGCGTCTCACACGATTGCGCTCACAAACACCAGCATCCGAACGCTAGATATAGTTTATTGCATTTCGTCTGCGTGCTCTGAGCTACAGCTCACTTAAGAGCCACAGTGGCTTTCATTTTTATTACAGATAGTTTGCACCAATTTCATAGGAAGTGACATTTTTGTTCTCTTAAACACATGGGATGGAAACGCAGCTTTATTCTCAAATGTTTCATGCGATATTATCCTGGTTTGTTCAGCAGAGTCTGAGACAATATGGATTGAATCTCTATTTTTACTGCACAGAGTTTCATAATGTCAATGTTTGCTAAGCGTGATGGATCTTAGCCTCTATCTCTCCGGTCAACTTGATCAAATCGACACATATATCGGTTTCACATCGCCCATGTCTGTATTAAGAGATCTGGGGTAAACAGATCGATATCCATTGAGAGATCAGATGGACCGACGAATAGAAATGAAAAGCTCAGACCCGTTTCATAATCATCAGAATAAACCATTAATCTCATCGAAAATAGAATTATCTCCGTGTTCATATAAAAAAATGTTTGTATCCATTGGATCATTGACTCGTCAGCAAAATCTTAACTGCATCATGACAGTTTTTCCCAAGATTAGGCAGCTAATTGGCCTTTGTGAATTTCTCATTATTGTCTAATGGATTTGAATGCGTGTGGCTCATGCAAAGGTCATGGGAGCGATTGTGGTTATTGTGGCTTTCGCCCGTCAAACATCAGGATAGTTTGCTCGAGTCAATGTGGGATAATGAAATATTCCTTTTAATGACAGACCGACAAGCCGATAAATCACCAGTTTTGAGATTATTGTCATCGATAACTATGTCCGCTTGGCTGATTTACAGAAGATTTTGTGTCATTTCCAAGAGCTAACAGCCTTGTCAATTGAAAATGTGATGCGAGTGTCAAAAAGTTGAGAAAAGTTGTTGAACTTTGTGCAAACTAGAAGTGAAAAACACAAGCGGAAGCCAATCTGTGTCAATCGCCTGTCAAAACAGTGCTAAAGTTTCAGCTGGATTCAGTCTTCAATGTTTTTAGTGTTATATATTTAAATGATACATTTAAGAATTGTGAATTTCAGAATGCAGTTTGCACACTTTAATTGTAACAAGGCTGTGCAGGATATACAGTGTCTCCAAAAAAGGTTTTTGGACACTTAAGTCGCAATGTTTAAATATCATTGCATTAGATACACAATTTCAAAGCAAGTGGCATCTGCAAACCAATGATTCTCCAGCTTTCCTCCAACTGTACATTATTGACATGAACATGCACAGAAATTATGAAAACAAGAGACCTTTTGTCTTCCTTTTGAAGAATATATTTATTGTTTCATATCTTTAAATGTGAAAATATTTTTATTAAAAATTATATAATAGATACACTACCATTTAAAACTTTGAGATCAGTGAGAATTTTTATTTTCTTATTAAATTAATACTTTTATTCAGCAAGGATGCATTAAATTGATCAAAAGTGACAGTGATTCTTTTAAACGTTGAAATAATAAAAAAAATCCTGAAAAAAATATATAAGAGTTTCCACTAAAATATAAAGCAGCACAACTGTTTTCAACATTGATAATAATCATAAATGTTTCTTGAGCGCCAAAATCATATCAGAGTGATTTCTGAAGGATCATGTGACACTGAAGACTGGAGTAATGATGATGAACATTCAGCTTTGATCACAGGAATAAATTACACTTTACTATATATTCACATAGAAAACACTTATTTTAAATTGTAATAATATTTCACAATATTTACTGTATTTTTGATCAAATAAGTGCAGCCATGGTTCTGTTGGATTGAAAAACAGTATTTTTCAGTAGTTTTTTAATAGTATGTAAAACTTTTTAATAGTATCAATAAGACAATAAAAAAAATAGCATCAATTGTTTATAGATGCCACTTGGTTTTAAATGTTGTATTAAATTAAATTAAATGTACATATTTTTAAGTGGGACTGAAGTGCACAAAAACTTTTTGCATTGTCTGTATATACGCTGCTATACATTTTACGTGCACACACACACACACACACACACACACACACACACACACACACAAAGCAGCACATTTCCTGTGTTTTAAGCCGTCATTCCTTTTATTGCCTTATAAAATAAGCTTGAGGAAAATTGACAAAAATGATGCTCTTCTAATAAATATAGAATTAATATGACTACAATCATTAATGACCTTATTTGATTATGCAAATGACAGAAACAGCGCAAAATGACTAACTAATTGGATGGTGCTATTTAAACAATGAATTAAAGTTTTTTGTGCGGGCAACGCTCCAAATGCTCTGCAGCGAAAGCAAAGATGGAAGTACATGAGCGCTTTCATTTGGAAATGAAAGTAAATTTCATTAACCATGAATATCTCGCTCACCCAAACAGGACATATTGCAATGGAATTCATTAAGATATTAATTAAAATGCTCAAAAAATTGACTTATTGGTTAATGATATTCAAATTGAAAATGGGCAAATGTGTGGCAGGCGGGTGATATGCATTTGCACACATCTTCAACGCTCAGAGACATAATCCAGCAGCGAAACCGGACGGAAGACTAAAGACTGCCTTCACATATTCTCAGTTTAGGCTTCAACTTGTCATGTTTAGAAGGAACTTCATCGGTGCCTATTGATAAAGAACACAAGGCACTGACAGAGAAATATCCCCCAACAGCAAATTAGTGGCACATCCTCGGGCGATAACACACTGCCATCTGACTGAGAAGCAAATTAGGGTAATACAAGCGCTCAATCACATCGTGAGATCTCTCCTCCTTTCTCACAATTAAAGAAATGTCACACCGCCACCTCCAAAACAAATTCCTCCACGTTTCTCCGCTTCTTTAATGGAATATCACACCGGTGCACGCGGTGAAATTCAATCCCGATTAGCACAATTCCCTGATTCAAAATAACAAGAGCTGTATGGTGTTAGTGTGACACAGGCCGTGCGTTTTTAACAGGTTTTCATGCTCCCATCCTCAAAATCTGAGCCTTTAGCATCTGAATGAAACACCACAGGTGAAAAGCCAATAGATATTTCCACACTTCTCCCAGTTTATTAATCGCAGTCCATTAAGGCATTACACGTTTTCTGAAATGCTGTTTAAAGGTCTGTCAATGAGACTGAAACATTGACCAATGTAGTGTTGGAGGTTTTTTTTTTTTTGAGTTCACGAAACTGACACATTTTAAGTAATCTGAATTGTTTCACTGTTTTGAGTTTCATGAACTTGTTTCTTTTAATTTAGACAAACTTAAATTGAACTGAAACTGGGCTGGGATTTCTATGTCCAAGCTTGCTTTGCCATGACACTCGAAAGGGAGAGTAAATGCTAAAATTAAGTATTATAAAAAAAAATTTTTTTTTTTTTTTTTTTTTTTTTTTTGTGCAAGAATAATGTAAAGTGTGAAATTTAGTAGTGTTGAATGTTTAGCTATGCTAGTTTAGAAGAGTTTCTGTTATGTTGGGGTTTTGGATGGTTACCATCATGGTGATGAGTGGAGCATTAGTTTAGTTTGAGAACAGATGTTAAATGTTGTACTCATTCAGCAATTGTTATGCTATTCTAATGCTATCGAAGCATTGTTTTACCAATTAGCAAGTTAATATTTACTGAATTACAGTAAAAAAAATTTAACCCAACCTTTGAGTTACACATATTGGGTTAAAATAACCCACAGTTGGGAAGGTGCTATACCAGCCCATAATTGGGTTACTCGTTGGGTTATTTTTAACCCAACATTATTAAGTGAGTAGTTAAAGCTAGCCAAGTTTCCATTACTAAAATATTTAAGATGAGACCACATAATATAGGTTTAAGTTAAATGTACAAAATTAGCTTATTAAAATATTTAAAATTAAGAGCAAATAAAATGTATCAGTACAAATTAGAAATCTGCCAGTTCCGCTTACTTAAAGGTGCTTTTTAGCGGCATCTAGCGGTTCGGTTGCGAGTTTGCACTAAGGGCTCACCCCACTGCTCACCCCTCCCTTTCGAAGAAGCTACGGTGGCTAAAACGGGACAAACATATCGTCGTCTGAGACAGCAGATAATAGCCAGGGTAAGCCAAGAGTGTGTTAACATTGTCACTGTTTCTGTACCACAGTCCATTATAAACCACATCATGGATAACGTTTTCAAAGCCATAGTCAGGTGAGGATAAAGGGTCTGTAATATAATAATAGTAATCAGCTGATTGTCTAAACCCATAATACAGCGAGGGAGAATAACCACATTAAACTAGGCAACTATATATTTTTTTTCTAACAAGGTAGCTGCTAGTAAAAGTTTAGCTGGCTAATATGAGCTGTTACTGTGGCTGAGCTGGTTAAAGCGTAAAGCCTTGCTTATACTCGACACGTCCGCATGAGCCCAAAGGTGCGCGCGGCAAAAATGACATGATTATAACAGCGCGCGCGCCTCCGCATCCCCTAGACACCATTTACTAAACACAAAAGGCTTTTTTTCTCTGATTTTGAAAACTCTTCGCGATCGACTTAAAATGCTTCCAAGATCGACGGTTGGTGATTCCTGTAACGTTACTGTTTAATGGTCAATGACAAGAGTACTAATCAGCTGTCTCACGAACGTAACCAGCACATGTATCCCCACATAGCAAAGCCATAACACAGCGAGGGAGAACTAAGTTACATGAAACAATCCAACTACATATTTTACACCACTGACAAGTCACTACTCACGGTGTTTATGGCTAGCTTCTAGGTTTCTGCTAAGTAGGAAGTCTGACGTAGTCAGGCTAGGTTTCTGCGGCTTCTCTTTCAAGGTAGTGACAAAGCGCGCTCTGTAGCGCTGTTTGTGCGCGTTCGGCTACGGTAGAAACATGACGTCACAATATGTCGACCTTCATAGAAGGGGATTCCCGCGGTTATGTAGATATAAATGTCTCATTCTAAGGTAATAAAAAACATTACGGTTTATTAAGTAAGTTCTTTATACACCACTGAAAACATAGTTATGGATGTCATTTTGCATTTCTGTTAATAGATACTCAAAATTTTTACTGATTGCACCTTTAAATTTTGAATTTCTTAATTAAAATTTTTGGAGTTTTGCCAACTTATTTGGGTATACAGTGCAGCACAGCCAAAAGCACAGCTGTGCATAAAAAATATTATAATCCACACAACTGGGAGACATATGAGAAACAAATTGTTGGTGCGTTTATGGCTTGTGGTCTTCTCCGGTCCTAAAATCTGCACCCGACCCGAATAGACCCGAATCCCAACATGCAATTAAAAAAAATGTATCTATACATGCCGGGTTTGGGTAAAGAAAAAAAACGACTCTAGACAGAACTGACCAAACCCGAGCCGCTGCTCCATTACTTTAATTAATTTACTTATTTATTATTACTTTATTGCCTGCCCGATGGATACACGATATTTCTGAGTTCATCTTTCAATTGTGACCAGTTGATTGGAGAAATAAACGTAAACATAACTAGCCGGCATTCTGGCATAAAACCCGGAAGCACTGCACTGGGTTTACTATGTAGATCTGACATGGAAGAGAAAAAAATTGTTGAATAAAGTCGTTATTCGGGGGGTTTTCCCCACAAAAAGTATTCTCGTCGCTTCATAACATTAAGGTTAAACCACGTCACATGGACTATTTTAACGATGTCTTTACTACCTTATTGGGCCTTGAAAGTTCCAATGACGTTGCTGTCTATGGAGGGATCAGAAAGCTCTCGGATTTCATCAAAAATATCTTAAGTTGATTTCCAAAGATGAACGAAGGTCTTACGGGTTTGGAACGACATGAGGGTGAGCAATTAATGACAGAAATGTTATTTTTGGGTGAACTATGCCTTTAACAGCCATGGGTAAATGTGGCTCCCATGGCCAAACCAGTTGAGAACCACTGCTTTACAACACATCCGTTTCTCTTTATGTGCTTGATCTGAGGAGCGAAATGAAAGCAATTGTCATTTTTGGGGTGAACTATTTCTTTAATATCAGCTTCTCGTTGCTAGAAATCCCATCTGTACCTTCACAGCTGGAATATCTAATAAGTGCCAGACCAAGAAAAACACTGGAATTTACACATGTTGGAATTTAACAATGCTGTATATCTGGCTGGAGCGATTTACATGTTTGTTGGTTTCACATATGATGGTGTGGTGCTGATAAGATTCTGATCTCTCGGTCACCTCAAATTGAGACTTTTTCCACCGAACAAGCCATGGAGATAAGGGCCGTGTTTTCACAGCCAGGCTAACAACCACTCATTACCAAGGTAATACGCAGAAGCACCTGCTTATTAGTGCCACGTCTAGCAGGAATGACGTTTTAATGAGAGAAGTGCAGCATTAGAGCCGTAGTGCCGGAGCCCACGGTCAACACTCATCCTGACAGAACACACTGCACAACCATTCATAGCTATATATATATATATATACATGTGTGTGTGCGTGTGTAAAATGTATAGCCAACAAGGAACAAAATCGTTCTGCATTAAGACAGAATGCAATATTAAACACATTCAAACTATCCTTAAAATGTTTTGCCATGTTTCGCTTAAATTTTTAAAATATTTTTAACTGGAAAAACTAATTATTTTGAAAAAAAATCAGGGGACAGAATATGTTAATATTACCAAAATTTAAATAATGCATGGATGCGAGATCGAAATTTATTGATTTAATTGAACATTTTAAGTCGAAAAACATCATTTTGATGAGTTCTGTTCATAATAATGTTGATCCTTACATCAATGTGTTTAATGCAAACTTAATTGTTTTTTTTAAATTAAGTTGTAGTAGCTTTGCATAAAACTAAATAATGCGAGTAAATGATTGAAAAAAAAAAAAAAAAAGTGTTTTTTTAGTAAAGGGAAATGTTTAGAAACCCGTAAGTGTTTAAAGCTGTTGTTATGTTTGACATTTAATAGAGTTTCTATGTTAAGTATATGTGGCAAGTCGAGCTGTGAGCAACTAAACTCAGCTGTTCGCAAGCTCTTCCTTCTCTTGACTTGTTTAGGATTAGGACACATTCTGCTCTGTATTTACGCCATTCTTCACACACAAAATAAATAAATAACGTAGAGCAGTAATACACACTGAACAAAACGACTGTGTTGTAAAGGGTACAGCAAAGTCTCCAATGCCTTTCTACTCAGTGTGTGCTGCCATATCAGCCAGCCCTAATTATGTGTAATGATTAGGCTTCCAGATCAATCCATCTTGCGCTTGTTTATTGCTGGTCTTTGCCACTTTTCAGCACCTCCTGCCCCCCCACTCGCCATCTGTCGGTTCTCTGAATCAGTTTTTGATTACAGCGCTGCTCTCTGCTCCGTCCATCGTGTCCCGTTCACGTCCGGTGTGTGTCGTGGAATCGCTTCCATCTTGCCCGTGTTGTTCATCCCTTTCATTCTCTTTCAGTAACTCTGCACCTTTCCATTCCTCCACAGACGCTCGAGGGGAGCAGCTGTTGAAATATTTATTGATCTGTGTTTCTTTTCTCTCTCTCTCTGCTTTATTTATTTTCCTCTGTCTCTTTTGCCCTCCTCCAAAGCAAAGCAACAAGGTTCAGCGCTGAGAGCTGTCAGAAGCGGAGGAAGGACTCGGATCCTCCATATCAATCCCTTATTTAGCATGTTCAACTCTTTGGTTTCACAGCAGAGGGCTGAATGTGGATGGTGATGCAACGGTTCGAGGATCAGCTCGAGGATCAGCTGTCTGTCACTGGAGGGCCTTTCTCTGCCAAACAATCACTTTCTTAACCCGTATGGTCAAGATGCACTTGACAAACAAAACATTTACTGTATTAAGACTTGTTTTCAGAGAATATATCATAGCCTACTCTAACATTTTTTTTTTAGATTTATGCTTAAAACAATTAAAAAACAACAACAATTGCTTTTTATATCATAGGGTTGCAACAGATATTGAGACCATCTCGGTTTTCTGTACATCTACGTGATTTGGTTTAATTTATCGGATGGCTGCTATCCAATATAGGCCCAATACCACAAAATTAAAAATGCATCAGATATTCAATATTTAATTGTGGACACGTTTATTTGATGTCTCCGTGACCATTACAGTAAATATTTAACTCTTTAAGAGCACTATTTCACTAGATCCCTCATCTCAAAATGAATTGTTATCCATATACTGTATATTTTGATATTGAAATGTCTAAAATCTATTAAACATCACAACATATCTTTGACATTGAGCAAAACTACTGATTTTTTTTTTTTTTTTTTACTGATGCACTGACAATTAAACAGCGCATCCCTAAAAAAAAAAATCACAAAAAAAATCAAAGTACAAGTCACCAAAACATATTTTCCAGTAAAAACAACCAAACATCCTTAAAACATGAACACTGTGCAATATTAATCAAGACTTGATTTCAGAGAATGTCTTTATTTAGCCAAAATATTTAAGACGTAAAAAAAAATCCATTGAAGTTAATTCAAGATATGTTCTCTCTAATTCAAAATACTGCATTTGCATTTGATCTTGGGATGTTTAGAAATGATTAACCGGAAAAGATGACAAAAAAAAATTTAATACTAATACTAATACTTATTAGTTTTGAATAGATCATGAACACTCTCCATGACACCATTTTTAAATCACCAGGGATGCAACATTGGTAATCTGACGAAATGAGTGTTTTTCTTTAAAGGTGAACTAAGTAACTTTTTTACCTTAACCGAACAGCTTTGGAGTCATTGTAATGTTTATATCACTGATTTCGTGTTGAATGGTGGTCGTCTCGCACCCCCCTGGTGCCTGTGAGCCGCAAAACCACCCTTGCAACTTTGGGCCGGCGGGCCGCCGGCCTCAGTGTTAGGAAGTATCGTGTGATATCAGGTCTCGCGAGGTAACGAATTGCTTTACGGCAAAAAACAGAGCTGATAAAATTCTGATAAAATGAGCATCTAACAGAAATAACCCGGCGCCGTATACATGTGGTGTTGGGCGCGCGCAGCTCTTAAAGGGGCCATACCTTATTTCCACTCGTTACAGCGTCAATCCTACTGAACATGTACCGGTGTACAGGGGGAGGGGATCCGGCCGTGAGTGCAGAGCCATCTCTGCGTGAGTGCTATTCACGACAGTACAAGTACTCCACAGCGACTCTAGGGGTCGCCGTTTGACAAAAACGGAATTCCTACTGAGTGCTGCTTTAAATCTACTGATATCAGCCAGTAGCCTACTAAAAAAAATTTTTTTTTTTAAATGCATCAATTGTTCAGCATTTGATTATGGACTTTTGCCATCAATATTACAATAAATATTTAACTCTTAAGAGCACTGTTTCACTATATAGGAATCCATCCTTTTATTAAAGATATTTCTTTTCAAAATGAATCGCTTCTTGCATATTTCATAGTGTACAATATAATGTTGTAATGCATGTCATTGAAGCATTATCTATTTGACATTGTCAAAAACGGTTGATTAGAGGCTTTGTTTTTTATTTGTATATAGATGTACCGTAATCGACAAGTAATCAGTTGCAGCAAGTCAAAAATATAAAACTAATTAAATACATTTCAAGCAGAATTTTAAAATCGATGCATCACAGCAGCTCCAGCAATTTTTCCATCAACACAGTAGCTAAAAACATTTTTACTAAACAACATGCATTATATATAAAGACTTGTTTTCAGAGAATATATCTTCATACCAAAAACAAGAGCCCATAAAAGCATTAATTGGGTTCACTGGCAATATTTGCATCCGACGACACGTGAGAACAGCAGCATAAAGCACAGAATCAGCAGCCAGAGGAAACGCGGCTCAGTCTTCATACCCCGCTGCTCTGAAATCACCATCGTTTCACTTTCATTACAGGTCTGCTATGGCGTAATAACTCAACATTAAAAATTACCGCCATTAACTCGGAGCAATGAGGGAGTGTGGTCTGCAAATGTGCAAAGGAGTCTAATGACTGCATGCTTTACCTGTAACACAGGACCAACGAACTCAAAGACACACACACACACACACATGCACCTATTACGAGATACGGCTGGCATTAGTGTCTAAACCGTCGCCATTGATTCACGGCCGAGCACCTTGTCTGCCATAATGAGGACAGGGAGAGAGCAAGGACCCTCCACGTCCCTCAGGACAAAGAGCCCACTCCAATCTGGGCTCCGTCTCCAACAGCGCTCTCTCTCTCACACACACACACACAGCGCCGACTGCATCTCAAGGACCCGACCCTTATTAGATTCTCTCAGTATGCCAATAGCATTTCTCTAAGAGATTTATGTTTACAGAGTGGCAGGAATATGCACATATTTTCTTTAAGTTTGAGCAGTTCGCTTTGCTGCAGCAAGCACCAAAAACGTGCAAATTCACCTTGCAAAATGAGCAAAAGGCGTACCTGTGCTCGCGCGTGGCATGCATTCACACACATATTCACGCCACGCATGACCGAGCGTGTGCAGAGAATATTTGCGAGCGAGTCTGTGCGAGACCCCACTTATTTCCGCCGCTACATCCACTCTGACGCCACTTGAATGATCCTCTCTTCTGCTGTGTTAAATAAAACATGGGGCTTTTTCATTATTATTAGAGTGAGGCCATTTCTTCCTGGACGTATTCATGCACGGGTTGAGCTGGGGGTTGGAGAAGGGCAAGGGAGGAACGGGAGATGATAATTAAACATGCTCGCAGAACCTAGCGCCGCCGTCACATGTCTCTTAGGTTCACTGTAATGAAGACTTTAGGCAATCATCATTATTTACTGCAGTTCATCTGACCGCCAGCAAAGGACCATATTCGCATGGAAGAAAGACTTACATGGTGGCTTAACCCTTCATCCTCAGCTCGAGCTCTGAAGCGGCGTGTGTGGTCACAGATCTGTCATATTTCATTTGTCAAAGGCGGGTCATAGAGAACTCAAATGTCGTTCCACTACTGCAACGCTGCAAAAATGATTTTCTTACTCCTATTGTGCTATTTCAAAGGTTCCTTATTTCGTTTTGGAGTCTCCTACAATAAATTTGCATGCATCCAACTAATTTATCAAAATATAGGCCTACATTGCAGCATCAGCTCTTTCCTCAGTGTCTGAAACGGTTTGATAAAGGATTCAGTCTCTCTAAACTCCTCCTTTCCGAGAGCCTGCTCTGCTCTGATTGGTCGGATGGCCCAGTCTGTTGTGATTGGTCGAGCACATACAGCATGTGTCGGACACCATATATCCCTTATCATATCTGAGTTTCAGCTCTTTCTCAGCACTTGACACACGGTGATACGAACAGTAATGATAACGCCGGTTTTACCGAATCAATCTCATCCTTTGGAAGAGCATCAAAGTGGATTTGCAGTAAACAGCGTCTTCTCAACATGAACAACACGAACCAAACGCTTCCAGTCTCAACAACTACCAGTTTTGAGGGGCGGGGCAAAGCCGACACTGTTCACGAGCAGCCAATCAAGACCATAGACAGGAGTTATGCAAATTAGTTCCAGGCAGTGCAGAATCGCTTTATACTTTTGAGGGACAATCTGCACTTTAAAACTTTGCAGACCTTTTACATTCAAAAGCAGCTATATTGCACACTACATGAAAGGGAATATCCAAAAAAGCATAATTAAATCTTGCTTTCAGGAAGAAAAACTAAATCTGAATTAAGTGAGTTTTTGTTTAAAAACAAAGAAAAATATTGGCCAATAGGTTAAGCAGTTTATTTTTCTGACCCTATTGGCAGATATTTTTCTTGTTATAGGCATAAACTTGCTTACTTTGGATAAGATATATTAAGTCTTGTCAAATACTCAAGTCTATCTTGATTTAAGAATGTTTAGATATTTGTTTGTAAAACAGGAAAAAAATTCTAAAGTAAGAAAAAAAATAATTCAAGCGAGGCATCAGAAACAGCTCTTTAAAATGCTTAAAGTGTAGCCTGGATGCCAGCCCGAACCCCGCCCACAACATTTTTTGCTCGGGAAGTTCGGTCTGGACTCGATCCATTGAGGAGTAATTATGATCAGTAAAAAAATGTTCGGGCCAATCAAATAGCCAGGGCGGGCTTTATACGATGATGGACAGATGATCTGCAGTTACGTAATCATCACGTCATCAAAGAGCGCTTGGTTTAAACTGGTTTTTCAACAAAGATGACTGCAGCTGGAGAATAGAGATGTATAGATTCCACTATCGCGTCTGTTTTAGAAGAAATCGACAGCGTATTAATTTTAAAAGACGAACAGAGAACTGCAATAAAGGCATTTGTCGATCGTCAAGATGTGTTTGCCGTCCTTCCTACAGGATTCGGCAAAAGTTTAATTTATCAGCTGGCTCCGATGGTCGTTAAGAAGATGGGACGCAATAAAAACCCTGTGGTCGCTGTGGTTTCTCCTTTGGTCGCACTCATGGAAGACCAAGTAAAAGAAGCAACCGAAATGGACATCACGGCGATGCAACTCATGTCAAAGCCATCGCTGCTTCAAACAATGGGGACGCTTTTACTACTCGCACGCGGCACACCATACCCATACTGGTAGTCACTGTACCCCTTATAAGCGGTGTATTTTTTTTAAATAAATTATTAGATGCTACTCATCGTTTTGTATTTAAATCATCATTAAATACATCATTAAAACATCATTTTGGCTCCCGGTCTCTTTTCTCTTAAGACTCAAATGAACACGCTTCTTCAGCCTGGTGTCTTTCATCGTCTCTCCATTTATTAAAATCAGTCAAGACGCGCTCCAACCGTGTTATAAAGTTGAGACAGGTCCGACAAATGCGAGCAGATTTGTTGGCTTTATTGTCGAGATCTACTCCTAAACGGAGAACTTGTTCGTATATACATTCACATTTTCTATTTCGTTCAAACATGTTTTTGCAGTACTCCGCGAATCCTTAAATTCTTTTTGCAACACCGGCAAAGGTCATTAACACTCATTTTTCTTTTAAATACTTTTTCCAGAGTGCGTGCAGTTCAGTTCTGTTGACAACTCGCTCAACATGCGTCACTTACTGCGTTGCTCTGATTGGTTGTAGGTCTATCCAATTGAGTGCAGAGTTTTTTTTTTCCTGGTTCGATTAAGACACGCCTCATAATCAAAGGCCTATGGAGCAGTTTCAGACTCACATTCTGACTAGAATATGAGTGTGACGAAGTCAGGCTACTTAAAGTGTGCTCGTCTATGAAACGCATCTGAATATACGCCTCTCTTTTCCATCATTTGATGAATTACCGCTGTCATGATCACTAGAAAATGTACACAAACATCTCTTTTTAATGAAATTCAATTGCACTAGGCAAATAGTGCTCCACAAAGTGTTTTGTGAATTCACAAGAAGCCTCATGTGCAGTTCAAACACTCAAGGTGAGAAGCTATTCTGCTTTTGCTGGAATCCAGAAGTAGGCTTGGCCTGAATTTAATTCACATTGTTGTGTTTATTTAGAGAAAATGTTAACAAATATACAGTTTTGCTGCAAATAAGTAAAGTTAATTTAGCAAATAAAGGCATATGAGCCACATTTGCATAGAAAGGAGGCATGTTCACGTTGAAATGAATAATGACTTCATTTAAATACTCACTACGCACCACTATTCCTGAATAAGAAGAGCTTAGCACTGAATTAACTTGCTCAGTTCATTGCAAACGCGTGTCTTCAGGGAAAATGTTTACATTATCAGTAGAAAATGCTGCAGATATCTTTTAAATAAGTGCAGAACATTAAATGTTGAATTGAATGTAAAAAAGGTGCAATCTATAAGCATTTGCTTAACATTTTTATGTCCACAAGAAAATGTAAATAAAAATGCATGCTTATTTGAAGTCTTCGCCTGCGCATCTGCCCAGAATTGACTTATGCTAAGCCACGCCCCCAAACGCGATGAGCCAATCACAGTGCGCATAACTAAACCAATACACTCGGGCATTCTCTGCTTCTACGTCCATTGAAATGCATTGCAGTTAGTCAGTTTTCCTTCGTTTGTATATGTTTTTTCTTGTCATTTTCAGTTTAAAATGGTCAAACGGTGTGCATGGGGTGTACATGCAACTCCGACACTCGGTATCCCGAGAGGCTGGGCGACGGTGTGTATTTCTTACCCTTTCCCAAGCCACATCTCAACCGAGATAAGTGTCTGCTCTGGATAAAGTTATGCGGTAGACCACAACACCAACTAAACCTGGATAAACTAAACAAGAATTAAACAAGGATGTCTACATCTGTTCTAAGTCAACAACGTATTTGAACGTTATCTTTAACATCTCTAACGTAAGGTTAGGCTAACGTAGTTAAGGCCCTTTTGGTGACTTCGAGATGATATACAATCTTTGTGTCTACAAAAATCATCAATATTGCCTCCTGTGAAATGTCTCCTACTGTGACAGCTGCCATAGCGCCCGTCCCCGAATGTTGACTGTGTGTCCGAGTGAGTGGAGGGGGCGTGGCTTAGCCATAGGTCAATTGACTGGATCCACTAGGTGGCGCTCATAGTTGATCTTTCTACAGAAAGAAGATGAAAATGGCAATAGAAACAACCAAAGTCCAATGTGAAAACAATAAAAAAACATATGCAAGAAATTGAAATTTAACGCAGTCCAAGTGAGCGCTATTTTTGTGAATAAAACCGTTCATTTACATAAAAAGAGGGTGTGTTTGTGCTGAAAAGAATAATGACTCGGCGCAGCGGCACATTTAACATCTGGTCGAGCTGGACTGCGGGCAGTTCGTGAATAAAATGCACTGAAATAACATGCTAAATGGTTTAGTATCTGTGGGGAAAATGTTTACAAATCCTCTACGGCTTGATTGCCTTAGCGACGACACATTTCAAAAAGTCCAGATCGCCAAAAAAAGTGCCATCTGTCAGTGCGGTTTCCAACAGGTGTAATGAGCAACCTCGGGCTTGAAGCCCAACGCGATTGAATCAGCCCACCAGCAATGCCATTACGTCAACGGCTCCTTCCCACTAAACACACAGGCCAGGTCTGATGGACTTCAAGCCGGCAGCAACAAAGACAAACAGATCCAGAAAAAACAGAGAACCACAGAATATGTGCAGGGCCAAGTCTGGAGAGCTCCACATCGAAAAAGACGGGAGCCAGTTTCGAAAGACGCAGCATCTGTTTCGGCTGGCAGAGGATTGATTTCACTGCGCTTTCTCTGCCAGCCAGTCATCTCAGTCCTGGAAAAGAGGGAGACAAACCAACACAAACCATTCACATTGACCACTTGCCCCACTATGTACTGCATACACGTACAAAATTGGTTATGATATACTGAACAACCGGTTCACCTGGTCCCAGCCAACACGTGGTCTCCGCTTTTCTGCTGAAGTTTGAGTTCAACGGGTGATTTTGGAAAGCTTGAATAACTCCAAGAATATATCGGTAATTTGTGGATTTGTAATAAAAGTAGATGCCTTTAATGCAATGATATGTTAGAATAAATGCACTAGAAAAGACTGTGTCTGTTATTAGTAGAGATGCACAATTAAGTTTAATATGTCATTTTGGTGATCAAAGATGAGTTTTAAGGGATTATTAACCACAGGGGGACTTTAAATAAAGATTGCGTCAATAACATCGTTACGCCAGTAGGTGGCGACAAGTGACTGGAAAAATACATCCTTTAAGATCTTCTAGCAAACGTCATGATATGTGTTCAGTTGTCTTTTCAGAATCGTTGGAGAATCATTATTTGTTATCTCTATTTTGTTTTTAAATTAATAAATGTGATTCTTAGTTTATCCAGAATCGTGTAGCTCAAATACGAGTTGACGTTTTCTAAATTTTTAATTCGTGATTCGAATTTTTGCACAAAACAATCATGATTATTAGTTTTAAACCATTATCATGCAGCTTTAGTTATTAGTATTCATCCCTGGTTTTGCTCCCTAAACTAAACATGCACAGATTATCACTTCTGTCTGCTGCAGATTTATCACAAGAAACGCAAAGAAAATGATAAATGCTTCATAATGGGCACATTATAAGTCATAAACACTGGTTCAGTTAGTCCAGAGTCCAAATGAACTGTACCAACAAAGCAAAACGCGAGCTTTGACGTCAAACGGACTGGAGTCTGCAGCAAAACTTCTCTTGTGAAAGCCCCCTTAGATACCCTGCAGGGACTTATTGTGTTGCAGTGTGATTAGTATTCACTGTGAAAGCAAAATGTCGAAGCAAAATATGCCCTGCAAGACGAACAGAACAAATGCAATCTCTCTCTCTCTCTCCATTAAAAGCAATTAGGAAAATACCGATTCATGACTGGTTTTGCGATAATAACTCATCTTTGATATTTTTCAGATTTTTGTCTGGTCTAGGTCAGTCAAGGCCGCATTCAGAAGCATAATTTTAATTCGATTACATAAAGGCCGCTAAGCAGCCTCAGTCGTTTCAAGGCATGTGTGTTGGGTCAAGGGAAAGCGGCGATGCATGTGGCACTGAAGTCTAGGTCACATGACCAGCTCAAGGGTACAAAACCAGGGCAGAGAACCAGAAATCTTCCAGCTACTGGTGAGCCGCCCACAATCCCACTGTGGTATATTGTCAAATAAGTCCTGGAAATGTTCGAGGAAAGAATGAGCAAATGGAACTAAACAGGTTTTGAGAACAGGAACTCCTCTGCCTTTGATGTAGAGACTAATGAGGCTTTTGCATTCTTGATTCATTTGCATAAAAGTACTGTAGTGGTACAGTAAGGGTATCAGACTATGGTGAAACTGTGATACCAGAGTATTTACTTAAAAAAAAGAAAAGAAAAAAAAAAAGAAAAAAAAAGATGATTGTGGTAGGCCTACGTCTTACAAGAAAATACAATTCGAGTCTTTCTAATTTCACTTTTAATTGCAATGTGTTACTTGCTATTTCTTTGTAATTAATTGTGAAATTTACTAGCAATTTCTACTATATTTTTTTTCAGTGCATAGTACTTTTTTGAGTAAAAAAACTGTATTCACTGAATTAAAAAAAATGGAATTACTTTGAAAAATGTTCACTTAAACATGGCAAGTAACGCATTGAATTAACGATGAAATTAAGTAATTAAGAATAAAGATGAAAGACTGAAATAGTATTTTCTTGTAAAACACTCCAACTGCAGTATAGTCTGAGTATTGGCTTGACAAAGCCTTGTCTGAATGATTACTTTGAAAAGCTTGAAGTTTGAAGATTAAAATGTTTGAAAGTTTGAAAATAAAAATGTTATTAACGTCTTCTAGCACACTGCTAACATGTTTTAGCAAGTTGCTAGCATATTGTAACACATTGTTGAAATGTTTTAGCAAGTTGCTAACATGTTTTAACATGATTTAGCATAGGGTGTGACCAACAGTCCTGTTTTCCCAGGACATGTCCTGGCCGTCCTGGCTGTTTTTTATAAAGTGATGAAAATGTCCTGGTTTTCAAGAAACTGCTGGGAAAGATCAGCTCTCTACGGCAAAATGGGCAAACAAGGAGGATGAGGAGGGAAAACAGGATAAAGAGGAAGAAAACTAAAGATATATACAGTATATATTTTGCTAGTTTGTTTTTGTAAGTTTGTGAGAGCTATTTTTGTTCAATTTGGAGGTATTTCTTTTAGTTATTTATTATTTATATATTTATTTTTCTAATACAGAAGAGACATTATTTCTATCATTATTTCATTCATTATTTTTGAAACCTGTCATAATAAAACATGTTGAGTAACCTCTGAGAAGCCTATCTGAATTTGTGTCTTGTAATATAACAATTTTCTGTCCATACAGATGAGGCATAGCCTACTTTAAATGTATTGAAATTAATAAGGCATCTTTGAGTAAACTTCGAGTATCATTTGAGTATCTGTTTCCCGAGCCGAGTGTCCTGGTTTTTGGTAATCAAAATATGGTCACCCTAATTTAGCACATGTATCTAGCATGAATTAGCACATGGCTGAATAATTTAACATGCTTTTAAAGGATTTCACTTATCTAACTTTAGCTAGTGTGTAATGTTGCTGTCTGAGCATAAACAACATCTGCAAAGTTACAACGCTCAAAGTTCAAAGCAAAGGAGCATATTTGCTTTTAAAGGGGACATATCATGCTAAATCTACTTTTTTAGCCCTTAAATGCCTTTTGTTGTATATTTGGAGTGTTTATAAGTACAGAAAAGTTGAAATTAGTCTCTTCAGGAACTTCGTTAATATCTTTATATTCTGTTTTGGTCACATTTTTCAACCGGTTTAGATTTTTCTGTAATCTATGACATTTTGTTAACTATTACGTCACAGTATTTGCAGCGGAACTGCCAAATAAGGACATCGACTTCCGGCCAAACACTTCGAGCAATCCGCCATTTTTATTTCTCGCTGCAATTTTGTAGTCCAAGTTCAAGGATGCAGAAGTTACGAGAGGGTACGTCAAAATGTTCGGTTGTTGGATGTAGTAACCCACACGCGTCATTACACCGTCTCCCAGCATCAGAACCTCTTTGAAGTGCCTGTTTGAGTTTAATTTTTCACGGAAATGTACGCACATCTGTGGGTAAAGTCATGTTTGTGTGCGCGAAGCACTTCAAGGATAACTAACGTTATTCAGCAACCTCCGCCAGTATAAAGAAGGATTTGTCGATAGACTTCGTCTGATTGAGGGGTCAGTTCCTTCTATCTTTGGAGACGACGAACAGAGCACTTCGGTAAGCTGTAAATAACGTTAATAAGAATAAAGTACTACTTTCTTAAAACACACGATGGTCATGGTTTAGCAGTTGTCTTGTTAGTGTGCTTGTTTTAACAAGAGAAATAATCGACTTTTCTTTAATTGTTTATAATATAACTTATATTTTGTTTTGTGAGCATTAAATAGTCGTTGTAAATCATGCAGGCATGGATGGATGGAGAACTTACTGTAAATACAGTAACACACCATTGCGATCCATATGGATACATCCAGGTTCGTCGTCTTTATTTTTATCTCGCTCCGACTCTGGCTCGAACATGTAATCGATGGACAAGTCTTCCGTTGTTGACATTTTGTTAATAACGTGTGAATAAAAAGTTTCTGTTCCGCTAGATAATCGTATCTCTGCTATCAAACTACAAAAATGGCCGAACGGGGTGGAGTTGAACCGAGTGTCACCTCTACAACCTGGATTTAAAGAAACCACACCAAAACGAGTTGATCTCAGACGCACATCAGAAAAGGGGTAGAAAAGGGGCCTGTGAAGCTATAATAATGAGGAATTCAGACCCAAGCATTGCAGTTCTGCTTTAGACCACAAATGTATGATTTATATGTAAAAAGGAACGATTTAAAAGCAGGATATGTACCCTTTAAAGAAATCGTTTTTTAAGGACTACAACAAACGGCTGGTAGGGACTACAGGACATTCCTCACGGGTTAGTGACATCACCAACCCTAAATGTACATAAGCCCCGCCCCCTGAACACACAGTCCATGCTGAGAAGAGGAAGAGCTGTTGTAGAAGAGCACATTAGTCTCTGCTCAAGCTGTCGCATCCGTCTTCTCACATGCAATAGAAAGTCACCGTGTGCATCCCACAACAGTTCCTATACGAACGATTTTATAGATTATCATGACAGAATATGCTAATTAAAGATAGTTTACTCCACATCAGCAACATATATTCATCAACTAACCATTCAGAGACGTCCTGTTGCATTCTGCATGTTGTCACTTCTTCTTGAGTCTCTCCATCTTTGTCTGACTTTAAACATAAAAGGCAGAACAGTTTCTGACATTTTAGTGCATGTCTGCATGCCTTAATTGGAGCTGCTAGCACACACACACACACACACACACACACACACACACACACACACACACACACACACACACGCGCGCTCTTGGAGCTCCGCCCTCTGTGCCGGGAGCAGCAGCTCATTTGCATTTAAAGGGACAGACACAAAAACAGTGCGTTTTTGCTCCCCCTCAAAAAGTGACAACTTTAACATGCTATATAAAAATATCTGTGGGGTGTTTTGAGCTAAAACTTCACATAGACACTCTGGGGACAACAGAGACTTATTTTACATCTTGTGAAAGGGGCATTATACCACCCCTTTAAGAACAAGCAGAAGATATGCTGGACTCTCCGGTAGTGGGCGGAACTAATGCGCAAACGGCAATTTCATTGGTTGGCGCTCATCTATTACCATCCTTTTTTTTTATTTCAGCAAATCAGTTCGAGCGAATGCTGACAACGTGATTAATATTCATGAACCCAGCAGCAATCCTTAGTGCGTTGTATATTGTTATTAGTAGTAGTATTATTATCTTTTAATAATAATAATTACTATTACTTTTTTTTACAGAAACACTGAATGACCAACAATATCTTAAGCTCACCACCAGTCCTATGTTCAAATGTTCAGTTAAAATGACAAATATGCATTCATACATGGTTACTAAGTTTTAGTTTAAAATTACTAAAGTTATATCATTACATAGTGCTTGATTATCATAATATCATAATATGAAGCTTGATTGACGGATGTTAAGAGTTTACATTCAGATATTTAAAAAGCTGTGCCATTTTATAAAGATAAGCTGATTTGGTGGAATCATATTTATATATATATATATATATATATATAAAATAGTATATCAGTCAGGCGAAAACATTTCCCAGCCAATATAGCGATTCTATTGCTAAGGTCAGGTGTGGTAGGGTCACATGACAATGACAACATGATCCAGATTTCATTCATACTACACACATTCATACTATATAGAACATACTTTTTAAAGGAAAAGGAAGTTTCAAACCAAATGTAGTATCATACATATGGTGTGTGATTTCAGACACAGTCATAAAATAACATTATAAGTTTAAATAGGATTTCAAATATGTTGGTTTTGTCAAGCCAACATTACAATCGTTGTTTTATTTCAAACTTCAAATAATAATTAGTTTTCTAATTGTCTAAAAAGTGCAGATCTTTTTTTGAACAGTCTAATTCTGCCACAGAGACATGTGTGATATCTCAGGACACCTTTTTCATTTCAAGTCATTTCATGGGTGATCTAAAAATATTTTATAAGGTTGGAGGTAAAAAAAAATGCATGTATTCATTTGGCAGACGCTTTTATCTAAAGCCATTTAAAGACGAGTTTATTTTTTTATACCAGTAATACCAGCTGACAAAGTTATGCAAGAAAAATATATATTTAGGATCTTTTGGTTAGTCAGATTCTGCACTTCAAACATGGATGATGGAAAAAGACAAAAAAATATAAATCAATATAAGGCCAGCAACTGTGCGCGAGTGTAAATTTTGTGGTCAGTACATATCAAATTATCAGACGCCTGAATCAATTTCCCTTGTGCAGAACTGCTGAATTGTGAGAAAACCCCATAATGAGTTTTAGACAGATTTTCCCCTGAGCAAACATCATCAGCACTGTTGAGTCTGAGGGAGAACAAACTCTCAGGGTGTCGAGTTTACCCCTCCCAACATCCAAAACACACGCTGACATGAATATTAAAACAAATTCTCTCACACACTGTCGCTTGTCCTTCAACAAGTCCATCTTGTATGATTTGCAATGTTAAAAGAATAGTTCCCCCAAAAGGGAAAATGTCACCATTATTTACTCACCTTCATGCTGACACTTTTTTTCAAAGGAACACAAAAGGTGAAATTGGCATGCAAAAAAGAGCGGCATTAAGACTGAATAACAGCAGAAAGTTCATGTTTGCATGGACTTTCACTGATCTGTGCATCAGCAGCACTGTCCTCTAATAATGAAAATCGATTCTGATTAACACACGATTTATGCCAACTTTAATATGGCATGCATTAGTTGAAGTGCAAGGAGTGCAAGAGACACTTTGCGTGCACATGCAGGGAGAAAAACTCCTCCCACAGGGCAAGAATGATTAAATTTGTGTTCATCATGGTAAAGGGCTCAAAAAGTGGGATCAAACATCATTTCAAAGCAAGTATTCATTCATTCACAGCTCACCAAAAGCTATTATTCCATCCCTGATGCCCCATGCGTTCCCTGACAGATCAATAATACAACAATAGTCCTCCAGATCCATACGAATCACCCAGCTGTGTCTGGTTTTCTTCATCTTTCTGATATTAACCATTTCACCAAGTGCGACTGTCTCTGAACAATCACAAAGATGATAGGAGTGCATCTTCTTCACACAAATCACACACTCCTTTGTCAACAGTAAGTGTCGAAACTGCAGCAACACAACATTTGTGTCTACTAGTGTGGGATTATCACCAGGTTCACATATCACCATTCACTAAAAATATATTGAAGCAATTTGCATCAACCATATCAGAGAGAACATTATATTCAACAAGTAATTGCACGTAGATAATCACCGATATTCAGTGAAGTGCCATTTGCTGGTTCTCTAAAGAATAGCCACCAGCAACACTATAGCACCATTGCCTGTTCAACATGCTGCTGTTCAAGGTACTCTAAGCGATGTCACACGTTTTTTAGGACACAAAATTTTTTTTGTCACATACAGCAAACATCTTCTCACTATCCGCTAGCTGGCTGTCCACTGAACACACTGTAAAAAAAACATGGTCTCTGTAGACAGCCCAGGCTCCACAAACAGCAACAAAAACAAACTGGGCCAACCACGTAACATAACAAACAGTTCCAGCCAATAACCGACTAGAATGATTTGGGGGTGGGGTTTAGGGGATTTGGGGGTGGGGTTTGGGGGGGGGGATGGGGGATTTGGGGGTGGGGGGGGGGATGGGGGATTTGGGGGTGGGGTTTGGGGGGGGGGGATGGGGGATTTGGGGGTGGGGGGGGGATGGGGGATTTGGGGGTGGGGGGGGGATGGGGGATTTGGGGGTGGGGTTTGGGGATTTGGGGGTGGGGTTTGGGGATTTGGGGGTGGGGTATGGGGATTTGGGGGTGGGGTTTGAGGGATTTGGGGGTGGGGTATGGGGATTTGGGGGTGGGGTTTAGGGGATTTGGGGGTGGGGGATGGGGGATTTGGGGGTGGGGTATGGGGATTTGGGGGTGGAGTTTGAGGGATTTGGGGATTTGGGGGTGGGGTTTGAGGGATTTGGGGGTGAGGTTTGGGGATTTGGGGGTGGGATTTGGGGGATTTGGGGGTGAGGTTTGGGGATTTGGGGGTGGGGTTTGAGGGATTTGGGGGTGAGGTTTGGGGATTTGGGGGTGAGGTTTGGGGATTTGGGGGTGAGGTTTGGGGATTTGGGGGTGGGGTTTGAGGGATTTGGGGGTGAGGTTTGGGGATTTGGGGGTGGGGTTTGAGGGATTTGGGAGTGAGGTTTGGGGATTTGGGGGTGGAGTATAGGGATTTGGGGGTGAGGTTTGGGGGATTTGGGGGTGGGGTATGGGGATTTGGGGGTGGGGTTTGAGGGATTTGGGGGATTTGGGGGTGAGGTTTGGGGATTTGGGGTGGGGTATGGGGATTTGGGGGATTTGGGGGTGAGGTTTGGGGATTTGGGGATGAGGTTTGGGGGATTTGGGGGAGGGGTTTGAGGGATTTAGGGGTGGGGTATGGGGGATTTGAGGGTGGGGTTTGGGGGATTTGAGGGTGGGGTTTGAGGGTGTTAGGGGTGGGGTATGGGGGATTTGAGGGTTGGGTTTGAGGGATTTAGGGGTGGGGTATGTGGGATTTGAGGGATTTGAGGGTGGGGTTTGAGGGATTTGAGGGTGGGGTTTGAGGGATTTAGGGGTGGGGTTTGAGGGATTTAGGGGTGGGGTTTGAGGGATTTAGGGGTGGGGTTTGGGGGGTTAGTGCGCGTAAACATGAAGGGGGTGTGGAGAAGAGAGAAGTTAGGGAAGTTAGAATTATATTCCCTTTTTGCTGGACAGGTGAATCCATTTTTTTGTTTTTCTAAATGGACGTTCAATGTTCACCTAGTCTCAGCCTCAGACGTCACGCCCACGGAACGTTGGCTAAACGTCTGATGCATATGGTACACTTAACTGGAAACACTTCAGGAATGTCGAAGACGTCATCTGATTGGTTGAATTTTATCGGATTTCCGGGGGGCGCGAGTGTCGCGTTTATTTTCGGTCCGCCGAGAAACAAAGCGCAGACGTGTGATTGCGAAAGAAAAACTGTTGTGTTTACATGAGTGACAATGAGCATTTATCAAGATCAGCTAAACGTAGAATTCTCAAAAGTATGGGAGGTTCACGGGAAAGACTCTTGAAGTTTTCTTCTCCTTCTTTGATTTTCTATGCTGACTGACTTGTTGCACGCAGGTCTGTTGTTGTGGGGACATTTCCACGCACCGAAACGTGACGCTGAACGAAACGAACTGTAATTGGTTGTTTTACATGTCGGTCAAACGGACTTATGGGCGGGCCTTGGCCAAAGAAAGCTGCTATGAATTCCAGACCTTCAGCCGTCAGTCTGAAGGTCTGGCTACGCGAGACTAATGTTCACCTAACCAACACAAGTGAGGGGAAGGGGACAGGATGAGGAGGAGGGAGGGTCGAGCTAGCTAGCAATACTTCAAACGTCAACAAGAAGTGACGACACCTAACATCGCTTAGAGCACCTTTAAAGGTTGTATCAGCGATTGTGGGTGACGTCACTTCTGTTTGTGTTTGAAGCGAGATCCCAAACAAACCAAGTTAGCTCGCCCCTCCCTCCCGTTTCGTACAATCTGATATTCGCTAGAGCTATCCAAATTTAGTCGAGCTTCACTCATATTTTTTAAAGAAGGATATTTTCTCACACACAGTTCACATCTAAAAAAGTCAGCACTAGAAGCTACTCACTTGTCCAGAAGAAACAGTGCAACCTCAGTGTCCGATTTAAAAATGTTCAAATCTTTAAGCTCTCTCCACCGTTCAAAAGCCTTCCCAATTATTATTTGTTTCTTTAACGAATAACAACGGTTTTCCCTCGCCCTAATCCTCCTCCTCTTCTTCGGGATTGCCTCTTCCATGTTCACTGTATCTGGTCCGTTGATAGACGCGCTGGCTTCTTCTTCAGCTCTGATTTCGCGTGCAGGCGCCGTGCACGAGCGCAAAAACAAACAAAACCCGTCCCTGTCGTGATTGGTTGGAACACTGTTTATTTTGGTTTTGAGTGGTGGTTGTACCCATTTGTTTTTGTGTGCAGATCTCAGAGCCTAGCCTACAGAGACGCGTTTTTTTGACAGCCTGCTTATGGGGCAGGCAGCTAGCGGATCGTTAGGAAAGATTAGATGAATGTAATCATTTATTTTTGGGCCTGAAATCGCTGATACAACCTTTAATATATGCTAATATAATAACAAGTATGGCAATTTTAATAAATCAATATTAGTAGAAATAACAACTATAATAAAAAATATTCATGATGAGTCACTAATTCATATTTAGTTATTATTATTTGCACATCAGACGTATATCAGCCACAAAAAGTAAAAAAAACAACTATTATTGGTTTCTGAATATCATTTCTATACCGATAAATGCCCCCTGCTGGGTCTCTAAAGAATAGCCACAAACGACATCATTACATCACTGTCTATTTAACATTAAAATTATAAAACTATAAATATAGGCTACAACTAAAAATTCTAATTAGTATTATACATACTAATATAAGAGCGATGAATATGGCAATAATAATATTTCAACAACAGCAGAAATCGCAACTGCATACTAAAATATTCATGAGTCACTCATTAATATGTATATTATTATTTGTATATCAGACACTTAAAAGTAAAAATAACTATGATCGGTTTCTGAATATCGGTTCTGCTGGGTCTCTAAAGAATAGCCACAAACAACACCATTACTTTACTGTCTATTCAACATTAAAATTCTAATATTCTATAAATATACAATTAAAAATGACATTTAATATAAATACCGATACAATATATGCTAATATAATGACAATTAAAATTGCAATTTTAATAACAACAGCAATGACAGCAATAATAAAAAAAAATCACCAATCTAATGGTTATTACTATTATTATTATTATATGCATACTGGATATCAGTCAAAAATAAAAATACCTATAATCGGTTTCTGAATATGAGGTGTATTGATTAATGCCATCTGCTGGGTCTCTAAAGAATAGCACCCTTAAATAGCATCAAACCACTGTGCACATATAATATTATAATTAAATAAATATAGATATAATAAATACCAAAACAAAATTTTGGAAATATATGTATATGGAATTAAATATGGAAAATATTAGGCATCTAAAAACGATGAATTAATATGAACGGTAGTTGTGATACAAAGTAGCCTAATTGATCAATAATTGTGTTAAACAGCCGTTTTGCATATTGGTTATTATCGGACACTTACACTTACACAAAAAAAGCATTGATCTTGGTCATGAAAAAAATAAAATAAAATTGGTGCCACAATATCTGTAAAGGCATCCGCTGACTTGTTACACACAGACATAGAAACGAGGAAAGCTGTATTGATGTTTTCCCTCCCAAAGTATTATTATGCAGAACTCGTGTGTTGTTGAGCGCACTTGTCTCTATGATTTGATCACACACACACGCGCGCGCGCACATGATTCATTGGCAGGTAGACCCCAGGAGCCGCATTAGTATTCCACTCCAGGTCCCAGCAAAGAATGAAGCAAGGAACGAGTGAGGAACATTTTCTCCAGAAGAATGCTTTAAGAATTGCAACTTACCTTTCCACAGCAACGCCAAGAGCAAAGCGAGCGCGTGTCGCAACATTGCGCAGCTCATGTTTGAGTTGATGGTTTCTTATTTCTCAGCGTCAGTTCTTGCAGCAACAGTCCGTTTTTATCTTCTATGAACGGGAACACGCATAAACCGCAGTTGTCCGTCCCTGTGTCCTATTTGACGAAACGTCCGCAGTCCACAAATCTTCCAAGTGTGCCAGGAGTGCCACAAGACGGGTCGATTCTCCCAAGTGACCCTTTGCAAGGAGACCAAACACAATCTGTTGGCGTTTGGAGTGCCAGAGGATGTGTTAATAAATCCTTGCGCAAAAAAAGAAAAGAAAATTATAATGTATACCTCCTCAGATTTTTATAATCAAAGCAAGAGCATGCACAGAAAACGAGAACACGACAGTTCGGATGGTTTAGTGGGATGTTGTGTGCTCTAACGATCAGTTCAGTGAATCAGAATCACTGTGCATCGCTTCAGAGCGGAGCACGAAAGAAGCCTCTGATTGACAGCTCAAGGAGAAGCTCCTCCGCCAATCAGCGAGCGGCAAGGAAGGGGGCGGGGAACCAAGGAGGAGACTTGGCCAATCGTGAGCACAGAGGGGCGGAGTCTACGAGAGCGCTATGATAATATAAGGTGATTTATAGCACGCTCAGTGCACTGCAGTGCTGGAGGAAAGGTGTTTGCGTGCACATGCACATTAGTGCTTTATGTTTTCTGCTGGGAGAGGTGATTTGCGTGGGGAAACTTAGAAGAGGATTGTTTAGAAATAACACACTTGATTTATTGGGTCATTCCTACTGTGCAGCTACAGTTTTGTGCACCCATTTGACTTAAAAAATAAAATATTAGACTCAATTTTTGAAGATGCAAACCATGTTAGTTACAAATACCTTTCACTACGTTGGTTTGATTGGATATACATATATACACACATAGGCTACACATACATAAATATAAATATATATCTCTGTGTGTGTGTCATATATATATATACAGTATATATAACAGTATATATATATACACACACATACACAAATATACAGTACTGGTCAAAAGTTAGGAAACATCGCCATTTTTAATGTTTTTGAAAGCAGTCTCTTATGCTCATCAAGCCTGCATTTATTTGAAAATACAGAAAAAAAAAACAGTAATATTGCAAAATATTATTACAATTTAAAATAATGGTTTTCTATTTTAATATAGCCTACTTTATATAATGTAATTGATTCCTGTGATCAAAGCTGAATTTTCAGCATCATTACTCCAGTCTTCAGTGTCACATGATCCAACATTTGTACTGCATAATATTTTTTTTTGGAACCCCTGATACTTTTTTTTAGGATTCATCAAAAAGTATTTAATGCTTCAAATAAAATATTTTTCATAGAAATACTGTCTTAGAATTTCTTTAAGTTTCGACTTATGTCATTAATATCACTGTCAGTCTTGTGTAAAATCCCTTTGACTAACAAAAGCCAGTTCCTTCATGACATCGTTCTCCAGGGAGTGACATCATTTTGGAGGGAGAACACCATTAGTAAGTTTATTTGAATAATTCTGTGTTTGGTTGCATCAGTTGGTTTGTCAGTTAACTGTCAGTCGCTGAGGAATGACTATTTATTTATACATGCATATTCATATTTATGCATGAAAAGCATGACCCACCTGAAGTGCTGCTGAACTGATTTTATGTTCTATGACATGATGAGGCCTTTGGTTGTGCTTTTGATGGTAATTTGGCGGGGATATTCACACGTACACGCTCACAAGGTCCGTGACTCTGGAGATTGTGCTCCAACAGGGTGTTGACTGTCATCTGGAGATTGATAGCTGTCCTGACTCAAGTGAAGGGACGTCGCAACAGCATTTGAATATCAACATGGTGAACTATTTATGATACTGAGCTGGAGTTGAGCCTTTAAAGGGATAGGTCACTCAAAAATGAAAAGTGCCATTATTTAATTGTTTTAAGAATGATTATAGGCCACAAATATGATTGCTGGGGAAACAGTCCTACAATACTCAACTCTTTTCTAGAGATATGTTTGTGTGGGGCTTTTGATCACATGCTTTAATATACAATTTGACCTCTAATTGAACTGCTTATGGGTGTAAAGTGCTTTGAGCTTTACTGGGCGTGAAAAATGTTCTGCCAGTACACACACATTTGGCATCTGTCAGTGAAATCAGTAGTGAAACGGTGCAGAGGTCTTATGAATCTTGCCACGGCTTTGAATAATTAATGTCCTGATATGATGCATTTATCACACATTAATGGTTCATAGTTTCATTTAATATGCATGCTGGTGTTAAATGACAGCGTTTCATAGTTTGCATTCATTTCTAGTGATTAGCATTGATTAGAATCTTCTGTTTTGTTGTGCATTCAAACGAGTTTGCGCTTTGTGTTTGATGGTCAGAGAGAGACAGATTTCGGCAGAGCAGATGTGGTATAATTTCCATGGCAAGATTGCTATCTGAACCCCAGTGTCCCTCATCCATTCAAAGTTCTTCGTGACAGCCCGAGACCTTTTCAAATGCAATCAAGTTTTTCGATATGTCTGAAGATTTTTCGAAGGCCCTATACTTTTATAGTCTCTGCGACCTGCTTTGGTTTATCATTATCATTTTTCTGTTCAAATTTTCTCACGCCCACAAAAAGAGCAAAAGCATCGCAACAGCTCGGCACACTTGTGATATTGCTCCGGCTCAGACTTCATATGTATCTAGAGAAGGCTGTCCGCTAGCTGTCCTTTTCAAATCATCCCTGAGAATATGCAACTGTGATTTTAAAGACTCCAAAAAAATGGAGACTGGAGAATAGTTGCAATTTAGATGTTGCATGCATGCAGATCAGCTCCTTTACTGACTAATGAGGGTTGTTACTTCAACGTGGGAACACGCAACAAACTGCAATGCCTGTAATGCTTGACTAATGCCTGGCTCACACTACAGGAGTTTTTAAATCCTACCTGATTGCGAAATCTAGTTGCAGCGTACACTTATGCCGAGTTCACACTGCACGATTTTCGGGTCACTGTACTTTTCACACTGCACGACTATCTGGGGTAACACTCAGTCACTGGGTGTGTGTGTTCACACTGAACGATGGATCGGCGACAGGAGGTTTCACACTTCATGATTTAACAAAAGAAAGAATCGCCGACAACTGTCTGGTCCGCAAACTACGTTTCACAACCAAACACACGCGAGACGTGATCAGGAAATAACGCAAGAGTTCTCGAGCGAGACTGAAATTGTTATTAAAAATGATAGCCAGCTAGAAGATTGCGATTCAAATTGTCTGCGTTGATTTGCAGCGAAAAGGAGAACAAGAAAAACAGATTATGCGGGAGGGAGCAAGGATTGTTTTTCTGCAAAGAGAGCTGGCAGTAAATAAATAATTTTGCAATGTGCTGCTGGTCAAGCAAATGTTTGTGATTTGATCTGTTTGACATAGTTGTAAATATATCTATTAAAATAGTGATATTCTGGTCTATAACTCCTCCCCGAACATCCCACTGTCTGTCCTGTATCTTGCTCTGTCATTGGCTGTCGGTCATCCCCGATGTAGTTTTCAGTCAGAACACATTCACACAGCAGGATTGTGAATCGCCGACAGCTCCAGATGTTTAGCATGCCAAATATCTCACATGAGTCGGCGACTCGTTGGTGTATCTCTCAGATCGCGTTTATGATACTGTGTGATTGTCACTCACGTGAACGAGCACCGATTTGCCGATGATTTCGGGCATTTGTCGGCGAGCGAAAATCGTTCAGTGTGAACTCGGCATTAAGGAGACTCTTTGCACATTTTCTTACCTCAAATATTAAACATCCACACACTACAAGATTTGAAATAGACTAATCGCGGTGCATCATTCACACAGATGTTATTAATTGTCGTGACAGAGGAAGCGTGATCTCACGCAGCAGATCGGAAGCGGGAAAGTGGATGTAATGAAAATGGATACTGTAAAATTTAAACTTGCTGTATCAATAAATATTGTTTGTTGTGAGAAAAAACTAAAGCGGAAGATTAAACGAGTGTGGATGAGAAAATTGGGGAGACATGGATTGTCAGTTCTTCAGCGAGAATTGGAGGTGAGAATTGAATTAGGCTACCCATATTAGCTACTATATCTGGTAGTAGTGTGCTACAACTTTTGCCGTTCAATTCAAAATGTCTGTGACTTCTGTTTCGTCGTAGACTTATTTCTTATTGGCTATTGTGACTGTACTGACGTCTTGCTCATCCCGATTTAAAATCCTAAATATCAAACATGTGGGCCCGATTTGTGTGAGATCAGACCGGGTGGAGCAATATTCGATCTGTGAACGCCTCACATTATAATCTGCGCTGAACATCGGAACCGATCGAGGTCCTCGACAAGATTTTTTCAACGATTCTCGGGAGGGCAAAATCAGGGTTAAATCGGCCTAAAACTCCTGTAGTGTGAGCCAGCCATAAGCATCTATGGTCTATTTCAAACACAATGACTGCATCCTAAAACATTGTTTTTTTTCCCCAGTGATGTCAGAGTTTAAATTCAGACCAAACAGAATTTAAAATATTTCTTGAAGCTCACACAGATCATGCATTTAGTTTTTTTTTTTCAAAATCACAGCTTATTTTTCTTGTGGTGTCAACATAACCCAACAAAACAATCTTGAAGTTTATCTTGAGAAAGCAAGACAAAAACAAAACTAATGCATAGATCATACTTACATTAAATAACTTACATATTTGCTATACACTGGGAAGAAAACACTTATAGTGTTATATAGAAAACACTATACACTTAAAAAAATGTTTTACTTTAAACATTCTCCAGTATATCTTACAGTATAGTTATGTGAAACTAAAACTAAATTTATAAAAGAAGCAGTTTTGTTGCTTTCAATAACATAACTAAAATAAATTAAAATATTACAAAACTTACATGTATTTTATTTCAGCTAGTTGCCAAGACAACATTTCTTGTTTTAATTTATTTTAACTTGATGTACTAAAATAACTAAAACTGAAACTGAATATAAATGTATTAAAACTAACAAAAATGTATAAAAATGACCCAAAAAAAAACAACAACAAAATTACTAAAACTTTAACGAAAATGAAAATGGACTATATAGAAATAAAAACTAATTTAAAATATGAATAAAAACTATAATAATATCTGAATAGTATTAAAATAACACTAAAAGTGAATAAAGGTTACAACTTTATTAATTATATTTTACATGTTTTACAGCATGTCTCCCTGGATTCCTTGACTCTGATTGGTTAATTCCCCCATACAAGTGATTTTCTTTTTCTTTCTTTCTTTTGTTCTTTCTTTCTTCTAACATAATGAAATATGAAATTCCTACTCAATATTTCATGTCCACGTATTTATGTATACAAGACAAGTAGCCAGGTAATTTACAGTCAGCCATTCATTATCATAAAATAAACCATGATCAAGCTGTCAGACTGTATTTGCAATAATGATTAGAGGACAGTATATTATCCCTGTTTATTTTTCTATTTTTAGTTACTGTATAAGATGAAGGGTCCTTTCAAAATGATCGATAGCTCAGTAAATGGATTGTTTTCAGTTTTATAGAGCGTCTTTGTAAAGAAGAAGTTAACACATTAGCGTTTCTGCTCAGGTGCTTTATAGGTCTGACCAATAGTAATATAGGTTTTGCTCAGCAACAGGAATCAGACTGTGCTCAGTGTGTGTGTGTGTGTGTGTGTGTGTGTGTGTGGAGTGCATATCTGTAGAGCTCATAGTGTTGCCACGAGTGACCAGATGCTTGAGCAAGACACAGGTCAGCTCCACCAGCACTAGACCACATCTATCTATCTATCTATCTATCTATCTATCTATCTATCTATCTATCTATCTATCTATCTATCTATCTATCTATCTATCTATCTATCTATCTATCTATCTATCTATCTATCTATGTCCGTCAGTCCGATTTATTAAAAAAGGTAAAAAGGCTGACATATTTAAGAACATACTGACTTCTCTATGATGTCACTTCCTGTTTCAGGGATTTCTTTATTCATCAGAGTTGGCGAATAAAGGTTTTGAAATAATATTTTGAAATTGCTTTACTAAAAATATTGTATTATTTTATTTTCATGTATTATTTTATTATATTGTTTTTATATATTATATTACTTTATATTATATTATATGATATAAAAAATATACAAATGCAAGAATTTCAGTTTTTTAATAGACGTTTGTTTTCTTTAACAATCTCCGGACAGTTACAAGACCAAGACATTTTTTTTACTTTAATCCTCGCAAAAAAATGTCTAAATGAATTTTAATTAAGATGAGAAGTGTATTCAAGCCATCGTCTGAATGAATTGCATTTGTATTTTTGAATAACTTAGGTCCAGACACAAAAATGTGCATCACGTTACTGACCCACCTACCTCTGGTATGCCTGCTGGAATTCAATTACTGATGCAATTTTCAGATAATTATCATTTGAATTATTTTTCGCCAGTGTGAATGTGATAGGACCATTAAGTCTGACAGCACTGCAGGATCACTGAGCAACAAACCGTGACACATCCTGCGCTCCGGAGACGTTTCTTAGCACAAGCATGCTCGGGAATGTTCGAAAGGTTGTGCTCCTGCGCCAAGTTTGCTCAGAAGTGTGTGTCTGCCAACAAGAGTTTGTGGCAGCGCCACAGAGAGGGAAGGACTTTCCAGGCTATTTAGTATGGAAATGTATGGAGATGGCACAACTGCTTTCTCTTCTCGCTGCGTTCACACAGGCCTTAAGCTTCCCTCATTAATTGGCATGACACAAGCAGCACACATTCACTTGTAAACACTGTCCCTGAGAGAGAGAGAGAGAGAGAGAGAGAGAGAGAGAGAGAGAGAGAGAGAGAGAGAGAGAAGGACAAGGAAAGAAACAACGACCGTAATGCCAAAGTCCATTCATGGAATGATTTGATAAATACATTTTAAAAAATCCATCTCAAATAAAAGGTCGTTGTAGCCACTGGGGAAGTTTTCTATGTGTATTTTGAACATTTATTCACATTTTTACGCACTTTTTATGCAACATATCAAAATACAGCAAAAATGCGTGGATGAAAATAAAGCACTGACCAAAATTGGGTGTAGGATTTACTTTAAAACAACTTGAACTAAATGACTAGTAAATAATTACAAAGAAACGCCAAATAACACATTACATTGAGAAATTTTGAAGTAGAAAGACTGAAATAGTGTTTTCTTGTAAAACTCATTCAAATAATTGTTTTGTTTAACACACATTGAAGTGTGACAGGTTCATACCTAAATGTGCATTTATCTTCTAAATAATCTTCAGCCAATATGTTTTGTTGACATAGCAAATGTTGGTCATGCACTGACGCGCTGAAAGTTCAGAATACAATTTGCTGAATTGTAATGAGGCAAGATGGAGAAGTTCATTTTAGCGGTCAGCATCTTCTGGTCAGACGCAGAAAATTCATTCGGCAGGACTCTCACAGTGTATCATGGGTAATCTCTAGCCGTTGAGTGTACATCAGTTGTACACACACTAACAAATGCTGGGTTGTTTCAACCCAAATTGGGGTCAAATGTGGACAAACCCAGCCATTGGGTTAAACATTTTTTATTAAAATTGTTAACCCAATGGTTGGGTTCGTCCATATTTTAGAGTGCAAGTTATTCCAGTGCATTATGGGAGTGAATGAGTGCACTTTAACGTCCACTATGGTTTCGGGCACTACAAATGGCTGTCCCCTCAAACAGTGCCCTGTTTAAGGTGGTGATTTCAGACACAGCCATGGTCTCACAGCGGCTAAACACCCTCTAGCTCCGCCTACTACAGTAGCCACGCCCCTAACTCTCGCTATTGGTTGAGCTGGAAAGAGATTGACAGAACTGAGCGGACGCTCTCAGTGTTTAAATGATGCCTGGGAGGCTCACTGCTTATACTTTTGGGGGAGATAAAGCCATGAATGAGCAATAAACTGGGTTAAGAGAACGTTTTAACAAAAAAAACGTACATACTTCACCTTTAACTAATGTTAACACATAAGAGCTAATTGTAAAGTGTTACTTTTTTTCAGTGCACAAAAAACATGTGCATCCAAAGTGTTTCACCATTTTTTAAATTTTCTGTTCAACCTAGAGGGCAACAGTGCAAAATCAATCATTAAAGGTCTCTAAATGTTGGGGTTGGGGTCCTTTATATAAAAGCCTGCATGAATAGGTCATCTACATTCTGTGAAAGAAAGAAAGAAAGCCAGAGAGAGAGAGAGAGATGGAGAGAGACGGAGAGAGACTGAGAGAAAGAGAGAGAGTCTGGCATTGCCCATTGAGGACGGCAGATACCCCTGAGAATGAAGGGCCCGGCAGGGGGGTTGAGATAGAAGAGGCAGAAGAAAGTGGACCTTGAGTCCCCCCTCACATTACCCACTACAGCCTCAGAATAGAGAACTGAGAAAACATGAAAGTGAGCATCCAAAGAGTGTCGACTAGTTGCTAGCTTATGGGAAATGACAGAAATTTAGACCACAGAGCTGTGTTTCGAAATGTGCAGTCATCATTCTTCTTTAAACGGACTGTGTGAAGTTAACAACCCACGGCCGAGAGGAATGGACTGTTTACTACAGAGAGGAATAATTTATTCACTGTTAATCTGGTTCATTTTCAAGGTTTGCACCATTTGTACTGTTAAAGCTGCCGCAATTGAATGTGCCGTACTTTGTGATCAGAGTTGCCTTTGTTGACTTTCTAACGTTTCAAGCCTGTAAATCACCTTGAAATTGAAACAACTGAAAGCAAATAAAAAAAACAAAAACGAAAACAGGCTATGGAGACCTGCTGGTTTGAAGTAAATATAAAATCAAAACTGACCCTATTTACTTTCTTAATACACATTCCTGGCATTGTTGAGCTTAAGTCATTGGTAAAAATAAAATAAAATAACGCTTTATATATACAGTATATATATTATATATCAATCATTATAAAATTGATTATTTAAATGCAATTTGATTAAAATCCTTGGTCTCATGAATCTATAATTTGTTAAATGAAAAGAGGCAGGGTAGTGTTTTATAACACATTTCGTTTTATTGCAGCCTATACATGCAGAAAACTGCAGTAGCCAGAGCGAGCTGAGTGACGTTATCAAGAACGCTGCTGTTACATTTGCAGAAAAACCGGACTTGTGTTTTTAACCCTTGAGTCGAAACTTAGCAAGTCTGACCTTTGTCTACTTGTATTGAGAAACGCCTCTTATGTAGCTCCGCCCCTTTTCAGCGCTGCGCTCCTCCTGTTCTGTCTTCCGGTTTATATTTTCACAGCATGAAGGTAAGATCTTACAGATTTATGAATGAAGGCTTGTTTTAAAATATTTCCGAACTACTGACACAAACATTACAATGTTAACTTTCGTTAACTCTACAATAAGTAAATTCACTTCACCAGATAATTACTCTTCGACAGCAACGCCATAGAAATATACAGAGATACTTGCGCTTGTTTCTCTGCCGCATTATAGCTGCATTAAAGGGTTAGTTCACCCAAAAAATGAAAATTATGTCATTAATGACTCGCCCTCATGTCGTCCCAAGCCCGTAAGACCTCCGTTCATCTTCGGGACACAGTTTAAGATATTTTAGATTTAGTCCGAGAGCTTTCGGTCCCTCGATTGAGAATGTATGTACGGTATACTGTACTTGTCCAGAAAGGAAATAAAGACATCATCAAAGTAGTCCATGTGACATCAGTGGGTTAGTTACAATGTTTTGAAGCATCGAAAATACATTTTGGTCCAAAAATAACAAAAACTACGCCTTTATTCATCATTGTATTGTCTTGCGGTTCTGTTGTGGATCCGCGTTCAGTGACGCCGCTGACGTAAGACGCTGCTGACGTGTGTCTGGTGCGCCCGAGCTTCGGTTACAGTCTGAGGGAGACGCACGCTGGAAACAAAACCATCTTCGCAAACATGTCTAAGGATTTCCACACAGAGGAACACTTGCATTTTTTTGCCCAGCCATATTTATTTGAACCCGAACACACGGACGCACCAGACACACGTCAGCAGCGTCTTACGTCAGCGGCGTCACTGAACGCGGATCCACAACAGAACCGCAAGACAATACAATGATGAATAAAGGCGTAGTTTTTTTTTTTTTTGGACCAAAATGTATTTTCGATGCTTCAAAACATTCTAACTAACCCACTGGTGTCACATGGACTACTTTGATGATGTCTTTATTTCCTTTCTGGACAAGGACAGTATACCGTACATACATTTACAATGGAGGGACAGAAAGCTCTCGGACTAAATCTAAAATATCTCAAACTGTGTCCCGAAGATGAACGGAGGTCTGACGGGCTTGGGACGACATGAGGGCGAGTCATTAATGACATAATTTTCATTTTTGGGTGAACTAACCCTTTAAGATCACTCACATAGAACAAAGACCAATAAGATGTAGCCTTCAGTTATACTTCTAAGCAAGCATTTCCCGCCACATTAAACTCAACATATCTGAATATAAAGCATTATTTTAGGTTTACCAATCCTTTTTTTAGACAAAAAATTAAATCTTTCATAGTTTATCTTAACTAACTGTAAACTGATTAAAAGGTTTTTACTGTTGCATTTGTTAACATTATTTTTTCTGTTAAAATTACTAAAATGTTGGCAGGGAAGTGAACTGGGGGAAAAGAGAACGTTTGAGGATCTCAAGCTTCAAACGGCAATAATAAACTCTTTTTTTTTTTTTGTCCCGCTGCTGTTTATCAATGCTTAATTTAAATTTCTTAACCTGCAAAGGAGAGTGTACTTAATTTTGTTTCTCCCCCAAAGGGCAGCGTAAATTATTGGTATTAAATCTGTGATGAAATAGCCGTTGGAGCTTCACCTTTTAAGACGG